>BPTQ01000001.1:30956846-31063305 GCA_019973895.1 Chrysanthemum seticuspe
CTAAAGTTTAGTGAAGTTTGTTATAGACTAGACGAGTACCCGTGCATAACAACGGGATTTTATAGTGACATATAGTTATAATGATATTTTGTTCAAGTGTTTTGTGTAACCAAAATATCACTACAACTAACTTCGGTACCTTTTCATTAAATATTTTTATATATCGTTTGATACATGTTAAGAATTTTTGCTAGAGTTGAATTATCACATGTTACATCCGTTTGTAATTGCATTTTGATCTTTTCACGTTCTATTTTGAACGTTTTACGAAACACTTACCACAATATCGCATATCGTTAATTGTCTGCCGCTAGAAACCGATGCCGCTAGGCACGGGTACTCGCCTAGTAGTTATAAAGGTTTTATATAGACTCGTGAAAATCACAGGTAATACGAGGTTTTGTTACTGGAATAAATAATCTATACTACTATATAAAGCATTTAAGTTGTGGGCTCCACAAAAAATTAAGATAAGGAGCTCCAATCATTGAGTGACATGTGTCACTTCTCTAATTAAAAAATAACAAAAATGAAGGAGTTCTAATAAACTAAAATAAAGAGCTCAAATAATGAGGTGACACATGTCACTTATTAACTAATTAATCACCTTTATTTTTAAATTTAAATATCTTTTAATTCGTTTAATTTTTTTATAATCTAATTTCACCATATTTTTTAAAATTTTGTGCTCTTTAATTCAACATCCATTTTGATATATTTTTATAAGTTTTTAGTTTTTACATTTTTCATAGGTTTATTTTATTTTGATTCAAATTTTTATAACTTTAACCTTTATTTCAATCAATACAAACTTTATTTATCAAAATCATTTACTTTTGGGAAAGTGTTTGACGGGAAAGAGATTGTGAAAGTCTTTTTATATGCGGGAATAATGATGTCACGGGAAAGATACGGAAAACCTAAACAAACACATACAACTAACACATATACATTTGGAGTGTTGTGAAATGAATTCACTAAGCGGGTACGGAATTGCGAGGAGAGTTGGGTTAGCAATTCATTTACTATATTTATTATATAACTATATTTATCGCCGCCGCTATGCGCGGGTATCCAACTAGTCATTTAAAATACGTGCTTTTGTTTGGATATTTATAATCCAATGCATATACAATTTTTTTGGTGTTGCGATCTACCGAATATCATAATAATTAGGATTTTTAAAATAGAGGAGAGTTATTTTACATACCAAACTTATCTTACATACAAAGGGACTCATATCCACCATCAATTTAAAAAGAAATCAATTGTTAAGATTAAAAGTATTTTATTATTTCACTTATTTTTTATAATTTAAATATCTCTTAAACCGTTAATCGTTAAGCAAAAATAATTACACCATCGCGACGAGCATTTAATTATCTTTCTATAGACAGGCACTTTGATATACTTTCGAAAAAAGAAAAAAAATCGTTTTTTTCACGTTATTTCGTCTTTTTATTTTCGTTTTTCTTCGAAACTGAAATTTGCATGAAATATCATATATGTTTTAACACTAATTTGAAGATCACATGTGATATTAGTGTTAAATCACATATGATATGTAATATCATATGTGATACTAGTGTTAAATCATATATGATAAATCACATATGATATACATATCATATATGATATAACACTAATATCACATGTGATATTCAAATTAGTGTTAAATCATATATAATATTTTAATGCAAATTTCAGTAACGTAAAAAAACGAAAAAACTTAAAAGAAAAACGTGAAAAATACGAAAAAAAAAAATTTCTCGAAAGTATATCAAAGTGCCTATCTATAGAAAGATAATTAAATGCTCGTCGCAATGATATTTTCTTTTTCGCTTAACGATTAACGGTTTGAAAGTTATTAATATTTTAAAAAAGATGATGAAAGTGGGTTTTTTAAATTGTTGGGATTAATCATATCCATTAGATCAAATAAAAATGGATGGTGGAGATTGATCCCTTGGTATGTAAATAATCTTTTGTCCTCAAATGATCTTAAATCTTTAAAATAATAATAATAACAATAATAAAGCTCACGTGAAACCTTTTAAATTTATAATTTATAAAATATAAGAAATTATAGTTTTATAAAATATAAGAAATTTTTTTAATGCTTTTTGACTTAACTCAAAATTATATTTACCATATTACTATTTATTTAAAAAAATATATATATAAAAGCACCAAGTATTTGCATATTTGAGTTTTTTTTCCTTACAAAATTATCATGACTGGTTTTTTACTCTATTTTGATGACACAAGTGTTCAGTTTTGATTTATATTGACCAGTTATGTTTTTTATTATAGTTACGTGTCAAAATAAAGAATATGATTGGTCCAATTTGAGATTCTTTGTTTTTTCTAAAATGATATAATGTAATTTTTTATTATATAAAAGGTAAGGAGTAATTTATCTCATGCTCCCTAAAGTTACAACATTACCCCTAAGTAATTTTATTTTTGTTTTCGTCTTTTAAACTTTTTTGTCATTTACTTTTATTTTATTATAATATTACTCCCGTAACTTTAATTATTCATGCCCTTTCATTATTTTGTCTTGTTATCTTAAATATTTACGACTAAAATTTTTACCCATTTAAATTATGAATATGACAAAAACATTTCATTTTAATCTTCTTTGTCATTGTGTTACTAAATCACAATGAAAATTAAACATAAGGTTATAAAAAATAGACATAAACAAGATATGACACAAGAAAAATTATGATATAAGCTCTCAAAAGATAATAGAAAATTTGCAACATTTTCCTAAGTCAAAAAGACCAAAACACCCTTAGAAAAAGTTCTGTCTTTTCTTTTTTTTTTTTTTTTTTTTTTTTTTTTAGAACTTGGAAAAAGTTCTATGTTATTAAACAACTATTGCTATTAGTTATTTCTTCTCCTTATATAGTAATTTAGTTCAATGGTTGTCAGATAAGGTGTTTTTAATTAGAGATAAATGAGTATATTAACTGAACTGGGACAAAGACTAATTAATTAACAACTATCTAATATGCAATCAAATAAATGACTACATGCATAAAACCTTTATTATATTGTATTATTAAGCATGCATCACACGTTTGAAACACTAAACAATGTAGTTGGAGAATCGTTTTCAAGATAATAAGTGAAATTACGAAAGTTTCAACCATGACGGCTAGCTTAACATGTGAAAGGCTAATCGTTTTCAAGATAATTAACTTCAGTTACACGAAATGGCAAGTCATTGGAAAACCAAAGCACAAAGAAATATCTCTTTTACCTGTCGTGTTCCTATATTTCCAAACTCTGAGTAAGAGTTTTTTCTTTTTTTTTTTTAAATGATAATAACCAACAATGTCAATCCAGCAGTTAAGAGACCATGGAGTTTGAATCTCGTTGGAGACATATGTTAAAAAAAAACACACTAGAAGACCTTAAACATAGATCTAGTCTATCAAATGATTCAAATCCCCACAAAACATTATTTCAATGTAGTTGAAATGCATTTCAGATTTTTGACTGACAAAAACTATAAGATTTGACGACAAATGTATATAAAGTGAGATGAATTGAGATGATAAATGTATCAACAACAACAACAGACCAAACCCCGCTGGAGCGGGGTAAGAAGGAGGTGAAATGTAGACAGATCATATTCTTACCACCGGGATAAACCCGATAGTAGAGAGACTGCTTTTAGGTGGACCTCCGGCCAGAGATGATAAATGTATGCATCTAAATTGATCGTGTATAAGAGAAAAAAAGAAATACCTCTAAGCTGAATTCGGATCGGTTAAGCTTCAAAAGGTACAATATAGCAAAGAAATCGTCAGTATCAACGTCATTATCCAATAGAATTCGATGAGGAACGGCGCCATAAACATTCGAGCTAGCAATACCAGTTATAGCTATGATCAAAGTACATATCAAACTTGACCATAGCCATGAAACCTTCATTTCTCCAAAGAACACACACCTATCTTATGGCAACTAGAAAGTTATGACTTATGAATGCTATATATATAAGAAACAATATCCACAATAATAGAAAATGAGGTGTAATATATATTCTGGTTTCTTATTAAGTCAATGGTCCTACCTACTTCTTTCGATCAGTTATTAAGTTACGTAGGTATTACAACAATATTTTATCTTGAAAGTAGCACAAAATAAATGAGTTATTTATTTCGATTTATAGCAATTAAGATCTTATTAAAATATGATTTTTAGATTGTGAAATATGATATTTTAATGTTACTATATTTGTTTATTCCTAGGGTAGATAGTTATATCAATCGGATCAAGATTCTCTAATTTTGTAAAAAATATGACTTGTTATGTTTATTGAATATATACCGTTTGATCTAATCAATGGTTAAAACTAAATCCACAATTCTCTCTCTTATTTTTATTTTATTACTTACTCTCTCACTTACATCTTTTGCTCAAATATTGTCTGCAAATATACCCTTTGACTATTTGTGGGTTATTTTTTTTTCTCCAATTTTATTTCTTGTTCCCTCCATTTTCTATCCTTATCACTTAGAGCGCTAGGTATAGTTGGTGCCATGGGTGGTATCGTTGGTGGTGCCGTGGAAAAAGTGGTGCCACTTCAGCACCTTTTTTCCATGGCACCAGTTTTCTCTTTGGCACCAAAACACCCCTCCCTAGCTATGGCACCACTTTTTGGTGCCGTTGGATTTTTTTTCTTTTTTTTTTTTCATTTTTAAATATAAACAATATAGAACTAAAAAAATACATCAAATAAAAAGAGACATTATATAAATAAGGACTAACAATGTAAACAAAATAGGGACTAACGATGCAAGAAAAACACTAACAAGAGCAAATAATGTAAACTTATATTACAATAAACAAAAAAGAAAAAAAAGGAGGAAAAGTCAATAGCAGCATCTTCCTTAAATAGTTCCTTCTTCCCCATCGAAAAGACCTGCAACTTTTTTTATAAAAAAAAAACAAAAACAAACAAAAACAAAAATTGAAACACAAACACAATATACATTTTAAAAGCTCAAAACCTCACTCACATTACCCACTTAAAAATCAAAAAAAGAAAAAAAAAAAAAAAAAAAAAAAAAACAAAAAAAACAAAAAAAAACAAAAAACAAAAAAAAAAAAAAACGACTGCGTGGGCTGGTGGCCACGACGCTAGCCGCTACCAGCCAGCCACCGGTGTGGTCCTCGCGCCATCGGTGTCGTGCCATCGCTGATGGCTTGAGCCACCAGCTACTGTACCCGGACCTCTTAGTATTATCACTTATTCTTATTCACAGAAACAAAAAACATGGATGACATATATGACATGGAAGTTTCTTTTATCCAAGTACAAAGAACCAGCACAAGATAGCAATGGGTAAGTCTTTACGTATATATACAATCTCATCATTTTTCTAATATGTTATTTAATTTTAATAGTTTAACCAACACACATATCATTTATTTATTCAATAGACACACAAAGTTGGAGACTCATTGTGACCCTTATATGGGTATGTAATTTGATATTGTTGAGGATGTGTGGCATTTTTGGATAAATTATGGTGGACGAGTGGGTTTTAGTGTTCGCAGGCAATGGTATAATAAGTATAAACATGATGGTACTATATCATCAATGAGATTCGTGTGTAATAAAGAAGGTTTTCGAAGACCTGATAAATGAGATGTTCTCACTAAATGTCCACGAGCAGAGACAAGAACAAATTGCCTATGTCGAATGGCTATTATGTTTGATAATCGTGCAAAGAAGTATAAGATACATGATTTGGTACCTGAGCATAATCATCTTCTTCATATCCCAGAAACCGTGCATATGATGGCGTCACAAAGAAAAATATCTCAAGTTCAAGCTGGATAAATTGTTGTTTTTGTAAGTTTGATCTTTTGAGATATGTAAGTTTTATTTAGTGTCATGTGGATGTCTTTTTCGGTTCAATTTATTTTTTCCCTCATTATATTATAGCTCTTTTGACTTTATACTTGTTTTTTTCTTGGTTCATTGGAAAAATTATAAGTGATACGGATAGAAAATTGTAGGAACATTGAACAAGGAATAAAAATTTGAAAAGAAAATGAATAAAAACAAAGAACCGAATAGTCAAAGGGTATATTTGAAGACACAATTTTGAAGTGAGAGAAAAATGAATAAAAGAGAAATATGAGAGAGAAATGTGGATTAAATCTTAACCATTGATTAGATCTAATGGCTTATATTTACTAAACATAACAAGTCATGTTTATGACAAAATTAGAGAATCCTGATCCATATCAAGAACGTATCTTTTTGTTTGACTATATTGTGATTAATTTTCTTTCTTCCACGTGTTTTGTACAACCAAGACAATTATACAAATTATAAAAGAAAGAAAAATTGAATATTATAACATCCACGTACTTTTCATAGAGAAAAGAAAATCTCTAGTCTCGATATCCTTGTGGAAATAATGACTAATGTGTATGATAAATAACGACTAACATTTTTAACCGTAGTTTGAATGAGGATCAAGTCAATCATCAATCAAGAAATACAAAGATAAAGCCAGAGGTGGAAACAAGCCGGGCCGTTTGCGAGAAATTCATGATTATATTAATAAAAAGTTTGAATGAGCCGAGCTTAAACAAGCTCAATCTCAAACTCGAGCCTAAGTTGCGGTTTATTTATTGATCGAGCTCGGAACCGAGCTTTGTATCGAACTCGCGAGCCTAAAGAAGCCAAAATGAGCACTAGGATATTTTAAGTATTAAACATATGTAATACGTTATGCATTTTTATTTTAGTCGAGTTTATTAACGAGCTCAATAACAATCTTATTAATGAGCTCAAAATAAATATATTACGAGTCAGTTCGAGACATGCTTTATTTTTTTCATTTGTGCATCGTATAAACGAGTCATGCCCATGCCCGAGCCCGAGCCGGACTCGAGCTTGTAATAATACTACGAGCCGAGTTCGAGCTAAAAAAACATGGATCGAACCTAGCCGAGCTTGAGCTTGAGTTTCATAAAACTTAAAAAAGCCGAGCTTGAGCTCTGGTAAGCTCGGGCTAAACTAGGCTCATTTCCACCCTTCAGTATAAAGCCATTATGTGGTAAGGATGTTATTATAACAATATAATGGTCAATAATAACACGTTGTTTGTTTGTTTGTTTGTTAAATTGCTCTAAGCCTAAATCTGGTTCACGTTTAAATTTAAATTTGTGGTTAAAAACTCTGAATCTATTTCTAACTTAATGTGAATACGTGGTTAAAAATATTGAATCTGACTGATTTAACAATGTTTATTTTCGTAAGAATTGTAACACCCCAAAATACCGCAGCGGAAGATTGTGTCACTGGGGTGCTACATCATAATACAAAGTACAAGTTATAGAAAACGACCTCTAAATGAGACGTTTTGAAAAGTTACCATTCGATTAATGAAATCCGAGTTACAAATAATGAGGTCCCAAAGTTTAATACATAAATGTTTACAAAATATTTCGAATAGTAAATGCGAATGTATAAAGTCTTCAAAACATGTCGTGCGACTCTATGCTTCAAACTCTAGCTATCGCCTTATGACCTGAGATAAACATGCTAAAAAGTGTCAACACAATGGTTGGTGAGTTCATAGAGTTTGTTTAACATGTAATCCTTTAAAGAATGTTCACACATCAAAGGCATTGTAAATCCACTCAGTTCCAAGTTTTGCCCATACCAAACTTGCAACATGTGTGTTTACAACCTACTGCTAAAATATAGTATGTCAATCATGTATGCATGTATCATAGTAGTAAAAAGTATAAATGTCACCACAAGGGTCTTCCAACAACTTAATCTGGGATGTATCTAATTTAATAGTCTTCCAACAACTTAATTTGGAGCCACTAAATTAATGGTCATTCAACAACTTAATTTGGAGCCACTGAATTGCACGTACTGGGAGCCTCTTCCCAAAGATTAATGGTCATCCAACAACTTAATTTGGAGCCACTAAGTTGAATAATGCAATTAAGTATAATGCACTCAAGAATAACGCATATAAGTTTAACACAATCAGGTATAACGCAATCAAGTATAATGCAATCATGTATAATGCAATCATGTATAATGCAATCAAGTATAATGTTTTGAGTATTTGTAAAAGTAAGAGCATGTATCTCCCCCAAAGAGTTTGTAAAACGATTAAACGAGTAAAAGTGGGGCTACGAACTCACCGTGAACTAATGATATCAAAATGTATAACGGAATCGTTGGATAAGCCAGGAAAACCTCTACGCGCAACCTAGAATATGATGTTGTCTTAAGTTCTAAAATATTGATGTGAATGTATAAACATGCATTATATAGTTATTACATCAATTATGCTTGATACTTAACATTTGTGAAGTCGTATAAGTGTTTACGTTTCGTGTATTTAAGTTTTCCCCGTCTAAATCTACCCGTTATTTCTAAACCGTAATTGATCACGACTCGGTTTTTATGTCCTCGGAAAGGTAAGTGAATGTACTTAACAGATTAGTGGGTCCTACTGCCCCAGAAGTTATTTAACTAATGTGAAATTACCAACTTACCCTTGAATGTACTAGTTATTTCAATCAACATCAAACTATCTCACGGTTTTGGTCATATGTCGAGTTCTACAACTCCGTTTAATGCACGGCCAGTGGCCACGTTCAAGCTAGGGTGTTAGCTACAACTTTTATTCTTTGACCAACAAGGGGTTATATGCAAATTTTATGAGTTTTAGCCGTTTAAAATATGTTACTCAGTTTTGGACACGTTTAGCCGTTTTGACTCTAGTTTATTCATCGGGATGTGTTACGGCACGAGCCACCCAGAGAAATGACCACAAGACATCGATCAATAATCCTATGTTATTACTTAAGTTTCTTAGTCCACGAAGTATACCCAGAATTTATGTTTACAGCCCCTGTCCAGTTTCTGTGTTGCAAATCTAGTCCTTTCGACGGTTTCTAGTGTTTTAGTTCATTTATCCAAGCACAATCAAGTATAATAAGCATATAGAACATATTACATATATGAAATACTAGTATTTACTGAAATCAAAGGTAAGTATAGTAGTTTGCTTACAATCTTTGTTATGAAATTTAACTAGAACCATGAATCAAGATCAATAAACCTATGTTTGTAACACAAAACCCTAGCTTCCAAATCTTTTCACCACCTTGCAAACCCTTTATAAACACTTGCTAATCTTTGTAAAAACCTCCTAACCTCAGCCCCTAACACTCTTGAGTAGCTCCTAATCTAACCATGGAATCACCAAATAAACACTAGTTTCATGTAGAGGTTTACTAGGCCTTTAACTTTGTAGTATAACTTGGAACTTGGAAATCAAAGATGAAGGGTTTGTGAATTATGTGTGTGTTGTTTAAAATGAAGAGAAAGGAAGAGATGTGACTTGTATTTATAGTGTAATGAGGAGGTTAGGAAGGTGTTTAGGAAGGTGTAGTGAGGACGTGCAAGAGTTGAAATATTTCTAAGACTTAAGTCTTAAGTTTAAGACTTAAGACTTACGTAACTTAGCACATGCATGTATCTTCCTAGGTAAGCTTCTATCTTAACTTAGTCATCACAACAAAAACGCCCCATGTGGCTTGTTGGATAATATTGGATAAGTCTTTTATGATTTGGATAGTTATCTTGACTTACGGAGTGAGTTTTGGTCCCGTTAATTGCTAAATGTAAGTCGTAAAGTCACGAAATTTAAAACCGGGTATCCTAAAAATATGAAAGTTATAAAAATGTTAACACTTATTAATATAAACTATCTTAGCAAACTAAATGAGTGATAAGTTTGACGGAGCACGTAAACGCTGTTAAAACCTAGAATGGTATGATATTTAAGAAGAGAATTTCAATTTTACTTCTCTTAGTGAGATATTTTGTAAGAAATTTAAATAGGTATTATCTAAATAATATCTAGTTGATGACTAGATATTTAAATAGGTATTATCTAAATAATATCTAGTTGATGACTAGGTATATGACTAGGCAAGGTAATTTAAAATGTATTAGTCAAAAGGTGGTGCGGGTATCGGGAGTGAATAGTAAAAATGAACAGTAACCCGAAAATGCGAATTGTTACAAGAATATTTAAATGTGTTAGATTATCAATGTATTTAAATAGGTATTATCTAAATAATATCTAGTTGATGACTAGGTATATGACTAGGCAAGGTAATTTAAAATGTATTAGTCAAAAGGTGGTGCGGGTATCGAGAGTGAATAGTGAATAATAAAAATGAACAGTAACCCAAAAATGCGAATTGTTACAAGAATATTTAAATGTGTTAGATTATCAATGTATACAATTAAAATATAATACAAATTTTCTTTTCGGTTGAATTTTTTTCACCCGCCACAAAATACGACTTTACACCGTAATAATAAATGGGTTAGGGTCCTGGTTAAAAGGATTGTAACACCTTAAATTTCAAAGAAAACTTTAGTGGATATGTCTATTATTTCTAGCAGATTAAATAATAAAGTCCCTCTTTAACGAAGTTAACAATAAAGTTAGATGGGACTTGGGATACAACTAAAGATAACGAAGTAGGACTTGAGCTGTGATGCAGTTTTGGCATGAGGACTAAATGTGACAAAGTGGGATAAAGTTGATAAATGACTATTATACCCATATGGGCTTATTGTAAAAAGTTACATGATAAATGACTAGATTGTGCTCTGGAGTTAGCCAGATACTCCCTCCGTCTCAAAATTTAAGTCCATTTTGACTTTTTGACTCGAACTTTGACCTTAAATATTTTCGTTTGTATTATGTAACACTTGATGAAAATTATACCAAATGAAAATACATTTAAAACACAATCCATTTATATATTTTGTATCAAGTATTATATAATACAAACAAAAATATTTAAGGTCAAAGTTTAAGTCAAAAAGTCAAACTAGACTTATAATTTGGGACGGAGGTAGTATTATTTATGATAATGTTGCTAGTATATTAGCCGGTTATTGAACCGGAGGTAGCCAGATACTAGTATTGTTAGTTTTGCTCGGATATTAGCCGATATTGCTCCGGAGATAGCCGGATATTAGCCATGGAACAATTTTCTCCAATTTAGTCAATAACGCTTCGGGGAGGGGAGGGGGGGTAGCCAAATACCGGTAGTGTGAATGGTTGCTCGGATCTAGCCGATAATGCTTCAGAGGTAGCCGGATACTAGTAATGTACTGTGAAGGTTTTCTTGGATCTAGTCGATAATGCTCCGGGGGTATCCAAATATTAGCCACATTAGCATTAGCTCGGTCTCCAATACTGGTTATATATGTTTACGTTTTAGTTTAGTATAGCTCCGTTTTACTCATCAAGCCTTGTTTATGTTGCTACAGTTCCCCTTTTTATGTAGGTATTTGATAAGACAAGCAAAGCGTTGAGTGGGGAAAATAGCGGGTCAAAACGGTGTAGCTCGTGGGTTAGGGTGACGAGCTTCTCACCTATCTTATATCATCAATTTGAAATGCCCCAAAATGAGTCAAAGTTGTATAAAATCTTTTATAGTTCAAGATCATGCACTTTCATCGTTTGTATATTTCATAGGGATGTTTGGAATAAAGCCCATTTTGTTAGAAACTACGTTTCAGCGCAAACAAAAAGTGTAACATTTTTTCCAAACATCATATTTATGTTAATGAAGTATGTTTTGAGTAAGTTGCAGGCACGTTAAGGTTTTGAAAAGTGAAAAGGTTGCAAGAAAATGTTAGACGAGATGCTTATAGTGTAGAGATCATTTAATCTCTACGGCGTAGAGTTTTTACGATGTAAAGACATGTTCGTCTCTACGGCATATAGAAAAAAATTGGGTGCTTCACAGATGGTCGACACAGTTAACACATTAATAATGGGTCGGGTTTTGGTTGACATTTTAAACCCGTCAAAATGTCTTTAGGTTATTTGAACACAAATTGTCACTCTAATTATTATCATCTTGTACATCCTCTATTGAAAAAAAGTATTTGTTGATTATCTTTAAACGTATTCTCTATACGAAAGCGAAAAAAACCAAATATAAAAACATAACAAAAAAACACATAAAAAAATTTAAAGTTACGAGACATTAAGCCGTGTTAACACCACTCAACATTTAGTTCAATAACACCACTCATGGTGGCCTAGTGACAAAAGGGCTTGTGACTATTACTCTAAGATATGTGAGTCCTCAACATTAATTCCTGCCATGTGTCAACAACCCTAAAGTAGCCAAGCCAACCTTTTGAAAAGAGAGGGTCTTACCTTGTTTGAGTCTGTGTGGTGGTGAGTTCAAACTCTATAGATTAATCGGCCAAAAGATCAGAAACTATAGTTACCAAAAAAAGAAAAAAAAAAATATAGAAAAAAACATTTAATTCTATAAGATTTTTTTTTACAACCTCTTAATGAGCATAAAAAGACAACAATTCTTAATATTGACCACCTCTTAGACACCTTTTAATGTCAGAGAAAAAAATAAAACACTGGTTTAAACATGTGAGCGTGTTGGAATAACCTTTCAAACTTAATGTTATAATGTTAGAATTAATGTTTTAAGCTTTTGTTATTTAGAATGAACAATATGTATATTTGTAATTTATGCTTGTAAACTATGCTTGTACATTCTATATTTCAGCTAAGCCTGAAACTTTAGAATGGGCTTGGGCCGGATGGGTCATATTGGTCAGAATTGACCCGTTGTGACTTTAGGATAGGATACGACCCTAGAATTTCATGAAGCGTGATAACTGCCTCTCAAGGCACCGTTTCATTAAGTATATAATGTTAGGGTCTGTATAAACTTTGTATCATTCCATACTATTAATCAAAAGTACATTGTTTATGCATCTTTGTTGATCTGCACTTTATACGCATTGCCAAACACCCCTGTAACTTTCTGCACAGTCAAAACCAAACACTCATGTCGAAATCCAATCGATTTGCAAACAACACTTGGCCACAAGAATAAGAGCTTTTTTTTTTTTTTTTTTTTTTTTTTTTTTTTTTTTTAACCTCATACAACCTCTTAATGAGCATAAAAAGACAACGATTCTTAATATTGACGACCTCTTAGACACCTTTTAATGTCAGAGAAAAAATAAAACACTGGTTTAAACATCTGAACGTGTTGGAATAACCTTTCAAACTTAATGTTATAATAGAACAAGGGTCTTTCCTGTATAAAACAAAGTTTTCTGTTATTGTTATCTTATGTTTCTAACTATCCTTAAGTTGAAAAGGTTTTGATTGTGCAGGGATTGAAGAGTAAGTGCTGGTTATATAAGCATCTCTAAAGTTTTTAACGTGTGCAACTTTCATTATTTTCTCTCGATCTTATTCTTCTTGTGATAATCTTGCCGACTGATCAACTGTTTTCATAGCTTTTCTTCTTTTTTTCGTACTGTATTTACGAGTTTCCTTGTTTGTGGTCGCACTCATTTGAGGACGATCATGTTTCTTTTCATGTATTGCACTTTGACTATGTTTGAACTAAGGAGTGGTTGGTTGATTTCATTAATATATGTTTATAATTAATTTGAACAAAACACGTCTAACTTAGTCAGATTGAAAAATTATTTAGAAAAACATACACAACCTACGATATAACGGTAGGTATTTTGTAGTTTTATTCACCTAACCTCATCACATTTTCGTATATAATGGGGTCATCTAGCAGCCACAATAGTTAATTTTACGACCTATCATAAAAAGGTAGTTGCGTACATTATGATTAAAAAGACAGGAGAACATCATTTGAACTCTTTCGCTCAGTTCTCGAGTCGAAAAAGAAGAGGAAAGTAAAGGAAACGGAAAGTTTTTTGTGTTCTTGAGTCTTTTTTAAAGGAGGAAAGGGAAACGGAAAGGAAATAGAGAGGAAGATTTGATAAGTAAATCTTCCTCCCACTTTTGGGAGGAAAGGGAAAGGAAACGGAATCATATATAGTGTAAAGACTAATATACCCTTTTTAAAACATTTGACATTAATAATTAAAGGGCATATATGTAATTTGACCAACTTATTTTCCTTTTCCTCTCACTCAAGAACATGATTATGATTAATTTCCTTTTCATTTCCTCTATCTCAAGAACATAACAACTAACACTTACTTTCCTTTTCCATTTCTTTTCCCTTTCCTATTCTTTTCCATTTCCTTTCCCTAAAAACTCGAGAACTGAGCATTTCCGCTTTTCAGTTGCCAAGTCATTTTACTACAACAAATCACGTGAACATTATTCATTTGTTTGTGCTATATTACATGTATCACGTGTACAAAAGCTGCACATGTTCGTCACAAATATATTCAATCACAGTATGTTTCATAATAATGCAGTTACTATCTTTTATTATAGCAGTCGGCGTGGAGCTCCTCATCCCTCACCACGGTAACATGGTCATTTCGCTGTGGCTCGTCACCTTACCGGCCTAGCTCGCCACTGTTCGCCAAAAGGCACCTCCTCACATAGACGATGAACCAAATCGACCGACACAGAGCCGTTTGTGGGGCCCAAGTTTAAAATCAAACCGTAGGATTACCTTTTTTCTTTATTTTTTCTTTTTACAAAAAAAAAAGAAAAAAAAAAAAAGAAAAGTTAACTCACTTTATTTAAATAGTGTAAATACCATAACCTTACGCACTATTTTTCTCACACAATTCTAAACCAAAAACTATCATTACTCTCTATATCTCAACATAAAAAAAAAATGTCTCAAAGTCCAAACGAGGGCAGATAGTTTACGAATCTTCTCACCTCAAACCAACAACAATACGGGAGTTCTTCAAACCCGTCTACCCAATCGGCACAAAACTCTAACTCCTCGTCACCACAAATTCCTCCATATGGTACGCAATTGAATCCCGAGGCAATTAACCAAAATTAACAATATGCGTTTCAAGGATTCGCAAATTACCCCAACAACGATTTCCGGCACCACAATTTTTTAACCCGTCACAACCTTCACAGTTTCTTCAATCTCAACCACAACAACACTTGGAATCACAACCTTCAGATTCACAATTCAAAGTACCACAACCCCGTGAACCGCCCAAATCACGAGGAAAAAAAGTTGCCAAAAACAAAAAAAATCATGAATTTGAACGCAGACGATGAAGATGACATGGAGGAACTGACACGTGTGAATACACGTTGGTCAAAGGAAGAAGAAAAGCTGCTAGCGGAAATTTGGGTAGAAGTTTTCTAAGACAAAGATATCGGAAATGACCGTTCCGATGAGTTCTTTTGGAACCAGATTATGGACATGTTCAACAGTCAGTCTGACCATGACAATCATACCAAAAATATACTCACGGGTAAATGGACAATGGTTAACGGTGATTGTCAAAAACTCAACGCTATTTACAAACATTTGCAGCGTATAGTAGAAGCGGGAAAATGGCAATGATCACCTCGAGAATGCGAAGACCAATTTTCAACAACGCTTTGCTAGGTTAAGCTTCATATATGTTCACGTGTGTAACATTTTGAAAAAGTACCCCAAATGGGATGCAGAGGACCCGATTGACATTTCATGTCTCGAGGATATATTCGGCCCAGGCAAACGACCTCGTCCCGACGACGCCTACAAATCTCGAGCTTCAAAGAAAGCCAAGTCGACGGATACGTCGAGCGCCGGGGTGAGCTCCGCGGGGGGGGGGGGGGGGGGGGGGAGGGGGAGTCAAACGAGTTCTTTTTCAGGACATTTATCAGAGACTTATTCGCGCAAAACCGAAGTTAAAATGGGCACGTACGTGGTGAGGAGGCATAAAGAATTTGGGTTCATGGAGATGGAAGAGTTGAAGTTTCTCATGCTTGATCCCGACCAGACCACACCGGCCAAAGCCACTATCATTCTTAGAAAACAACAAGAAATCGTGAAGAAACATCAGCACGATGAATCAGATGCTTAAGTTTCGTATTATTATGCATTGTATGTTTTTTAATATGTTTCTTATTTTTTTTTTTGTCGTTATTTAAGTTTCGTATGTTTTTAATATGTTGTATTGTATTTTTAATTTTAAAATGAATTTTATGTTATTTGATAAATTGAATAAAAAAATAAAATAAAAAGTGATTGGACCCAAATGAGTAAGTTGTGGTTAGTTATGATAAAGAGGGTTGTAGAAAGGGTTTATTATGGTGATGTGACACTCTGTGAGACCTAAATGAAGAGTTTTGATTGCTCACCACACCCATTGCTCTTACCGTTACACAATTCTCGCTGAGGGTAAGCCATAGCAACAACAACCTCACTACAAATGAATCAAAGATAAAGAGGACCAGGCATCATCAATCGGGGAACACACACCCTCAGCGAGAAACCAACCTACCTTCCAGTAATGCAATGCTAGAACCAAGAGGCCTCATCTTTCATGACCTTCTATTCTTAGCATCTTGCACTACAATACCAAGCTCATTTTACCTTACTCATCAGGGAAACCTACTTTATGGTGCACATATCAAACAAAAAAATGAAACTGCTGGATAGCCAAAACAGACCCTCCCAAGGCCATCCATCATGAACTACCACCACAGCATATTTATTGGATGAAAATGACCAAGATATATACAAGGCTGATGAGTGTCTAAATACTCATCATTTTTGTACCATTTAAACTGCAAAAACATCTGAAAACACTCAGAAATGCATCAAAATGATAAAAATATCACAAATAAGTGTTTTATGTGTTTTAAATGCAAACATATCAAAATCTGGTGAAAAACGTATCAAATTTGCATAATTGGCAGTTTTAGTCCCCCAAGTTTCAAAAATTGTCAAAAACAGTCCCTGGTAAATCTAAATAAAGAAAAATGTTATTCAAGGTCCCTGAAATATTCTAATTTGTCAAAAATGGTCCTTGAATAAATCTTTTGTAAAATGGCAGAAAAGGTCCCTGAACTTTTGAAATTGTCAAGTTTGGTCCCTGGAAAATTTGAAAATGACAAAACTGGTCCTTGCACTATTAAAACTTGTCAATTTTAGTCCTTGTGTCAACTTTGGAAAAGTACAGAATTGGTCCCTCATCTTTCAGAAAATTGCAAAGTTAGTCCTTATGATATTAAAACCCTTTTGACCCCTTTGCCTATTTCTGACCCCCTGCCATTTTGACCTTTTGACCCTTTCTCTATTTTGGACTCCCAGTCAAACAAGCAGTCAAACTGCTCTTTCCCTCCCTTATGGGTTTCTTCCCCAACTTGCTCTGCTAGCCTCTGCCCACTCTCCAATTCCATCTCCCAACACCTTATCCCTTATCCCCTCACTCCACACTCATCATACCTACACTCCACCCCCCTCCTACCTGCAAATTCAGGGCTAGAAGTCAAATTACAATTCTCCCGCCAAAATGCATATAAAGGCCAATATGGCCTCTGCTCTCTCATTGGCTCAATAGTGTGGTGGGAAGTGATCAGAGACACGTGGCAAGGCTACTTGAAGTATAAAAGAGGAAGAAGAAAGAGAAAACAAGAGTAGTTAGTTTTTAAGTTTTTTCTTTATGTCGTTTTTCAATAAAATGTTGTAATTTAGATTAAAAGTTGTAATTTCAAGCTCATGTGTATCAAACTAAGTTGTTTAACAAGTGCAATCCAGTTTTAAGGTTTAAATCAAGGTTTCATTTATATTTCACATGTTGGTGTTCACTGTTGGAATTTGCAAGTTAATGCTCCTATGTTAAAGCTTCCATTAGCTTATTTTCTCATTCAAATTAGTGAATTTAAACTTAATATAGCTTTTGAGTAGCCTGGGAAACAGTTTAAATGAATTATCATTGATAGTCAACAAAAGTCAACTGTGAGTTCATTGGGTCTTGAAAATGAAAAAAGGTGATGCAGAGCTTGAATTTGGATTGAGATTGGGTTATTTCAGGGATTAGATTAGGATAGTGGTACCTTTGTTTCTTGGCAATCCACTGTGGATAGGACCTTTGGTAAGTGCATTTTCATAATTAATGCATAATCTGAACCTGTGTTTAAATATAGTTCTTACTTGTTTATTTAGTTCTAATTAAGGTATTTAGACTCAGTTGGATCATTCTTACAAGTTGGATTGGTGTTTAGATCATTTTAATTACAAAACAGTTAGATAAAAATGTGTTTGGGTCTACTGTCTAACCTGGCTTTAAGTATAGTTCAGTGTTTAACTCCTTTTGTTTCATGTTTATTAAGTCCTTTTGAGTTCAAATCTGTCTTGAATTTGTGACTGCAAACCCCCAGAGGTCAAAATTACTACCCATCTGTCTTATTTAGATAACTGTTGGATTTTTAACAAATCCAATTCTTATTTTGTGTTTAAATGTCTTAGATATAGCTAGCATTAGTTTTATTTCATACATTAAGTCCATAATCAGTCCTTAAATTGGATCCAAAACTCACATTAGTCAAACTTTCAGTTTTGATAAAAAGTCAAAAGTTAAAAAACTAAGTTTTGGCCAACATAGGAATATTTTTCATGGATTCATTTCTTGGGCAAATCAAGTAAATCTTGTGTTTTTTTAAACCTCTCCTGGTCTAGTCTCTCATGTCTATTTTAGTTTATTTTTGCAATTTTTTCTATAAGCTCAAAAGAGCTTGTGAATGAGAGCTCAAATGCCCTGTGCAGGGCACTGTTGCCTGCACAGGGTTTGTTCAGATTTTGCATAGCTTGTACAGAGCTTATCATAGCTCCATTAGGTCTGATTTTTGGTTCATAAACTCTTAGCCAGGTTGTCTTGAGGTTCCAATAATTTCTTTTTAGTTTCTAGCTTATTCAGTAGCTTTTTAATAGGCTGCAAGTTGGGCCCAAGATCTGTTTTGTGCTTAAAATCTCATAAACTCAAATCTGTTGTAATTGCTTATCAGTGGTTTAGGCCAGTTGATTCTTGTTCCATTTTAGTTCTATTAGCAGTTTAGAGCTTGTGTATCAGTTTGGTGGCTTTTGGAGTCCATTTGGCTTATCCAAGTGCTTATTTATAAGCACTTGGCTCATCAGTTTCTAATTCCTTCATATAAGCCCATGTTTTTTCCAATTTTTCTAGCTTCCTAATATTGTTTTAGACTTTTCCTGAAATTTTCAGATTTTTCTAAGCTTGTTTGCTATTTTTCTTAATTTAAATTAGTTTTTAAGCATTTTTAAATAGTATTTAATACAAAAAATTCAGAAAAGGTTCAAAATAATAATTTTTCAATTTTATTAAGTTTAGATAAATATAAAAAGTGAAAAAAGTAATTTTCCATATTTTTCATAGTTTATTTGGTAATTTTTAGTAATTTAATTAGTTTTTAATAGTTTAAAATTCCTAGAAAATACAAAAATAATCAGAAAAATACAAAAATAGTTTTGAAAATTCTAGTTTGTTATTTTAGACTTTTCTAAGTCTTAATTTTATTTTTCTAGCTTAATTTCCTATTTTCTTTCATTTTAGGTAATTATTAAATAGTTAAAATAGTTTTTAATTAATAATAATTAATTTAATAGTTATAAAAATAATTTTCTTTTTCTATAAATTTTCTTTTATCATTAGGATTGTAAAAATGTATTTTTCATATTTTTAGGATTTATATTGTATAAGTTTCACTTTTTATTTTGTACGTTTACGTAATTTTAATTCAAACGTAAGTTTTTAGTTTTAAGTTTTAAACGTTCATCATTTTAAATATAGTGATAGCGTTTATTTAATAGATTTTATCTTTTTAATTCCCTTTTATTTGCATTTAAGCCTCTGTAGTTTATGGGCTTTTTCTGTAGTTATAATAAATCAAAAATCCTTTCCCGTTCAAATCCCTCGATCACTACACGTTTGACTATTCTCGCACAGCTCGTTGGGACTTAACGACCTGGGGAAACACTATACTCTCCTGATCTTCATTGCATTCGTGTTTGAGCAGTTTTAAGCTGATTACGGTCTGCCATTCACAAGTGGCAGGCTTGAGTGATTTAGCTTGACTGTTCTGCGCGCATCAAAGGCCATCCTGATGAAATGAGCTTAATAAAGTATATTTGATACAATCACTATAATTGATATACAGGGAAAGGAAAAAACCTCCCCTGTTCACAGGGAAATGGAGATTTTCATCTTCCTGATCCCACCACCTTAAACAAATCCATCCATATCCCTTCAATCCAAATCTCTCGATTTCCTTTTTAACCCAATTTGATCTTTTATTTTCTTTTTATTTTCTTTTCGAACCCTAATTGAATTTCCTAGGGTTTTCGTGTTTGTTGATTTCCAATCTTGTTTTCACAATTGTTCGAGGTTGGTGTTTAGTCATGGTTACTGTTCGCAGTCAGAGGTCGAAAGAGGATGATGTCCAGAAAATTTCAACGTCGATTTATGTTACTAATTTTCCTGAAAACTATGGCGCTAAGGATCTGTGGAATACTTCCAAGATTTATGGACATGTTGTTGATGCCTACATTCCTGACAGGAGATCGAAAGTAGGTAAGAGATTTGGCTTTGTTCGATTTATTAACGTCTTTGATGTGGAGCGTTTGGTACTGAATTTGTGTACTGTGTGGATTGGGAATTTCAAATTACATGCCAATGTAGCACGGTTCCATAGAGAATCGTTGAAGAATAATTACCAAACGCTTAATAAGGGGACGAATGTGGCTAATGGTGGAGATAATAAGAATGTAGGTGTCTTTAAAAACTCAAGTAATTCATACGCTCATGTAGTGAAAAAACCCATAGTTCAGAAGGAGATTATTGACGATGTTCCTACAATGGTCTTGGATGAGTCATGTTTGAACAAAGAGGAGTATTCATTATGCTTGTTGGGTAAGGTCAAGGAATTTGAATCATTATCAAATTTGAAGGTGGTGCTAGCTAAAGAAGGTTTTGATAATATTGAATTAAAATATATGGGAGGTTTTTGGGTGATGATTGTCTTTCAAGAGGAAGAGTGCAAGAAGTCTTTTCATGTTAATGATTCAGTGGGATCTTGGTTCTCCCAAATTATTCAAGCTCATAATGATTTTATTCCTGAGGAGAGGATTATATGGGTGGAGATCGAGGGGGTTCCATGTAAATGGTGGTCGAAAAACACTTTCAACCGTATTGCTTCTAGGTGGGGTACTATTATTAACGATGGGGAGTTGGAACAGGGAGGATATCATAGTAATCGATTATGTATATGTACGAAAAGTAAAACGGCTGTTTTTGAGTCATTTAAAATGGCGTACCGTGGTATGTTTTGCTGGATTCGTGCCATTGAAGTTCCAGGTTGGGTTCCGGATTTTAAGGATGATTGTAACAATGAATACGAGTCCTATGATGGAAATCATAATGATCTTGAAGGGGAGAGCGACGTAGAAGTTCCTGAAACAAAATTTGAGGATGAACCGGTTGATAACTTTGGTAATGACAAATCCCTTCGGCATAGTAAGACTCAGTCTGAGGATCCATTTGGGGTATATGAGTTACTTAATAAAGAGAAGAAAGTCTCGAATAATGAAGGCGAGTCCCATACTACTCCTGCATACCCACCTGGTTTTACGCCTAATGACAACGGTGAGAATATTACTAAAACATCCAATGTGGAGGCGGAAGGGCATAGACAGAATGAAGATAGGGAAGAGGGAGAATTCATAGGCACACAGGATCAGACAAGAAATGATGTGGATATTGACGCGAATGAATCTACATGTTCTGGACACTTTAAGAAATCGGTTGGACCACGAACGGGTGGATCTATACTTCAATTAATTGAAGACCTTGTTAATGTGGGGAAAACTATGGGATATGATATGACGGGATGTATGAAAAATATGGAAGAAATCATTGAATCACAAGGAGTGGCTGGTGGTTATCGATGAATTTCTTATCTCTTAATATTCAAGGCCTAGCCCAAAAGGCCAAACAAGATTGGGTTAAGAAGTTGTGTTTATCGAATAAGGTGAATTTTTTGTCGCTTCAAGAAACTAAAATAGAAAACATTGATTTGTGGTGTATTAAGAGGTGCTGGGGAAATTTAGCTTTCGATTATGTGTATAGCGAAGCTGTTGGGCAGTCGGGTGGGATCTTAAGTGTTTGGGATCCTAATATGTTTCAGAAATTAAATCATACTGTGTCCGATTATTGTACTTTGATCCGTGGTGTGTGGGTTTCTAGTGGTAAAAGTCTTCTCATTATTTCGATCTATGCCCCACAAGAGTTAAGTGAGAAGAGGATGCTTTGGGATTATTTATGCTTTAATATATGCAATTGGGATGGTGATGTTGTTACTATGGGAGATTTTAATGAAGTACGTGATAGTAGCGAGAGATTTGGATCGGTGTTCAATAAACAAGGTGCGAAGGTTTTTAATGATTTCATTGCTAATGCTGGTTTAGTTGAGGTCCCTCTTGGTGGATGTTCGTTCATGTGGTGTCATAAATCCGCCTCAAAGATGAGTAAGCTTGACCGTTTCCTTATTTCTGATAGTCTTTTGTGTGAATGCCCACGTATTTCTTCGGTGACATTGGATAGGTATCTGTCTGATCATCGTCCCATCTTAATGCGCGAGTCTATGTATGATTATGGGCCGACTCCTTTTAAGTTTTATCATTATTGGTTTGAGATTGATGGGTTTGATAAATTTGTGGAGGATTCTTGGAATGAAATTCATGTCACTGATACGAATGATTATGTGAAATTTATGAAAAAACTCAAAGTTTTGAAAGAGGGAATTAAATTATGGAATAGTTCATACAGGGAGCATGTGAATTGTCGGAAGAATAATCTTAAAACTGAATTAACTAATATTGATTCAGTTTTGGATAGAGGAGATGGTATAGAAACAGATGTAAATAGAAGATATGAAGTTGTTCGTATTCTGCAAGAGCTGGAGAAGACCGAATATGTGGAAATGGCCCAAAAAGCTAAAATAAAATGGGCCGTAGAGGGTGATGAGAATTCTAAGTATTATCATGGTGTTATTAATAAAAAAAGAAGTAACTTAGCTATTCGTGGTGTATTGGTTGACGGTAACTGGGTGGAATCTCCTTCTTTAGTTAAAAACGAATTCTACGATCATTTCAAACAACAATTCGAGCAACCTAGTATGAGTGGTATTCAGTTAGATATAGAGTTTCCTAATAGAATTAATTCTGACCAAATGTATGATTTGGAAAGTGAGGTTTCTAAAGAGGAGATTAAGAGAGCGGTGTGGGATTGTGGTATCGATAAAACTCCCGGTCCGGATGGTTTTACGTTCGGTTTCTATCGTCGCTATTGGAATCTCATAGAGTGTGATGTTGTTAATGCTGTTAAATGGTTCTTTCATCATGGAAGAATCCCGAATGGAGGTAATTCGTCTTTCATTACTTTGATTCCTAAGGTTTCAAATGCTAATATGGTGAAGGAATTTAGACCTATCAGCCTCATTGGTAGTGTGTATAAAATTGTTGCCAAGATTCTGGCAAATCGTCTTGTCATGGTGTTAGGGGATCTGGTTAGCGACACTCAATCTGCATTTGTGAAGGATAGGCAAATATTGGATGGCCCATTTATTTTAAATGAGATGGTTCAGTGGTGTAAGAAGAAGAGGAAACAAACAATGATTTTTAAAGTTGATTTTGAAAAAGCTTACGACTCAGTTAGGTGGGATTTTGTAGTAGTCATATTGAAGAAGTTCGGGTTTGGAGACAAATGGTGTAAGTGGATCCTTAGTTGCCTTCAGTCTTCTAGAGGCTCGATATTGGTAAATGGAAGTCCTACGTCCGAATTCCAGTTCTTCAAGGGCCTCAAACAAGGGGATCCACTGTCTCCTTTCTTATTTGTTTTGGTCATGGAAAGTCTTCATATTTCATTTCAAAGAGTGGTGGAAGCTGGTCTTTTTTCAGGGATCATGCTGGACACATCGCTTAGTGTCTCACATTTGTTTTATGCTGACGATGCCATTTTTATGGGACAGTGGAATCAAACCAATATTGATACTATTATTCGTGTGCTTAATGTGTTTCATAGGTCGTCGGGTCTTCGTATCAACATGAAAAAGAGTAAATTAATGGGGATTTCTGTGGACTTGTCTAAAGTTGAGCAGGCTGTTAAGAAGATAGGTTGCATGGTTTTAAAAATGCCATTCAAATACCTTGGATCTAAAGTGGGCGACCGTATGTCGCGTATCAATTCTTGGAATGACGTTATTGAAACTATGGTAGCTACATTATCAAGATGGAAACTTAAGACTATTTCTATAGGAGGGAGACTAACCCTTCTCAAATCGGTTTTAGGTTCGACCCCGATCTACCATATGTCTATGTTTAAAGTTCCTAAGACGGTGCTACATACTATGGAGGCCATTCGTGCTAGGTTTTTTAATGGAGCAGATAATAACTCGAGAAAAGCGAGTTGGGTCAGCTGGAATCAGGTGATGGCTTCAAAGGATGCAGGAGGTCTTGGGGTGGCAAGTTTATTCGCTTTAAATAGGGCCTTAATGTTTAAGTGGGTGTGGCGTTTCATCACTCAACAGAAGTCTTTATGGGCTAGAGTGATAAAAGCGATTCATGGTGGTGATGGTAAGATTGGTAAGACGGTGAATCATAGTTTTCCATCTATATGGCTTAACATAATCCAAGAAGTAGATGTTTTGAAATCGCAAGGTATTGATATTGCTAGTTTTATTAAGCCAAAATGTGGAGATGGTAAGAATACTTCGTTTTGGAACGTTGCTTGGAGGGGGGATATTATGTTTAAAGACTTGGTGCCTAGACTTTATATGCTGGAATCTATGAAAGATATTCAGGTTGCTACAAAATTGTCGCATGAGGATTTGGAGTGGTCTTTTAGACGTAAGCCGAGGGGTGGTGTTGAACAAGTCCAGATGTCTTTGTTAAAAGAGAAGATTGAAGGCTGCATTTTAAGTGATTTGAAAGATAGATGGACGTGGTCTTTAGAGGGCTCGGGTGAATTTTCTGTCTCGTCGATTCGGAAAGTTATCGATGCTGTTATCCTTCCATGTGGCAGTGTGAAGACTAGATGGGTTAAAGAGGTGCCAATCAAAATTAATATTCATGCTTGGAAAGTTATCAATGATTACCTTCCTACCAGATTTAATCTTTCACGCAGAGGTATGGATATTGGGACTATTGTTTGCCCTATGTGCAATTGTATGGTTGAATCTTCCAGGCATTTGTTTTTTTCATGTGAGCTAAGCAAACAGATCATGTGCAAGATTTCGAGGTGGTGGGATTTGGTCTATCGGGATACTAATTCATATGAAGAATGGGTCGACTGGATGTTGAGTATCCGATTCCCTAGTAAACTTAAAAAGGTTTTCGAAGGTATTTGTTACATTGTGTGGTGGTATATTTGGAATTGGCGTAATCAATTGATTTTCGGTCTTGGATCTCGCTCGAAGACATTGATGTTTGATGATATTGTATCTCGGTCTTTTTTCTGGATTCGGTCTAGATGTAAAATTAGTTTGTCTTGGATTGATTGGCTTAAGAACCCTAATCTTATTTCTTTGTAAGTTTCTAGCATCTTGCTAGTTTTTTAATAAATTTGCCGTTCAAAAAAAAAAAAAAACTGATATACAGGGAAATGATTTATATGACTAATTAATAAGACTAATAAACTTATCTAGCTAGTTAATCTAATGTGTGGCATAGACGTATTTTTCTCACTCCTCTTTTTTATCATTAATTTGCCATGTAATAGTCATGCAAATTGCTATTACTCTACTAATATATACTTCTTGAACTAAAATTGAGTTCTTTAGGTATACATTTCATGATTATATGGGTGCTCATGAAAGGGTTACCTCATGTTCTTATTGTGGACTTACAAGCCAAATTTCAATCCAATTAGTTTCAAGGGATATGAGCTAAAGCCCAGTAGAAAGAGAAAACACAGAACATTATATTTTATTTTATAGTATTTCGTTCAAACAATCAAAAGTATTTGTCTAATAATAAAAAATGATTGTTACAACTTCATATCACAATAATAAAATAGTTAGTAATGATCAAAGTTAGTTGTACTTTCTCTAACTCCCGCCATATAAACATGCAAATTATTCCATGCTATAAAATCCTCTAAAAATATAGTTATAACTCCTTTGCTCCTTGGAGTATTTGTTCCTGAGATGGGGCACACAGATCATACGACGACTACGAGACACGTGGAATGGAGGAAATGGATGGTGTTAGTAGCGACGATATGGATACAAGCATTTACGGGTACAAATTTCAACTTCCCTTCTTATTCAAGTGAATTGAAATCTGCAATGGAAATTACTCAAGTGGAGCTTAACTATTTGTCAATGGCGTCGGATTTTGGTAAGTTGTTTGGATGGTGTTCGGGTGTCTTGTTATTGTGTTTTCCAACATGGGTTGTTGTTTTCATGGCTGCTTTTCTTGGATTGTTTGGTTATGGTCTTCAATGGCTTCTTGTTCAAAGACTTGTATCGTTGCCTTATCTCATGGTTAGTAATTTGATTTCATTTCTTATAAGGGGTGTTTGAAATTGCTTATTAAAACTGTTTATCTGTTTATTACGGTCATTTCATACTACTATTAAGTAGTTTATATTGCGTTTCAGCTTGTTTCTTCATTTGGTAGAAATATAATTTGTTATGATTAGTGAACCAGCCTTGAGATAAATTAAGTCAAAGATGCACGTTAATTTGGTGTCCTAATACATATTAGTATATTTAGTTGTTAGTTGCAGATTAAAGTAGTTATATTAAGTACTTTAGCTTATATATATAACTTGTGTGGCAAAGCAAGCAAACATGTTTGGTAGTTTGGTGACTTGTTGTTGAATGAAGATATTATGCCATTAGGTAGATATGTGTCCCTTTACTATGGAATAGACACTTCATAGAGATGTTTTTCACATCAAGAAACACACCTTCGAGTGATTCATGTCGATTTATACAAGAAATGAGAAACGAGACACGGTGAGGAATTGAAATTTGTGTAAATGAACACACTTGCATATGAAAAGTTAACAAAATTTTGAAAAAGATTAGGAGCTAAAGAGAAAATGTGTAGATTTACGTCTTTTTATGTCTTTCGAACCTTTTATCGCCATCCTTATAACTGTTCTAAACTAAATTTGTATACTCAACAGGCATTTATTTTGTGCTTGTCAGCTGGTTGCAGTATCACTTGGTTCAACACGGTCTGTTTCGTTTTATGCATAAAAAACTTCCCCAATAACTGGCCACTTGCGGTATCACTAAGCCTTAGTTTCAATAGCATAACCGCACCTCTATACAACCTAATAGCCACTAATATAACCTTAAACAATAAAATCAGCACCACTTCTTACCTTTTTCTCAACGCCTTTATCCCATTCATAACATTCATCGCAACACTAGTCCCGATCGTCCAACAACCTTGCCCTCGAAACGACCTTCAAATAAACAGCAAAAATGATGCACATATTTTCGTGATTTTGTATATACTGGCAGCCGTTACCGGCCTATATCTTTTCGTTTTTGACACATTGTCACAAAATATATTCATTGTGGGAACATTGCTGTTAGTGCTTCCTTTCGTTGTACCCAAAATTGTTTACGGTCTAAAGAGGGTGCAAAATGTTGAAGGACCGTGTTACAATTTAGTTGAAATGGATAATTATAACGAGCTTTTGGTAGAGCGGTCAACTTCTGGAGGTGCTTTTAATATGTTGCTAGAAAAAGATCGGCTAACGGAGATTGGTGAGGAACACAGTGCTTGGATGCTAGTGGCTCGATTCGATTTTTGGCTGTATTATATTGCATACTTTTGTGGGGGTACGATTGGGCTCGTTTATAGCAATAACTTGGGACAAATATGTCAATCACTTGGGTACGGACTCGAGACTGAAGAGCTTGTTACTATCTATTCTACGTGCTCGTTTTTTGGCCGTCTAGTTTCAGTTGTCCCGGACTTGAGTAGCTGCTTTTACACACCTCAAATGAATACAAGTAAGTATAAAGTTTGTAAGTTCTCATATGCAATAACGATAAGAGTTAATAATGTTCAAACCACTGAACTTTCACTATATTATGCAGAAAGGTGTACTACTAGGACTGGATGGCTAGCACTATCACTCATGCCAATGCCCGTTGCGTTTCTTTTGCTAGTTCTCTCGGATACCAAGGCTAGTTTACGTGCAGCAACAGGGTTGATCGGTATATCCTCTGGGTTCATATTTTTAGCGGCTGTATCAATCACTAGCGAGCTATTTGGTTCAAAAAGCTCGGGGATCAATCATAACATCCTAATAACCAACATTCCATTAGGATCATTGTTGTATGGCGTTCTTGGAGGTGTAATTTATGACAACAACATCAAAAGCTCGAATGGGATGGTTTTTGTAGGAGGATCAAGGGTATGTATGGGTCCAAAATGTTATAACGAGACATTTAGGTTGTGGGGCTGTGTTTCTTTGTTAGGTTTAGGTTCGAGTTTTTTGCTTTTTGCGAGAACGAGAATGGCTTATCAAGAGTACTATCATCGAAGAAACTTGATCTCGGAAAAGACTGCTTGTAATCTTTGACATATTTACAAATCATTCAAGAAATATTTGGAGCTAGCCAGTATAAGCTACCGGAGTCTCAAACACTTAGAGCCATAATGTTTTAGAGCGGTCAATACAGAGAAACAGATTATGTGATGCGGTTATTGATTTAAGAGTTAATTACATAAATGGTCCTTGTGGTTTGTCGAAAATTATGGATTTGGTCCCTAAACTTTTTTTTTGCGGATTTGCTCCTTATGGTTTTGATTCGTTACGGAATTGGTCCCTTGACCAAATTTTCTGTTAGTTGACCGTCAAATGTGTGTTTGGAATGCTGAAATGACAGAAAATACCCCCGTATGTGTTTCATGAATGGTCCCTATGGTTTGTAGGTTATCATGAATTAGTCCCTGATTTTTTATTTTTTATTTTTATTTATATAAAAAACATTTTGTCGAAAATTTTATAAAAAATTCCGAAAATTTATAAAAAAAAATCTATAAAAAATTCCTGAAATTTTATAACAAAGTCCGAAAATTTTTAAAAAAAATATATTAAAAATTCTGAAAATTTTATAAAAAATATTCCAAAAATTTTATAAAAAAATCCGAAAATTTTATAAAAAAAGTATATTAAAAATTTCAAAAATTTTATAAAAAATTCCGGAAATTTTATAAAAAAATCCGATAAATTTTTTATAAAATCTTATAAAACATTCCGTCAAAAATATTGGGAAAAAAAAATTTCGACAAAAAATTTTCTTTTTTCCTTTTTAAATACTTTTTGACGGAATTTTTTATAAAATTTTGCCCAAAAGTTTATAAAAATTTCAAAATTTTTTCCCAAAATTTTTGACGGAATGTTTTATAAGATTTTATAAAAATTTTATCGGAATTTTATATAAAATTTTTGGAATTTTTAATAAAATTTTTGGAATTTTTTATAAATTTTTTTTATAAAATTTTTGGAATTTTTAATATACTTTTTTTATAAAATTTTCGGATTTTATTATAAAATTATTTGAATTTTTTTTATAAAATTTTCGGGATTTTTTATAATTTTTTTTAAAATTTTCGGACTTTGTTATAAAATTTTAGAAATTTTTATAGATTTTTTTTATAAATTTTCGGATTTTTTTATTAAATTTTCGACAAAATGTTTTTTATATAAATAAAAATAAAAAATAAAAAATCAGGGACTAATTCATGATAATCTACAAACCATAGGGACCTTTCATGAAACACATACGGGGGTATTTTTGTTATTTCAGCAATCCAAACACACATTTGACGGTCAACTGACAGAAAATTTGGTCAAGGGACCAAATCCGTAACGAATCAAAACCATAGGGAGCAAATCCGCAAAAAAAAAAAGTTTAGGGACCAAATCCATAATTTTCGACAAACCACAGGGACCATTTATGTAAATAACTCTTGATTTAAAGTATGGGCTACCTCTAACAGTGAACAATCATCCTTCATACATGTCATTTCAAATGTTAAAACCAAGGCTATCAACATCGAGATCCTACTATGGATCATTTTTGTCTTTGCAAGATCAGAATCGTAAGATTGGATCGAGATTGGAAGTGTAAATAAACAAAATTGAATTTAGAAAACAAGTTTTATTACTCAAGAAACCAACCAACACAATCAACTAATCTCAATCAGCTTATTCACAAATACACAACAACCTGATCTCAATCAGAGAGTAAACAACAAACAACAATAACCTGAACTGATCAAGGTGATCATATTCGTAACTATCAAACTAGGGTTTTTAACTTTGTGAGAGTGTTGAGAGCAGAGAGAGAAAAAACGGTAGATGAAGAATAAGAAGCTCTTTGTCTTTTTTCTTTATAAACTAGCTCCATCAACTATCTTTCAATCTTGACAACTATAGCCCTCAATCTTCTAATCTTTTGCTAACTGCTATCCAAACAATCAACACAGCAAACCTGAAAATATAAAAGTGATAAAATGAATCCCTGTAATATTTCTAAGCTAATATTTCCAGGATAAAATGTGATAAAATGAGTCCCTGTAATCTTTTGCTAATATTTACAGGCTAAGATTATTATTTCAATATCCCCCTTTAATCTCAGCCTGAAAATATCATACAATCCCAGTTTTAAAACCATCTTATCGTTTTGAAATCTATCAAGCCCTTTTATAAAAACATCTGCAGTTTGTTCAGCAGAATGAACATTTTTTATTTTTATAACACTAGAAAATTTTTTATCTCTAAAAGTGTATATCAATTTTCAAATGTTTTGTTCTTTCATAAAAGACAGAATTAGCAGCAATCTTAATTGTTGCTTGACTGTCAGAAAATAATTCCACAAGTATGAATGTTTCCCAGTTTAGGTCTTTTAAAATTTTCAAAACCCGACAGAGGCCATTGCTCTATATTGAGCCTCTACACTAGACTTAAAAAGGGTATTTTGCTTTTTATTTTTCCATAAAACTAATGAACCATTTAGAAAAATGCAGAATCCTGTAACAGACTTTCTAGTAACTGCATAAGTCTCAAGAGTTTCAAAAGGACTTTTGATAATGTGTATTCCTCTACCAGGAAAACCTTTAAGATATCTCAAAAATTTAAGTGCAATTTTAAAATGAGACTTAAGTGGTTTATTTATAAACTGACTTAAGCAATGCACAACATAGGATATATCATGTCTAGTATGAGTTAAGTAAATAAGTTTTCAAATAAGCTTTTGATACTTAGTTATTTTATCTAAAACATGATCTGTTAAAATTGGTTTATTGGTTATACTCAAATTTTGATCTAGTGGAAAAACATATGGTTTACAAGCAAGAAGACCAAATTCAGATAGCAAAGCTAGGCAATATTTTCTTTGTGACAAACAAAGACCCTTATCAGTTTCAATAACTTCAATTCCTAAGAACTATTTAAGTTTGATCTTTATTCTGAAATTTGGTCTTAAGATAAACTTTAAAGTTCTCAATAGCTTCTAAGTTGTTATTAGTGATAATAATATCTTCAACATACACCAAGTAAGGCAACAAACACACCTAATTCATTCTTAGTAAATAAGGAGTAGTCACTCTTACTCTGATTGAATCCATTCTTAAGTAAAGCACTAGTAAGCTTAGCATTCCACTGTATGAGTGCTTGTTTTAACCCATATAGTGATTTTTAAGCCTGCAAACTCTATTATGATTCACATCAAAGAAACCATATGGTAATGACATATAAACAATTTCCTTTAGATCCTCATATAAGAAGGCATTATTAACATCAAGTTGAAAAATAGGCCAAGACTGTTGAATAGCCAGATTAATGACACATCTAACAGTAACAATCTTAACCACATGTGAGAAAGATTCATCAAAATCTACACCTTTTTTCTGATTAAAGCCTTTAGCAACAAGTCTAGCCTTATATCTATCAACTTCACTACTAGACTTATACTTAATTTTGAAAAACCATTTGGAACCAATAGCCTTTCTACCAGAAGGTAAGAAAACAATTTCAAAAATATCATTACTATATAAAGCACTCATTTCTTTATTCATTGCCTTCACCCTGTACTGATATTAACAAGCCTCCCAATAATTTTGGATTCAAAAGCTTTATTTAACTCAATTGTAAAACAAAAGTTTTCAGAGTTTAGTTTAGAATAACCAAAAAATTTCCCAAGACCATATTTAACCTTTGAACCAACAAAAAATTCATTGTATTTATTTGAAAAAACTGAACCAAAGGCTAATTTTGAAAATTTTGACTTGTTTCTATGTTTGGAAAATCTTTATTGATACCCTCAAAATTTGCAGTTTCATTTTCATTTACAGGGTCCAATTTTGTTTCACTCTCATGAGTTCAGCTCTCTCATATCCTAAGGTAGAACCTTGGGAACCATGAAAGTGCCCCAAATTACTTTCATTTTGGTCAATTATTGGACTGCCATTAAGGGAAGAGTTGTTGCCCTCATCATGAGGTGCTGCTTTTTTATTTATATCATCATTGGGTATGCCATGATCCTCATATATAGCTTCATTAAAGAAATTTGTATGATCCAAACCGTGACTATCACTTTTGTCCACATAAATAGTTTTAATCTTGAAAGGAAAAACATTTTCAAAAAAACTAACATCTCTGGAGTATAAAAACTGTTTTCTTTGAAGACTGTAAAGCATATACCCCATTTTTAAAAGAAGCATAACATACATTTATCTGATCTACTACCAAGTTTATCAAAGTTATTTAAAACAGTAGCAAAGTAAAGACACTCAAAGGTTCTTAAATGATTCATTTTTTTTTTATTAAAGACTAGATTTTTCATTTAACACTGAGGAGGGCAACCTGTTAATCAAATAACAAGCAGTAAGAATACATTCAGACCACAAAATAAGAGGAACCCCCCTGAAACATAAGGGGTCTGGCAGCATTAAGCAGATGCCTATATTTTCTTTCCATAATCCCATTCTGCTGTGGGGTGTAAGTACAAGAGATTTGATGTATAATACCATTTTAGCACAAAACTCATAAAATATGTGATTAACAAATTCAATTTCATTATCACTTCTAAAAGTTTTAATAGAATTCTTAAAATGATTTTTAATCAGATTAAAGAAAGTAGCAATACAATCAAACACCTTATCTTTGGTGTTAATCAAGTAAACCCCACACAGACCGGGTAAAGTCATCAACAATGGTCAAAAAATATCTATACCCTTCCTTACTAACCACCCTATAAGTCCCCCAAAGGTCAAGATGGACAAGTTCAGCAAGCGCAGAAGACTTGTGTTCACTTAAAGGGAAAGATTCCCTATTTTGTTTAGCCTTTTGACAAATTTCACAAGGTTCATTATCATTACTATCTTTAAAATTGATGTCTTTTTTAAGCACAGCCAAGACCCAATCAACAGAATGACCATGTTTGGATAGCCATAAACTTTTGAACAAAAAACAATCAGATTTAAAATTTTCAAATTGTAAATCAATACCTTGATTTCCATCAAAGTAATATAAACCATCCTTTTGTTTATCAATCCTCAGGACATTCATTCCCTTCAAATCATAAGGTAAAACATAGCATTTAGATTCATCAAAAGCAATAAAAAATTTGCTGTCTCTAACCACTTTATGAAAAGACATTAGATTAACACAGTATTCTGGGACAACAAGCACATCATTTAAAGTTAAGTGTTTGGTTAGAATCATATTTCCAACTTTAGTAATTAAAGCTTCAGTTTCATTAGGATGTGAAACTTTAACTCCAAGTTTGGAAATATCATTTACATTAACCAAAAACTTATCTGTATATGTTAAACGTTGGTTGGTACCAGAATCAACAATAATACCAGCTGCAACAAACGCATGACTGATTTTACTATTATTACAAAAAAATCTGTTAAAGTTTTGATTAAAGAATTTGCTGTTATTCAAAACTATACTTGCCATATAGGCATGTGCACCTTTTCCTTTTCCATTATCATTAATAGATGTATCTTTAATAAGAGATAAAAGTTTTGAAATTTGTTCATCAGAAAATGTAGAAGAGCTAGAACCAACATAATTGTTATTGACAAATCTTTTGTTAAATTTTGAGTACCCTAATTTGAGTTAGACCCGCAAGAATTATTTCTTTATCCAAAATTAGCAAGGTACCAAATCAGTTTAAAACATCTATCTACAGTATGCCCATTAAAATCACAATACTCACAAACCAGAGTAGGACCTCCTATTATTCCCAGTGTTATTTGGTCTAGGCACATTATTGGGTCTAGAGAAAGTACCAGAGTTTTGGGGCCTTTAGAAACTTTCTCTGTTAGGCACACTGGGATTAAAAATAAAAGACTGTGACCTCTGAGAGGTACCCGTCCCTGAACCATTGACAACAGCTCTGTGAGACTCCTCACTAGAAATAATGACAAAAGCCCCTTTAACATCAGGAAAAGGGTCTCTAGACAAGATATTACTTCTTATTTACATATATAAATCATCTAAGCCCATTAAGAACTGCATTAGTTTCATAAGTTTATTATGTTTTTTAAAATCCTCAGATGTATGACATGTACACCTAGGAAATTTCACAAGAGCATCAAACTGTTTCCACATAGTACTCAACTTATTAAAATATTTAGTAATAGAAATCTCATTTTTAGACAAAGAGATGATTTTATGGTGAAGATTAAAAGTAACAAACCCATCAACCTTATCAAATATTTCTTTCAATTCAGTCCAAACATCAGTAGCCCTTTTAGAAAAGATTTTCCCCAAAAATAACTCCTCTCGTATATAATTTAAGATCCACCCAAGCACAACAACATTAACCCTATCTCACTGTCTACCCAAAACCTCATCAGTATGTGACCTTGTGCAAGATCCATCAATAAAACCAATTTTATTTTTACCCTTTAAAGCCAAAAGTATTGCACAAGACCAGACGTTTATAATTTTTAGTTCCTTTAAGTTTTACAGATATAACAATTGAGGTAGCAGAGTCATTATGGTGTAAATTTAAAGGGTGCCTTAAGTCCAATTTACTTATCAAAGTAACAGGTTCAATATAATCCTCATCATTAAAGTTATGATAAAGAGAAATAGGTAGAGTATTACAATGAATAGACCCAGGGATGTATTACCATGGAGAGACATGATTACAAACAATTAAAAAATATAAACCGACATAAAAGAATCAAGCACACAAGAAAGGGAAGAGAAGGTAGTTCTCAAGCTTTTCATGCCACTTAAGTGGTAGGTCAAGAGTGCACACAAGCAAACCAATCAACCAATAAACCTAAAATAAAAATAAATAGCACAGAGAAACACCACAACAATCAATCCTCAACTTCCAATATGTCCAAATCCTATCCTCCAACAGTCTAATGCAAGAAAATAAAGACATAAATTAAAGAGAGAGCGTAAGAGGTGTTACAGTGCACACAATCAGCAGCGGAATACCACACCCACTATACGCTTGATTAACTTAGTCAAAAGATATAACAGATCTAAGAAGAGTAAACCTTAATTTCTCTAAATTAGGAAAAATACCCATAATCAATCAACCAAGAATCGCCAGAACAATTGATTAAACCAACTTAACTAATCATAGAAGCCTTTAAAAATAAAAAACCCCAAATAGTCCCAAACCTAATTTTTCAAAAAATTAGGCGTTTTACAAAAACTTTTAAATCTAAACAATTAAATACAAGATCTATCAACTAACAACAATTAATTGAAAGATATCAATCAATTTTTGAAAATCCCCATTTTTTACGAAACCATAATCTTTTTTTAGAAAACGATTTTAGAGCAAGATTAGACAGCCTTGCTCTGATACCATGTAAAGAAACATAATTGAATCTAGAAAAAAAAAGGTTTTATTACTCAAGACACCAACCAACACAATCAACTGATCTCAATAAGCTTAATTACAAATACACAACAACCTGATCTCAATCATAGAGTAAAAAACAAACAACAATAACCTGAACTGATCAAGGTGATCATATTCAATAACTATCAAACTAGGATTTTTAACTGCGTGAGAGTTTTGAGGGAAGAGAGAGAAAAAACGGGAGATGAATAATAAAAAGCTCTTTGTCTTTTTTCTTTATAAACTAGCTCCAGTGACTTTTTTTTTTCAATCTTGACAAGTCTAACCTTCTATCTTCTAATCTTTTGCTAACTGATATCCAAACAATCAACACAACAAACCTGAAAATATAAAAGTGACATAATGAGTCCCTGTAATATTTCCAGGCTAAGATTATTATTTCAACAGAAGATCCTACTTGTATGTTAAAATATCTTATTTTGTTAGGTAATTCGTATTCAAAGCTGATTGTATAGCAATTAATGAAGAAATGAAAGTTCTCAAAGTTATAATAATTTGAAAATGCAACACGTAATTGTTTAAAATATTAAAATATATAATCGATGATTAAGGACACTAAATCTTTTGATATAAATATTAATATATTTTACTCTTATAAAACATTCATAATTATCCACGCCTACTTTTTATTCTTTAATAAAATTCATTTTATTATAATTTATTAGGTACTTAGCTAAAAGGAAGTAAGATTGAATCGAATCGAGCTCTCGATCTTATGGTATGATCGAGATCTTACTTAAATTCCTATGCCTTTTATTGACTCATTTTTGCTTAGCGGGATCGTAAAATCGGAAGATCTTAAAAGCTAGATCGAGATCTTAACAACTTTGGTTAAAAGTTGTCATTTTGTTATCTTAAATGTGTTTTTTCTTAGACCTAAATTTAAGCACATGACAACCAAAAAAGCCTTTCTAAGGAAAACCCTTGCGAACTCTCTCTGGCGAAAAAAGAAAAACGCAAACCCTTTATTCGGTTTTCATCGTTTTTCGTCATTCTCATTAACCAACCGATTGAATTAAATTAATATTTGTTTGTGAGATTCCTGCTATCCTGCATGTGAAATCAATCCACGTAATTTTATCGATTTATATTCGTTTATTGATTTTATTGCTTTTATCGATTGAATTAAATTAATATTTGCCTGTGATCTTTCAACCATATTATCGTACTATCATCATGGTGGGAGGTTAGTTTCTTAAGATTTAATGGTTAAAACCCTAACTTTTTAGTTAGGGTTTTCATTCTTTTTCATTGGTTCTGCTTGCATGCGTGGTATTGGGTTGTTTTTGGTTATTGCTGCACGTGGGTTATAGAGAGATGAATAAGGGATTTCTTAACAACGAGAGTACTGCTGGTACTAGTGGAGAATCGACTGCTACTTCATGTGTGTCTGAGGTTAACAAAAGTAATACTACTACTGTTAATTCGTTAGATGGTGATATGCCTATGCCTCTTGGGAGTAAGCATGATGCTTAATCTTCTGATAACGTAACTAATGTTACTGGTACATTTACTGATGGTACATCTAATGTGGATATTTCTAGTTCTTTTGAGCCTACGGCTGTAGAAAATAATGGTATTAATAAGGTGGTGCTAGATGCGTGTAAGGACTTTGAGAAGGCTATACATAATATCCAATTGAAGAAAGCGGAAATTCAGGATGCATCTACATCACATCAGGTTGGTTCCCTTCAAAACACCCCAAGTAAGTTGAAACAGACTACTATGGCACCTAATGGCGCAAGTTATGTCAAATCGGTTTCTTATGCGGGTCCTACGTCTGTTGATCCTAAGAGACGCATGTCAAACTTTCGTAGGTTGGAGTGTAGTAAGAACAAGAATGGTATTGATCTTACTGTCCCTATGGAAGTTATTAAAGAGGTAAACATTAGGTTTGAAAATACTCTCTATGGCTATTTCCTTGGTAAACGTATTGCCTTCCCGGTTGTTGATTATTACGTGCGTAATACGTGGGCCAAGTATGGTATTCAAAAGGTTATGATGAATGTGAAGGGGTTCTTTTTCTTTAAGTTTTCCACTCGTAAAGGTGTTGAAGATGTTTTGGAAACGGACCATGGATGATTAGGAATGTGCCTATTATACTTAAATCTTGGACTTTGAATACTAATCTGCTTAAAGAGGATTTGACTAACATTCCGGTGTGGGTTAAATTCCATGATGTTCCCCTTGCTATGTTTTCTGATGATGGTCTCAGTCTCCTAGCTACATTGATTGGTACGCCTAAAATGCTAGATTCTTACACTAGTCAAATGTGCATGGAATCTTGGGGTCGTAGTAGTTTTGCTAGGTGTCTGATTGAAGTGAAGGCGGATGAGGTACTTAAGGAAAGTGTTAATACAAATAAACCGTAAAAACGTTTATTAATATTTTGCGATCTCTTTGTGTTTTGTTGATAACAAATATAATGTTATCTTAAGTATAATTATAAGGATACATGTTAGTTTTGTAAAGCATTTACATATAGCAATTTAAATACAAAAATGTAGTAATTAAGCATTTGTTGTAATAGTTTATTAGGATGGGTAAAAACCACAACCCATGGATCATAACCCATACCCAAGTTGGCTAGATACAATGTATACTTAGATACATTGAATCTAAAGAAAACCCATGGACCAATCCATAACCCATGACCCATAACCAAAAAACCCATGGGCAAATAGGAGCGTCCCACGGATCTCTAGGATTACACTAGACAGATCCCAAGTGGGAGGGATCCGTGGGATCCGGGGAACAGTGGAAGATTTTGCCTATAAATAGAGAGCCATTTCTTTATTCTAACTCACCCCTCTTCTTACTAAATCTCTCAAACACTCTCATTCTCTTCTAATATATAGATCACTTGATCTAGAGAGTTGTTCTTCTTTCTTTCTATTGTGATCCTTTTATAGGTCCTTCTCTAAGGCGAGATCATGAACATTCTACGAGTCATCCAAGCAAGGTGTCCTTGATTGATTTGTCACTCCGCAAGATTTCTGTAGCGAAGATCTTGTATTTGATATTTCACATATTTGTTGTGTAATAGTCGTGTTGGTTTGGTCCACCGTGTTACGGACTCGGTATCTAGCTTTGTACCGAAAAAAGGTGTAAGCAACGTTGTGAAGGCTTCTCCTCCAAGTGAAGGAGTTTGTTGACATAGTGCTTGAACTCTCGAGTAGGTGACTCGGGGAGTGGAGTAAGGCAAGGAACGTGTCCTTGTAGCCGAACCACTATACATCGGTTGTGTCATTTCTATCCCTTTGATTTACTTTATTTACTTGCTTTATTATTAGATCTATACTTTCTCTACATCCATAAGATCTCACATATTAACGAATCTAAAGTTTATTGAAACTAACTTAAAATCGGCAAAACTATTCAACCCCCCCTTCTAGTTTTCCACAATTGGCATCAAGAGCTAAGTTTATAAAAGTTTTAAAGTAAAATTGTATTTTAAAAACTTTTCGATCACTATGAGTTCTGAAAATTATAAGGAAGGGCAATCTATGCAACGACCACCACTACTTGAAACTAATGGTTTTATATACTGGAAAAATAGATTCGAAACATATGTGAAATCTAAAGATATTGATCTTTGGTACATTATTGTTGAAGGCGATTTTGAGGCTACCTCAAAAGATGATAAAGGGAATTCATTTAACATACCTCATGATAAATTAAATGATGAAATGAAGAAAAAGCTTTCTAAAAATAGTGAAGCAAAAATGGTTTTATATAATGCTTTACCGAAAAAGGAATTCGAAAGAATTTCTATGCTTAAAACCTCTAAAGAAATTTGGAATTCTTTAGTTGTAACTCATCAAGGCAACCAACAAGTTAAAAATAATAAAATTGATTTATTTGTTCAACAATATGAACAATTTTCAATATCGGATGAGGAAAATATAGATCATTCATTTGCTAACTTTAATACTATTATTACATCTTTACAAGCACTTGATGAATCTTTTTCTAGCCGTGACCATGTTAGGAGATATTTAAGGGCACTTCCATCGAAGTGGAGATCCAAGGTGACGGCGATCGAAGAGTCAAAAGATTTGACAATCCTCACCCTCGATGAACTCATAGGCAACCTAAAAGTCTACGAGCTTGTCCTTGCTAAAGACTTCGAAGCCTCAAAGGTGAAAGAGAAACACAAATTTGTTGCCCTTAAAGCCAAAAAGGCTTCAAGCGATGAAGAGAACTCCTCTTCGAGTAGTGACGACGAGGAGTACGCTATGGCGGTAAGGGACTTTAAAAAGTTCTTTAGAAGAAAGGGAAGATACGTCAAAAAAACGTATGACGATAAGAAAGGCTTTCGGAAAAGCAAAGAGGACGAGAAGCCAAAAGATGATCGTACTTGCTTTAAATGTGGGGACCCAAACCACTTTATTAGTAAGTGTCCCAAACGGGGATGATCAAAAGGCGTTCGTGAGCGGCTCGTGGGGAATGAGCGACGAGGAGGATTAAGAAATTTGTCTCATGGCAAATGATGTGGTATGTCACGAATACTATAGTAGCTCATCACTTGATGACGACTCGTTGCATAATGAATATGACAAACTATGCAATATTAGCTTAAAACTAATTAACAAAAATAAACTTTTAAAGAGTCAAAACCAACGTTTAGATAAAGAAGTCATAGAACTAAAAGCAAAACTAAAATGTTTAGAAAAGGGTAAAATAGCAAGTGGTGAATGTGTACTTTGCGTTCAACTTCAAACACTAGTTGATCATCTAGATTCTAAAATTGCTAGAATGAGTACGAACACTTTAGATACTATATTAGATAGTGTTAAGACCGGTAACAACCAAAAAGGTTTAGGTATTCAACAACTTGATCCATCAACTAGTGAAAATAAAGAAACAAAATTTGTTAAGGCACTAGAAAAACCAGCCATTGTTGTGGCGGATCCCACGGATCCCTTGAGAAGGGAACCGACTAGTGTGCAGCCAGGGATCCGTGGATCTGCTGTAGCAAGCAGTGGTAATAACGTAGCTTCTTCATCTAGAACTGAGTTTGTTATCGTTAATAGGAAGAAACCAATTCATGTTACCACTGGACAACCACCTCCAAAATATAATCCTACTTTTGCAAGAAACAAAGCTCCATCTTTTTCAAAACATAATCCATCTAGGAGACTGTGACAACTCGTACTTTCAGTTCATTTTTCAAATCATAATTCATGCTTCATTATTCATCGTTTATCGTAAGCTAGGTTTACGAGTTTCAAATTCGCGTAACCTTAATGGTTTAGCTGCGAATTCATGATCATATCATCAAGGGCATTTCATATAGACTAGGTTTAGTCTACATTTCATTGGCATCATTATCATCATGTTAGTTCATTCATAATTTTTCATTTACATTAAACGCGTAATTTTCATATTAAATAAACGCTATCGCGTAATTAATTATTTTGAACATTTGATCCGTTACTTCCAAAAATTATCCTAATATATTTTTATACTCATTTTAATTCTATAAAAATTATATTATTAGTTTACCCGATGTTTTGAATTTATTTTGTATATATATATTGTTATATATATATATTTACGACGGTTTACGTGAGTTCGATTCGATAATTATTTATTCACCAAATACTTGCGAGGAATGCATTTTTATAATATTTATGACGTCGATATATTTTATTTTGTTCATTTCCTTTAGGCATCCTCGTGTTATGAACCTACCATCGACCTACACTTTTATTTAACGTCAAATAAATTTCAATGATATGCTCAAAATATTTTAAAATAGTTAGTGCCATCTAAACTTAAAAACTTTATGTTTTTACGTTGGCATGAAGTATATTGATAAGTTTTAATATTTTTTAAGTATTATATTTTTATCTTGCCCGATTTTAAGTTTCGTGACTTAAAGGCTTAACGTTAGTAATTACCGAGATCAAACTATACCCTCTAAACCTTAAATCATCAATATTATATCCAAATAATCACAATCTCATCACTTCTATTTTCATTTCATCTACAAGATATACACGTCAATTTACGTACAATGTTTTATGCTTAAAGTACAAGTGACATTCCATTGAGTAGGCACTAAGTAAATGAACATATCGTGTCATTTTTAGTCGGATGACTAAGCATGTGGTAAAATGTTATTTAAGTGAATTGATATCCACCTGGAAAGCCTAAGATAAAAAGTTCTGGTCCTAACGTTAGTATAGATTAGTCACAACGCAAATGAATAACTAAAATAAGCAAGATATATATGCGTCTTCATTTCTTTTTTTTTTTCTCTTTCACAACGCTTACAAAAAAGAGAGGATGGTAAAGTTTGCATGTCTTGAAAGTTAATTAATTATCACAAGGAGACTTGAAAGAAGACACTAAGAATATATGGAGCTGAGGGATATATGTACACAAAAGATGGTTAGCTTGGACTTGACGTGAGTTGTGTTGATTTACTAAACCGAGATGTATACCAAGCTCCAAATTATAGTCATCGGTAGAGACATGCATCGTCGGGTTCCTAGCTCGTACTGTGGTTAGTTTGGACATTTCTGTTCTTGTGCTCATAAACTATCTTGTTAAGGTGAGTTTCATAGCCCCATTTTCAATTGTTTTATACTATTTTTGGGGGAGATACATGCTCAATTACCTATTTTTACTTTCAAAAGTACTCAAAACCTTTACATATTACTGTGAGTTTCATAGCCCCTACTTTTATACGTTTTGAATTACTTTTAGGGGAGATACATGCTCAACTATTTTTATTTACTTTCAAAATTTCTCTAAATTTTTAAGGATTACCGTGAGTTCATAGCCCCACTTTCTATTACTTAATTGTTTTACAAACTCTTGGGGGAGATACATGCTATATTTTTAATCGAACACAAATGCTTTGAGCTGTACGTTATATCAAAATGCTTTATTGTCACTAAGTATTCTATTGCCATGTTTGAAGTCCCTACATCATGCACCATTAGTCACTTACGAGTGAGCGCGAATATTGTGAATAGGCCTATTGGAATTAACACTCCCGTTCTTATTGACCCAGTTAGGGGAAATCGAACGCACTATATTTGAATCATTAAGGTAAATTGGCAAGTTTACCTATTAGGGCTGCGATGAAACGATTTTACCAATTTCTATTGGTACGAGGTTTACGCTTTGGTTGTCATGAACTTAGTGAAATAAATGCTGTTTTGTTTTCAACGATGTGTGTGAAACAACGTAACTCGCACTACGAATATTGTGTTCAAACGAATTAACTAAACCTATGGATTTCACTCAACCTTTGTGTTGACTGTTTTAAGCATGTTTTATCTCAGGTATCTAAGGCATATACTCCATGGCATGCATGTGGACTTATCATAGAGTTGCGGTGACGACGCGTCTTACATGGATTTTATGAACTTTAAAACATCGTTTGAATTGTAACAAATTTATTTCCGTACATGTTGATTTTCATTTGGGACCTATCTTTGTAACTCTGATTATTTTATTAAATCAAACGATGTATTTTCCAAACGACACTTTAGGTCGTTCAATATAACTGTGATTGTGATGCTATGACAGTCAATCCCCAGGAATTCCATTCCGCTGCAAAACAGGTAATTTGGGGGTGTGACAGAGACCTAATAACATTTATCCAAGAAGTAACCATCAAATGGGATGGAATCCAAATATGCAAAATGGTTTTCCTTTTCAAAACTTTGCTCCATGGAATGCATACTAATCTTATCCACACATGTCTAACATGAATGGAATGTTTAACACTAATGGACCCATGAACAAATGGGGACCAAACTTTTGAGTTTATTATTGTCTTAGGTATGCTTAAAGGTCGACCTAGACCCGGATGAATGGGTCAAAGATAGCGGGTGCACGAGGCACATGACCGGCAATAGAGATCTATTCTCCACATATGAATCCTTCAATGGAGGTAATGTGGTGTTTGGAAATAGCAAAAGTAGAATCATTGGTAAAGGTACGACTTCTAACAAATCTCTAACCATTAACGATGTGTGTCACGTAGAAAACCTAAACTTTAACCTCTTAAGTATAGGACAAATATGTGAGAAAAAGTGCAATGTACTTTTTACCGAAACCGGTAGTAAGATATTAAAAAATGGCATAACCATAGGAAAAGGAATTAGGAAACATGGAGTCTATGTCATTAAAATCGATAATGAACCTAAAGACAAACTATGTCTTACCTCTATGGATGATACTTCGACCTTATGGCATCGAAGATTGGGTCACGCCAACATGCGACTTCTTCAATCGCTATCATCCAAAGATCTAGTAAGAGATCTACCTAAGTTAAAATATGAACATCACTTTTGTGATGCTTGTAATGTAGGAAAACAAGCTCATTCTAGTCATAAAGCTAAAAACATGGTGTCTACAACTAGGTGTCTAGAATTACTACATATGGATTTATTTGGTCCATCCGCTATCCAAAGTTATGGAGGCAAATACTACACTTTGATCATAGTGGATGATTACTCTAGGTATACATGGACAAATTTTTTAAAGAACAAAACGGAAACCTTTAATTATTTTGAAATATTAAGCAAAAAGATCTAAAGACAACTAGAAAGTCATATAGTGTCTATTAGGACGGATCATGGTAGGGAATTCGATAATGAAGTGCAATTTGGAGCCTTTTGTGACGCTAATGGTATTACTCACAACTTCTCGGCTCCACGCACTCCACAATCGAATGGGGTAGTAGAAAGAAAGAATAGAACCCTACAAGAAATGAGTCGAACCATGCTTAATGAACAATCCATACCTCAAAATGTTTGGTGTAATGCCGTTGATACTTCAACGTACATACTCAATCGATTCTTAATTAGACCAAATCTTAGGTAAAACTCCTTATGAGTTACTCCGAGGCAAAAAGCCTACGTTAAATCACTTTAGAGTCTTTGAAAGCAAATGTTTTATTCTTAACACTAAAGATTACCTTATAAAATTTGATCCTAAATCAACTTAAGGTATCTTTCTAGGTTACTCTCCAAATAGCAAAGCTTACGTCATATTAAACAAAGAAACAATGAAGGTAGAAGAGTCATTAAATATAAAATTTGATGAAAGTCCACCCAAACCCTCTCCACCTCTTGTCGATGACGAGATTATAGAAAGTGATGCTATAGTAATAAAGAAAAAGATAAATGAAGAAGAAGAACCTTTAAATGATGAAGTCATAAACATTAAAGAGTCCAAAGATCACCCTGTAGACAAAGTCATAGGAAAGCTAAACGAACGAACATTAAGGTCTCAAGTTCAAAACCAAAGTAGCTTGTTTTGTTTCGTTTCAACAATAGCACCTAAGAATACACAAGAAGCCATAAAAGATGAGAGTTGGGTAATGGCTATGCAAGAAGAACTAAATTAATTCATTTCTAATGATGTTTGGACACTTGTCCCTCCACCTAGTAATCAAACCATAATAGGAACCAAATGGGTTTATAAAAATAAATTAGATGCAAACGGAGTAGTGTCTAGGAACAAAGCTAGACTCGTTGCCCAAGGGTATAACCAACAAGAAGGAATAGACTTTGATGAGACCTATGCCCCCGTGGCTAGATTAGAGTCTATAAAAATACTTCTTGCGTATGCTTATGCTAATGATCTAAAGCTTTATCAAATGGATGTCAAAAGCACTTTTCTAAATGGTTTCATTAATGAAGAAGTATATGTAGCTCAACCTCCGGGCTTCATCGATTTTGAAAAACCCAAACATGTGTATAAATTAAAGAAATCCCTTTACGGTCTTAAACAAGCTCCAAAAGCTTGGTATGATAGACTCAAGTCATTTTTAATTAAACACAACTACACCATGGGGTTAGTTGACAACACACTTTTTACTAAGAAAAGAGAGTCACATATAATCATAGTACAAATATATGTAGATGATATTATATTCGGATCCACTTGTCAAGACATGTGTGATGATTTCTCTAAAATCATGCATGACGAGTTCGAAATGAGTATGATGGGAGAACTTAGTTTCTTTCTTGGTATACAAATCAAACAAGTAGAAGATGTTATCTTCTTTAATCAATCTAAATACATAAAGGAGATGTTAAAGAAATTCGGTCTAGAAGAGTCGAAACCAATTAGGACACCAATGTCATCCGACACCAAACTCACCAAAGATGAAGACGGCGAATCCGTCGATAATACTAAATATCGTGGCATGATAGGTAGTCTTCTCTACCTCACGGCAAGTAGGCCGGATATCATGTTTAGTGTTTGCTTATGTGCTAGGTTTCAAGAAACCCTAAAACATCACACCTAGAAGCTGTAAAAAGGATATTTAGATACATTAAGGGTACAACACAATTAGGATTATGGTATCCTAAGGGCACGGGAGTAGAAACAATTGTATATGCAGATTCTGACGATGCAGGTGATTACGTTGATAGAAAAAGTACAAGTGGGGTATGTACTTTCATGGGATGTTGTTTAACATCTTGGTTTTCTAAGAAACAAATGGCACTAGCAATATCAACAACCGAAGCCGAGTACGTCTCCGCCGGCAAATCATGCCAACAAGCACTATGGATGAAACAAGCGTTAGTCGACTACGACATTCATCTAAGCGACATAGCCATCCTATGTGACAACAAAGGTGCCATCGACTTAAGCAAGAATTCGGTATTGCATTCTCGCACAAAGCATATAGAGATTCATCATCACTTCTTAAGAGACAATGTTCAAAAGGGGAACATCTCTATTGAGAAGGTAGCATCCGAAGACAGCATAGCCGACGTCCTCACCAAACCATTGAAGCGGGAACAATTTAACCTACTTCGTCTTGGTCTTGGTCTAATGGAACAAACGTCGTAACTTATTTGACTCTACAAGGTATGTAAATACTAGCCTTCTTCTTTCTGAATCTAGGATCTCTATTTCACGCACAACTCACAAACAATACAGGAATTTTCAAAACCCAAGATAAGTTTTCCACTTATAGCTTTCTTATTTTTTTTGTTGCAAACACATAACTACATACACATTTTCAAAGAAAACCTCCTTTCCAAATGTTTTCTAAAAGGATGATACCTTCCCGTATCAATTTCACAAAATCAATTTCTCATGTCTAGGACAAATCGCTTTTTCATTATGAATACAAAGTAAAAACCCGTTTTCATTGCATCTCATGCCTTATGAATGCTAAAGGAGATATATAACTAATATGTATTTTCAGGTACATTCATGTAAGCAACAATGAATTAGGAGCATTGATAAACACTAAATACGTACTCAAGTACTAAATATGTGTTTTCGGGTTATCTCAATAGGATGCTTTTTCTACTTCTAGTTTATTTTTCTTTTTCTTCTTAGGGGTCGAGATAACCGCAACTCCAAATAGTTTGCATATAGGCACACACTAGGCAAAAATGTTTCCAAAAAGGAAAATTTTGTGCTGTCTGAATCACCAGACCCACGGATCCCATCTTTCATGCTGGACGGATCCCTCAAGGAAAGGATCCATGGGATCCGTGAGACAGAAGCTGTTTTTACCTTCTATTTTTCTCACTTTGGATGAAAAATCCACATTTCTTTTATTTTTGGGAGTATGCTCTTTAATGCTTGTGTTCTCATGATCACATGCCTTAAATTCATATCTAATTATTAGATTTTAATCCACATTTTGGGTCAAGCATTCATTACAATGCTTTGTTTTTCTATATATAGAACTCCCAAAATGCTTGCAGGTGGCATAAATACCACTACAATTTGTTGCTTTATTACAAGGCCTTATTTACATACCTTGGCTCTCAATCTTGATTCTCGGCAATCACAAGATTATTTAAGCATGTTACTAACCTTTCTCTTTGTAGGATTTTTTTATTTTTCTTCACTTGACGCCCCAAACTAGGGGGAGCTACCGTCAAGGGGGAGTTAGCGATACGTGGACTAATTTTTCCACACTTTTATTTCTTCCAAGGGTTAACTTTTTGTTTCGACAAAAGGGGTAGAAGAAGTAAAACTTAGGGGCTTTCAAAACTTACATCTATTCTTAAGTTTTACTCATCATAACATTATGTTTTGTCATCAACAAAAAGGGGGAGATTGTTAATACAAATAATCCATAAAAACGTTTATTAATATTTTGCGATCTCTTTGTGTTTTGTTGATAACAAATATAATGTTATCTTAAGTATAAATATAAGGATACATGTTAGTTTTGTAAAGCATTTACATATAGCCATTTAAATACAAAAATGTAGTAATTAAGCATTTGTTGTAATAGTTTATTAGGATGGGTAAAAACCACAACCCATGGACCATAACCCATGGATCATAACCCATACCCAAGTTGGCTAGATACAACGTATACTTAGATACATTGAATCTAAAGAAAACCCATGGACCAATCCATAACCAATGACCCATAACCAAAAAACCCATGGGCAAAGAGGAGCGTCCCACAGATCCCTAGGATTACACTAGGCGGATCTCAAGTGGGAGGGATCCGTGGGATCCGGGGAACAGTGGAAGATTTTGCCTATAAATAGAGAGCCATTTCTTTTTTTTGGGTAAAGGGGAGTAATCCTGCACCCTGGTAAATATATTAACCAAAAATACGTTTAAGTACAATGGATATGTGTGAAATCCCATATCTCAGCCCGTTACATAGGCATAAAGCTTACATAACAGGATACTGCCTATTTTCTAAACAAGAAAACAAACAAACAAACCACTACTTAAATGATAACATAGGACATAACAAAAACAAATTACTTCCTAGGTCCTTGAAGCTTGGTGCCATACATGGCATTAAAGGCATCCAAATTCCCCGGAAGATCAGAAACCTGCTTCGCATAGTCATCATAGTCATAGTCATCATATTCATCTTCATACTCTTGGCCACCTCCGAATAAATTAGCAGACTCATCAAATGGGTTAGCAATCACCTCATCTTCAGAATCAGACACCACGATATCTCCCACTTTAGAAAACGGGTTAACTCTCTTAGTAGAAGAGGCGGGCGGAATAAAAGAATCACTAGTTGTAGGAGCCACATCCGACTCCATCTCTTTCAGATTACTCACAAGGGGTTCTTGTGATGCAGTACCTGTCTTAGTAGACTTATCTTCATTAGCTTCCTTTGTACGACCAGAATCCACATCCTTGATGGTGTCATTATGAGGAGTACCAGAAACATCCGTAGATTCCTTATTAAGAGCATCAAACTTGTTAGATGTAGAGATCTTAGTTCCACTCGTACTAGCCACATCAGAAGCATTCTTCTTGGTGACTTCCCCTTTCTTCGGTTCAGGAGGAGCCTTTTTGGGTTGATATTGAAACTGCTTACCCACAACAGGTTTAGTAAACCCTCCTTGACCCGGAATAGTAGAACCACCTTGCTTTCCCTTCTTCTTATTATTGACCGTCTTGAAACCATCATTAACACGCATAGTAGGCTGAGCAGTAGGTTCAACAACTTTCGGACATTCAATAAGAGTATGACCAAAAATCTTACATTTATCACAATGAGGTGGTTTCCACTCGTATTCAACCCGTATCTTCTCAATAGTCGAACCCGATCCATCAAGTAACGGTATCTCAACAGTAAGGCTGTCCCTAAGCACCTCATCCGACTTTACTTCAATCATGCATCTTGCAAAACTACTACGGCCCCACGAGTCCTTGCACATTTGGCTAGTAAAGGCATCTAGCCTTTTAGGCGTGCCTATCAATGTGGCAAGGAGACTAAGGCCATCATCAGAAAACATAGCCAGAGGAACATCATGGAATTTAACCAACACCGGGATGTTGGTCAAATCCTCTTTAAGTAAGTTGGTGTTCAAGGTCCATGGTTTAAGAATAATCGGAACATTTCTAATCAACCACGAACCGTTTTTAAGCACATCGTCAACACCTTTCTTCGAATTGAACTTAAAGAAGAAGAACCCCTTTGCATTCATCATTACCTTTTGTTTACCAAACTTAGCCCACGCATTGCGTACAAAGTAATCAACAACAGGAAAAACAAGGCGTTGACCAAGGAAATACCCATATAAAGTATTCTCAAACCTAGTGTTCACCTCTTCAACCACTTTCATCGGGACAGAAAGATCCACACCATTAGCTTTCTTATTACACTCCAACCTACGAAAGTTTGACGAGTGTTTCTTAGGTTCAGTAGAAGTAACACCAGCATACGATGCAGAAGGTTGTTTCAAAGCATGCACACCATCCTTCTCAATACCAATATCCCCATGTGTATTCGTATGAACATTAGAATCCTTAGGAACACTCGTATCTTGAGGAGGTTTCGAATAATAGCCAATAGCATTAAGCATCTCCTCTAGCTCCTTCTGTGACTGCGGCACTTTAAGATGCTCAAATGGATTAGCCCCAGTAGAATTAGTAGCATCCACTGTCCCAGCTGGTTTTAATGGTTGCCCATCGTCACCCACAAGAACAAGTTTCCCCTAAAAAATTTGTTTTTCAATAGCACGAATTTTCAATAAAGTATCATGACCCTCAGGCGTGTCATGAGTAGGTGCATCATAACTAGGGCTCGTACCAGTATCCTTAGACATAGCAGCTCCAATCACAGAATCAGGTAGATCATAAGGTGGTTGGGACGAAGCATTACTACCAGATTCATGCGCAAAATCAGATGAAAGTATACCAACTAAACGTTCAGACTCAGTAACCGACCCTCCCTTCGACATCAAAGCAAAACACTTAACCCTCAATTCAATCGATCAGAAGCAGAACAAACACGAAGATAGCGTCACTCTTCAATAAACGGATAAAACCCTAGTTAAAGACTAGGGTTTATAAGCATGAACGGATCACAGCAATTACATGATATACCAGATCGCAGTAATAATAATAGATAAGAATATGAAACCAAACCGATTAGACAAAACCCTAAAAAAACAGTTAAAAGTAAACCCTAAGAGAAGAACACTAAACAGCCGATTAAACCCAATTCCAATACCAGACTAAGATCGATTATAAGCGGATATAATCCCACTTAGAAGAACCGGAATCAGAATAAAAGTTGATTAGAGGACCTGAATTGCGATTAGGGTATAGGTCGCCACATAGCAATCGTTTTTAGGGTTAGAGAGAGAGAGCCATTTCTTCATTCTAACTCACCCCTCTTCTTACTAAATCTCTCAAACACTCTTATTCTCTTCTAACATATAGATCACTTGACTTAGAGAGTTGTTTTTCTTTCTTTCTATTGTGATCCTTATATAGGTCCTTCTCTAAGGCGAGATCACAAGCATTCTACAAGTCATCCAAGCAAGAGGTCCTTGATTGATTTGTCACTCCGCAATATTTCTGTAGCGAAGATCTTGTATTTGATATTTCACATATTTTTTGTGTAATAGTCGTGTTGGTTTGGTCCACCGTGTTACAGACTCGGTATCTAGCTTTGTACCGGAAAAAGGTATAAGCAACGTTGTGAAGGCTTCTCCGCCAAGTGAAGGAGTTTGTTGACATAGTGCTTGAACTATCGAGTAGGTGACTCGGTGAGTGGAGTAGGGCAAGGAAGATTCCTTGTAGCCGAACTACTATACATCGGTTGTGTCATTTCTATCCCTTTGCTTTACTTTATTTACTTGTTTTATCATTAGATCTATACTTTCTCTATATCCATAAGATCTCACATATTAACGAATCATAAGTCTTTTGAAACTAACTTAAAATCGGCAAAACTATTCAACCCCCTCTAGTTTTCCACAGAAAGTCTCACTGTTGAAATACCCTTACTTGATGGGTCGGGTTCTACTATTGAAAAGGTTCGTGTTGAGTACGAGTGGAAACCGCCTCGATGTGACACTTGTAAGCTATTTGGTCATACTCTGGATAACTGTCCTAAATTTGTTCCTCCTTCAGTTCAGCCTACACAAAAGGGTAGTGATAGTTTTCAGACGGTCAATTGCAAAAACAAGGGTAAGAATGGTAGCCAAACTGGCCCGGGTAATGGTTTTATTAAACCTGCTGTGGGTCCTAAGTTTAGGTATCAACCAAAAGCGCCTCCTCCTGAACCCAAGCAGGTGGATACTACAAAGAAGAAGGCCTCTGATGTAGCTAGTACGAGTGGGACGAAGGTTGCTACATCAAATACGTTTGAGATCCTTAATATGATGGATACTGAGGAATGTGGCATTCATACTGATGTCGTGGCTAAGGATGGGGCATAGTTGGATTCTGGCAATACAATGAAAGCTAAGGAGGTTTGTCCTACTCCTATTGTTGAGAAATTTGGGGAGCTTGAAAAGCTAATTATTGATGAGAAAGCTACCTTTGTGGATGATGATGGTCGTCCTATTAAAAATGTTGATTATCCGGGTAATACAAAGGAAGCTATGATGGATGGGGCTCTAAAGATTGGTAATTTATCGCAAGAACAGCTTTTGAGTGTTGTGAACAAGAAAGTGCAAGCCGCGGTTAGTAAATCTAGTTCTACTTTTTCTTCGTCTACTTCTTTTACTAAGAGGGTTAACCCATTCTCTAAGGTGGGAGAGATTGTTGATTCCGACAGTGATGAAGAAGAGATTGTGAACACTTTTGATGAGTCAAGGAACCTATTTGGTGGTGGTCATGACAGTGAAGATGATTATGATGACTATGAGTGTGATAACTATGCAGATCAGGTCTACGATCTTCCAGGGAACTTGGATGCTTATTATGAGTATGGTGCTAAGCTTCAAGGCCTTGGTGGGAAGTAATTTTGTTTTCATACATGTCTAATGTTATCTATTAAGAAGTGGTCTATTTTCTTGATTAGAGAATAGAAAGAATCTTGTTATGTAAGCTTTCCGCCTATGTAACGGGCAGAGATATGAGATTCACTCATATCCTTTGTACTTAAACGTTTTTTGGAGTAATATATTTACAGGGTTTTTTGACCTTTTACCTCAAAAAAAAAGATATGATATCTCTAAGGTGGCATAACTAACCATATTAAGGCACTTCTACTACAATGTCGGTCTGCTACTTGATTTAAACTGTGTGAACCAGAAGAGCTTATTACATGTGATCGTAAGGGAGTATTGCAATCTTTTTCCCTATTTCATGGTTATGTACAATTCGCAAATAATTTCATATCACTGTTTGTAAAGAAAGAGATCGAGCCTCGATCTCATGCGTATCGAATCATTCATGGACCTATTTCATTTAGCTAGAATTTCAGTCGACACTTCATTTTGAATAACTGACATGTAAAAGATGTTATAGCAGCTACCTTCCTAATAGGCCATTGTTGTCGACAACATTTAATTTAATTAGTCTAATTAGATCATATTAATTCAATGTTCATTTATTTATGTTTTTGTACATGTTGCGTAAATATGTGTATATCATAGTGTCAACGAGGTATTAAAAATTGGTTGGACATAAATGTTTGTAATGCAAGGACGATGTAATATGAAGAAACCGAAACGGGTACTCAAACAAATGTTTACTTTATCTCCATATTTTATGGGCAAAATAAATAAAAGAAACGCCCAAAATGAATCATGATGGACGAAAATGTGTGTTGAATATAATACATTATTATTGTTATTTTTCAAGCCAGGAGTACACGTAAAGAATTTTATGGGTTTTGCTATTTTGGTAAAATATGACGGCGGTATTCGAAAATTTTAGTTTCGTAGTTTTAGATACGTCATGTTTATTATTAGCCAAATATAAGTGATGTTAATCAAAGGGTAAATAGGATTAGAAAAAAAAATGGATCTACAATAATAGGATCTAATCTAAATGTCATTAATCAGGTATTTAGGAACTGTTTGATTCACTAATATTTTTGAAAGATTTATAATCTATCAAATAATTTGTAATTTGGAATAATTGGAGTTTGAGTGAATTAATTGATTCTTGTTATGAACAAGAATTGAGGGAATGAATTTTTTTTTATTAATCATAATGTAGGAGATACAAAGGGTATATATAGATAAATATTAGGGTAAAAACCCTAATAGCTAATTGGGCCATGAGCTTCTTATGGGTTATATAGACATCCACTAATTATTATCCATAACACTCCCTTTTGGATGTCTATATTGTTAATACGCTTAGGAATTGCTGCCTCATTAAAAACCTTGTCAGGAAAACCCAGTGGGACAAAACCATGACTAAGGGAAAAAGAGTGCAGCGCGTATTATCTCTCTCTGATGACTATATCACTTGAGCTCTTTGAGTCGACGTATCCCAATGTTGTGTCTTAGTTTCTATATGTTGAGCTAGGAAGTCTCTCGGAAAACAGATCCGCCAAATTGTCGCTTGAACGAACTTGTTAAACAATAATATCACAATTCTTCTGTAAGTCATGAGTGAAGAACAACTTTGATTAAATATATTTCATCCTTTCGCCCTTGATATAACCTTCTTTAAGTTGAGCAATACATGCTCCTATCTTCATGCAAAACTGTTGGTGCCACCTTCTATGAATAATTACCACATGATCTACATATGTGTTGTATCACACTTCTTAGCCAAACACATTCTCGACTTGCTTCATGTATCTCTAGAATTTCTGCATGGTTGGATGATATCGCTGAGGTCGTCTGCTTAACTGAACATCATGAAATTGCGGTTCCTCCACTTGTAAATACATATCCAGTTTATGATCGACCACTGTGAGGGCCAGACATTCTGGAAGATATGTAATCTTCTAATAACACTCATATGTGTTGTATCACATATGAGTAATTACCACATGATCTACATATGTGTTGTATCACACTTCTTAGCTAAACACGTTCTCGACTTGCTTCATGTATCTCTAGAAGACATTCTGGAAGACATTGTAAGGGCCAGACATTCTGGAAGACATTCTCTGAATAATTACCACATGATCTACATATGTGTTGTATCACACTTCTTAGCTAAACACATTCTCGACTTGCTTCATGTATCTCTAGAATTTCTGCATGGTTGGATGATATCGCTGAGATCGTCTGCTTAACTGAACATCATGAAATTGCGGTTCCTCCACTTGTAAATACATATCCAGTTTATTATCGACAATTGTGAGGGCCAGACATTCTGGAAGATATGTAATCTTCTAATAACACTCAAATACCTCTAATCAGTATCTTATAAGATATGAATATCCATATTATAATTATCCATAACACTCCCCCTTGGATGTCCATTTGAGGATTATGCCTCGTTAAAACCTTACTAGACAAAACCCAGTGGGACAAAAATCTAGTGAAGAAAAAAAAAAACATAATTCCTTTATACGCTTGGGGATGTTGCCTCATTAAAAACCTTGCCGGAAAACCCTATGGGGACAAAACCATGGTCAAGGGAAAAAGAGTGCAACACGTATCTTCACTCCCCCTGATGATCACATAACTTAAATCTCTTAGTTGGTGCAATCCAATATAATAAACCGACTTCTTTAATGTCAATATAGTAAGTGTCTTGATAGAATATATGTTTGATTCTCATATAAACAAGTGTTCTCCACTTAACCTTCACATATCAAGAAGGATTAAACATATGTCATACTTATCATTATAAGAGTACATCCTCGTACTTGACAAGTTATATAGTATCAACGAATTCAAAGTAAATGATACATTATATCATTTATGACCACTAGTGAGAACAATCAATGTTTTATATATACGTTATAACTATGACACCCATAAATCGATATTGTGATCGTCATCTTTATAAGTAAAGGGGTCTTTCTTCATCAATTGACCTGATAAACATGAGCGTCGTTTATCCATATAAAGATATATAACATCTTTCTTTAGCTTTCATTATGAAAAATGATTTCATCTTTAAGATGTTTAATTCATAAAACAAGACAAAACTTTGTATTTCATTTCAAGGTATTCAACCGTTTTGAAAATCTCCTCATAAGTTCCATTCACATTTACCTCATCAAAAACATATGTAACTTATACCATATACAAATCTCTTTAAAACTAACATGGGTAAATTTTGTTATTTCAATTGCTCATTTTAAACCAATACCATATTGCCTTCACTTATATAGTGATTTAATCAACTTGATCAAGTGATATTCTTGAAAACTTTCTTATATGCTTTAGCATTTTAAATCATGAGACATGCTTCATGCATTTTATATCCATCATGGAATCTCAACTTCAAATGAGCTTTATTTATTTTCTTTTTAGATGCATATCTATTATTTATCACATTGCCAGACTTCTATAATTACAAAATACATTATTGGATCCACCACATTAGAACATGTCTCCTCAATATAATTTTCTAGTCTTTGTGAAATATATATGTGACATCAGTTGTACCTTGAATATCATGATTCCAGTAATTCAATTTCTCTTTCACACAAAGACCGATGCATATCCAATAATTTTGGACATTCATTTGTACGGACTTCAAGTCCCAGTAACCATGTCTCATCACAAGAGACTTCAATATTTTATTCGTTCTTTGCATCTTTATATCTTTTGGCCATTCATTTATACATCTGCAACTCCCTGCAGGTATGCTTCCATGATCCTCACATGATTATAGCGCTATCTTATTTATTTACATAATCATTACCATGTGTATTATTGTATACAATATCACCATCGACGTTGATTCATTTATATTTTTGATTCCACACTTTACTAGACATTACAATATATCATTTATTGATATCTCATAGTTTTTCAAGTACCCGGGGTTTTTCAATTACCTTCATGTCTTGTTTCTCTATATGATAATTATTATGAGGTCTTTGTTACCTCGATTAGACCATCTGAATTTTCTTGCTCCATTTTATCTATTCATTCGAGGACTTTTATTTGGAATCGATTAGTCTATCACGTTGCAGATGTGTCATAGACTTACTACCAATCATTGATTTTCATTTTAGGACATACATTATAATTGGAGCACTAGCAGCGTATATATGATCTAATCACTTCTTTATGTCTCTAAACAAGTCTGGCAATTACTAGATATGGAATGTAATTTGTCCCTTCAAGTTCATATTCATTGGTCTGAGGATCAACATTTATATTATAATTCATTCCATATCTCTCGCTGCTTATTCTTCCCCCTGAATGAATTATCAATTACAACATCCCATTGTTGTGCGTTGTGGTGGATTTTCAATGCATGTTTCCCACATTTTACATAAACTTTAATGGGAATATATGATTCGTGATCATAAACCATTTTATTGGGGAGTATTCATTAATCTTGTTGGCATGATGCGAATTCATATTTTATAACATGCCCCATAATCTAAGATTTTTTATTCTCATAATTATTGGCTTTGCAATCAACTGAAGACGTTATATGAACGTTTCAACAAAAGCAATTCGCGTATGAACTTGGGCTACATAAACTTCAACACTTATTCCAAAAATCACCCAGTACTTAGAAGTTTTCACCACCATTCTCAATAATACAATGTGGAAAACCGTGCACACATTTTATAAGTCGAGCCACTAAGTACGCTAACCTTAAGTTGCGTATTTTATGACCATTTTGACGATGCATCGATTTTAAAACTCAAAATGATCCACATGGCGGATGTATAGGCCTACATACATCCCCTTTATATTCTTTCCAAAACATCATAGGACAAAGTCCTTACTTCAATATGGTGATGGTATATTAACAATTAACTTTCATTGAGAACAATCAATTTTATCTTCGAAGAAACTTATGGTTCTTCGATACATTTCACATCATCATCGATCCGGTATGGTCCAACTAGTCATGTCAATTACTACAACAATCTTGACTCATAAACTTATAATTTATGACCACATGTGCTTCAGTTGCCTTTTTATATAAACATAAAAAAATATGGAAATCTTAATCACATTTCTCATCAAAATAATATAAGTTCTTTTATAAATATTACATAATCAAAGAAGAAACACTTCTACGATAATGAAGTTGCACAATTCGCTAAACACGTATACACAATTAATCAAGCCTTAAATACAAGCAATCAAAACCAAACATGCATGACAAACACCATAACACAATTTTGATGATAGATAATTAACATATTTTAACGTTACACAAAGTGTACTTGTAACCACAATGTGTATTGCTAATGGCATACTTATCTTTTCTGCATTTTAAAGGTCCTAATTTATCTTGTCATGCGAAGAATGAAGCTTATTATTTTATTCGATTGTAAACAATTATAGATGCTAAACACTTGAAACCACATTTTTCATAGCTAAGTAGTCTAATTTTCATAAAATATCCACCAATAGACAATTGCATGCTTGACGCGTATAAACTTTATGACGAGCTCTAAGAAGCATTATAAACTTGGGTATTATATATTTGCCATGTATTAAATGACAAGGATATTTTACTCACTTTCTTTTAAATGCCTTATTTCCTTTTACATATATGTCTACAACATCAATATCATGCAAATAAACTTAACCATCTAAAAGATAATGCATAAGTATCTCTCAAGTGCATAAACATAACTTCCACAATATATAAAAGCCTAAAGGTGCAAAGAAAATTATATATCTAGAATATTACATAGTCTCCAACAGATAACTATATTCATCAATGAATTGTAAATCGAGAACTTCATACGATATATAACATGCATATACATCAACGTTAAACATATAAAGAGTAAATTATCAACTATCACGACCATGCACCGTTTCAATAAGTTAATCACAATCACAAATCAATTATATCACATTTATAATCATTCGATCAAACTATATTAGATAACTACTAACAAAAAAAATTCCCATCCAAACAATAACAAACGTAACCAGCAAAGTTAAATCCAAACTAAAATTAACTCATTTAAATATTTAATTTGTATATCTCAATTAATATCGCAATAATGTATGGACGAAAATTTAGAAACTTACACATGAAGAAATTTAGAACTTAGGTTACGGTTAAGATTTATGTGAGCTATGTATGGCTTCTCAGAATTATTAGGGCGGTGGCAACCATGCCTAAACCAATTTTTTATGCCTAATCACCCACCAATAATATCATTCCATCTCATCTCATACCAATCTCATACCTAACAATAGATTTTTAGTGGCAACCATGCCTAAGTCATACCTCAACCATGCCTAAGTCCCAAAATGCTAGAAATTTGAAACCCAACATTCACTTTGTTTCATACCAAATCGGTAATATATACCGAATCGGTAATCTCAAACCCATGCCGATTGATGCCGATTTGGAGGCAACACACACCGATCGGCATCATCCATGCCGATGAAGTTCATATGATATTACTTAATTAGTAATCATATTCATATAATGGGAATGGATCTAGTGAGAAGAGTTATTGAAATGAGAAGGGTGAGAAAAAAATTTTAGCCACAAAATTTACATAAGAAAAAATAAATAATTAAGAAATGCATCTATTTTTGTGGATGCATTTAAAATTGGTGGTTATGGTTCCTTCTCATTCTTTTCATTTTCATTATATTTCTCATTTGATCATCACTCTTCATATATTAAGCATAGTGTAATTTGCTAGATAAGTTCAAAGTTGTAACAAAGTTGCTTTACCACTATATCACATGCAATGATATCAATTAAGCTCAAAAGAGATAAACATTAAGGTCTATAGGCACATATATGGGAAACTCGGGTTATCTAATTCAAACCGAGATAAGAAAATCCAACAAGTCAATTCAAGTCCATACTAAATCTTACAATTTAAATGACATAGTCATGTTACTTGTGTTAGCATATATCATTAAATATAATACTTAGCATATATCAATAATATAATAAAAATACTTTGATCAACAAATAACTAAGAGTTTGGAGTTGGAAGTTTCTTCATAGCAAATCATAAATTAGAATATGTTATCGTCATTTCTATTGAGAACCAAAACATCTTGATAATCGTAATTGGCCATACCCTAGTAATATGCAGTTATTGTATTCTTATTTGTAAACACATATGGATAATGTCCTATGTTTGAGAATAATAAATCTTTGTTAAATTATTTAATATCTTATTGTTGTTTAAACACATATAATATTCAAGACTTAGCTAGCATGAACACGTCCTTGCAAAGCGTTTCATGAACAATTTTTTCTAAAATAAAATATGTAGCAGGTAACATAGCAAAGAGAATTATAGATTACATACATGTAAGTATTAATTTATTCTATTAATGTTATATGAATTAAATAATACAAATATGTAGCACACATGATTGGATCATTAACACAAACATTAAATATGCAGCGTTAACACAAATCAATAACTTGCAGTAAATACGATTGATATGTGAAAGAATTCGAGAGGTACCTTTAGGGATTTAAACATAAATTTAGAGCGTGCTGATAACGTGTTATAACAAGAATTGAAGGAATGAAAATATTCTTCTATTAATCACAATGTAGGAGATACAAAAGATATATATAGATAAATATTAAGGTAAAAACCCTAATAGCTAATTAGGCCATGAGCTTCTTATGGGTTATATAGACATCCACTAATTATTATTTATAACAATTCTAATCATTAAACTAGTTATGTACTTTTCACGCATGATGTTTTGACATAAATACCACATAATATGTATTAACACAAGTCATGATATATTTAAATTTTACTTATTTGCGCATAAAAGTTGTATATTATCTAATTTAATTAATACAATTGGTTAAGAATGTAATTTTATTATTTTTATTTTTTTATCTTAGCTTGCTAAAGACCGTTGAGGCATACATGAAGTTGTTAACTAAGATTTATCTATATCAATATGTATATATAATCTTTTCTACTAACATAGTGACGCGAGACGCGAAAGAGAATTTTAATAAACCCTATTCCAAGGAATGAGGATAAAACATTAAAAGAGTATAAAAACCCTAATAAAGACACACTTTATTTAATAATCAAATGATAAAAAAAAAGTTTTACAATAAAACCTAAACCCTGGATTTACAAAAAAGTTTCTTAAAAAAGATAACTAATCAAAGTAAATAACAAATGCAAAATATAATAAACTTTTCTAATTAAACAAAATCAATTAAATCTAGTTTTTTTTTAAACAACCCCAGAGATCTTGTCCTCGTCATTTACCCTCGCTTGAAAAGAACACGCATTCAAGTTATCACCATATATCAAGGGCTTCATCTATCTTAAACATTTTCTCATGACGAACCTTATCTTTAGTAGATTTGTGCTTCTTATTGTTACACCCGTTCTCGATAAGGTATTATATTATACTATTATGAGTATTATATTAGTTATGTATGTTTTAAGTTGTATCTTAATACTATGTTAGTATGTATTTTATATGAAAAAAGGTTAAGTTATAATATATAGTGTAAAAGTGTATGGACGTCAAGACTTGTTTAAGATTTCAGGGAATAAAACTATAAATAGGCATGATTTATATGATGATAATTATCACAATTATGAGATAATTCCATAATTTTAGAGAGAAAGAGGTGCGGTCAGAGAAACAAGAAAGAGAGGGAAAATCTCAAGCTGTGAAATTAATCCAAGAAAAGTGATTATAGTAAAGCTTAGGTCTAATTATCATTCCTCTTCAAGTAAGTATGCTAATTTCTAGTAATTTTGCATCTATAACAATTAGGGTTCATGAGTCATGATTGGAGAGTGTTGGAAAATTGTATTTTGATATAGAATAGTATAATAATGAGTTAGAGATGATGCCCCTATGATTAATTGAGGTTAATCATAATAATTGCCCTACCATAGAAGTTGGGGTTGATATATGGGTTATGGAACAATTTTGATTAGATGAACTCATGAATAAACCCTAATTATATGATGATGATGTTTGTATGCTAATATGATGTAATGATGCTATAAGAAGTAAGTGCTAGAGATTGGTGTTATTAATAAGCTAATTATGGTTTGAGGTAAGTATATGGTTATAACCTGTTTTGTTAGCTTTATCATATTTCATGTATGATAATGGTTTAAGTTTTGTTAGCTTTATCATGTTTACTACATGGTAATGGTGAAGGATATGATATAGGGTGCGTTAGCTAGTTATTGATCCATTACTAGGCGTAGCTTAGTTAGTCGATGGGCTAACTATGGTATAAGGTTCAACCATGTGGGTTGATTGTATTTTAGGCCGACTATGTTGGCGTGAAGTATGTGCCCCTATTGCGTTGTTAGCTTGTTATACCATGTACTTACTAAGCGTTTTGCTTATATGTTTAGTTGTGATGTTTTTGACAGGTACCGAAGGATCAAGCAAAGGTAAGGATAAAGTTTAGGTGGTTGATTGTAAAGTGCAGTATTTTGGAGCTCGGAGTAGAAGACTTATCTCTTTAGACCCTTGAAATAAATTTGGAAGCCCCCAGAAGCCCTTGTAGAGTCTTTGGTAAACTTTTATTAAAATGGGCCATTTGGGTAGTGAGTCGTCTTATGTTAATGGGTCAATATGTTTATGGGTCCAAGGTTTATATTTTGAATGGTATGTCAAGGGCATGTTGAAATGGATTAACGAATGATTGTAGTATGGTTCATGTTTTTAAAGGGCTGTTTGGCAAATAGCTACTCTTAACCATTTTGGTATGTTACGGGTTAAAAAATAATGTTAACATTTTTGAATATCTTAGTAATGATAAGTTATGTTATCTTTTACCTTTGGTTAAGTGTATATGTTGTTTCTTTAAGAAATTTCACTTAATGGGTCAAAATAAGTAAGTTGCAGAAAATTTGTAGGTAATGGGTCTATTTTAAACTGTGAATGGTGTATTTTAGACCAATACCTATGTTATTAGTGTTTATTTAAAGTGTACGAAAAAAGAGTCTATTTTAGACTCCAAATGGGTGTATTTTAGACTAATACCTATGGTATTAGTGCCTATAAGAAAATTGAGTCGTTTTTTAGGCGTAACAGTTATCAACTAAAGAACTCTCATATATTTTAGCACGCATACGACACTCCCAACGATCAACCCCTGACCCCAAACATCAGGTTATGTACTCCTTATCAATAATCACTAAATCGTCAATTGCAACAAAAATAGTTTCTTTGTTCAACATTGAAACCTTTATTGGATTATTGATAATCATATTTAAAATTAACCAACAATTAAAATCACAAGCATTTGTACTTCTAATAACTTCGGACACGATATATTCAACTTTAATTTTTTTAAAACCCTAAAATTGTTTGTCTTCTCCATTACTTCAGTCGATGCCTCTACACGAGTTGTATCAACTTCAACATCACATTGATTTTGAACTTCAATAATGATATCATGTTTCAACAAGTTTTATTCAGTTAACCTTAATCTTTGGTACATATTTGCTCTTCGGATGGAATCATCGCAATTATCTTTTCTTCCCATAAGAAAAAAGGTACAAATTATGCTTTAAATCATAAAAACCTTGAACTTCACATTGGCATGATTTTCCCAACAATATATAACAATCCTCCATGTCATCCAACTCACAAAACACTTCATGTTTATAAGACCTAATACTAGATATTGAAATCCAACAAACTTGTGTTCCTCTAATTCGAAAAATCTCAATTGATAAATTAAAATAACGAACCAATATTCTCGGCACCAAATTCCTAAAACCATAATTGTCAACAATTTAAGAAAATACCTTATTACTGATCAAAACTTTTGAACTGAAATAACTTGATTGTTGGTAGTCAGATCTCCATTTTAATCATTTCCTCCTGTTCATCAACCATTATATTATTGAAAGGGACTGGTTGCATCAACGGTTGTCATAGATCCACCTATAGTTGGACGAATTCGTTGACCCTCGTGTTTGCTACCTTCGTGATTCTTGTGGATTGATGCACTACCTACGGTTCACGGAACGTAGTTCTTCTAGTATAGTGGAAACATGTCAAGTTCTTTCATGGATTTGGTCAAACCATTCACCATCCATGATACTAACAAGCTCTATAAGCCAACTAGCGCAAGATGCGATAGTGAATTTTAATAAACCCTAATCCAAGAAAACAAGGATAAAACCTCAAAAGAGTATAAATTCTTAAAAAGAGTGTTACTACAAATAAACCGTAAAAACGTTTATTAATAATTAGCGATCTCTTTGTGTTTTGTTGATAACAAATATAATGTTATCATAAGTAAAATTATAAGGATAAATATTATTTTTGTAAAGCATCTAAATATATAGTCATTTAATACAAATTTTTGTAATAATTCATTTGTTGTTATAGTTTATTAGGATGGGTAACATGTCACACCCCCAAAGTACCTGTTTTGCAGCGGAATGGAATTCCTGAGGGATGACTGCCATAACATCACAGTTACAGTTATATTGAATGACCTAAAGTGTCGTTTGAAAAGCACATCGTTTGATATATTAAAAATATTCAGAGTTACGAAAGATAGGTCCCAAAAGATAATCAACATTTGCGGAAATAAGTTTGTTACAATCCAAATGATGTTTAAAGTGCATAAAATCCATGTGAGACGCGTCGACACCGCGACTCTATGATAAGTCCTTATGCATGCCATGAAGTATATGCCTTAGATACCTGAAAATACACTGCTAAAAGTGTCAACACAAAGGTTGAGTGAGTTCATAAAGTTTATGTAAATGTTTTATATGACTACCACAAGTATAGGCCATGTATGACAAATATGTCACATAAATATGTTACAATTGCTATAAGCACATGACACCGAAGCTAGACTGTTCCTGAATGATATTAAATGAAATGCATTCGTTTGACCATTTGGGACCACCAACCCGGATGGAGGAGTCACCCTCAATAAATCTATTCACTCATCCTCGCTTCTTCCGGAATTAACGGTTCATGATTATGAAATGGGGACATTCAATTGGCAATGAGGTAACTTAAGCAATGTAATGAATTTGATATACTTGGTATCGTAATAAAAATGATGTGCAATGTATTCTCCCCCGTAAGTTTGAAATAATGTATAAACTTGTAAAACGGGGCTGTGAAAAATCACGTGATACAATGATTTGATGATATAGTGGCAATACTGAAATGAGGTGCAATTTTTATCTGCAACCTAATATGAATGATATGATTTATTATAAATCATGAATATATATTGTACATGCAAATCCTCATGTAATCTATACCACTTGTGCAGCTTTGAAAATAGAGTTTATCGTCGAAATATATGTTTATGACATCTTGTCAAGTTACAAAATACTTTACAAGTATTTACGTTGAAACAACATCCTACGATAGTCGTTTAGTGATTTATTAAGAAATTATAGCTTTTCGTCGCAAAATAATGTACTTTGATAATTCGTGAAAGTGGCTAAATGGCCTCGAAAAGCTAGTCGTAAAATAGTGAATATCGAGTGTTAGGAAACAAACTCAATGGTTTTAGAAAGCTTGTAACATTATCTAAAAGTCTTAGCTTTTAACTTTTGATCATAGAGGTCTCGATCATGGAGAAAAATATAGGTGAAGTAGGGTACATGGACTAAAAATATTGTTTAAGGTTAGTTTTCGGCAAAGTTTGAGTGACCGTATTTTATTCGTTACAACTCCGTTTGACGAACGGTTGAACATTTTGGAAAATATGCTAGGTGAACTCACTTTTACTAGAAGACATCGTTTTCTAAAAAGTATTCTATCGATGTGAAAAACGACTCCGAACATGGTCACTAGCGACAACTAGTTTGGCTAATAGAAAATATATAAGTGTTTATACTTATATAAAATAGTTACGTTAACCTTATTTAAACGCGTGTAATTTAGTCGTTATAAGTCCGTTTTCTATGTTTTATATGTCCTTAGCTGCGTGTTAAAGTATACTAACATATTTTTTATAAATCGACTCATTTAGATAACGCTTAAAACTCATTTTTGACCCTTAAAAATTCTGGACAGCATGCAGTTTTTCGGAAAATATAGTTTTCGTCGTTAAACTTGAAAATAACATAACTTCTTCGTTATAAATCCATTTTAACCCGTTCAAGCAACCACGGTTTTGTTTTAAAGTATATTTTCTGAATATCTAGCCCAAAATAATTTATAACCTGTCGAAATTTCCAGATTTCTCATAAATGATCAGATCTCATTTTAAAGTTGTCGAAAATGGCTTTTCTTGCGTAATACTTGTTTCAATCACTTCAAATCAACACCAAATCTATTCTAAACCTACCATACACCTTCTTAGGGGGTCATGGGTTCCTAAACATCATCAAAAATGATATGTTTCAAGGGATTAATTATAGGATGAATAAAACTTAAACTAAGTAATAAAAACACTTAAAAGTGGTATAGATACACATGAAACTTGCATCTTTTCTTTCTAGCATGATAAAAATAAATTAAGCATGAATATGATAGAGTAATAAAAATCATAAAATGCTTACTAGTTGAATGATGAGGTTTATAGACTAGGTTTCCTAATTACTCATAGGTTTTTATTGCAAAACCTTAAAAGAGAGTAAACTAGTGTTTATAAAATAACTTGTTCTTGAAAATCTTGAGTTTTCTTCCTTGTTTTTCTTCTTTGGCCGAATGGTAGAGAAGAGTGGGAGAGAGTTTTGAGTTGATCTTCACCTATGCTATGTGTTAACTATGTGTTTGTTAGATATTATCTAGTATTTTCAAGCCTAGTCATAAGGATAGGTGTACATTAATGTTGCAAAGATCAATTTGGCCACTTATGATGACAAGAGGGATAGGGGGGGGGGGGATGTGGCCGGCCAAGGGTTTAGGGGAAAGGGTTGGATGATTTTTGATATTTAAGTGTATTATTTGTAAAGTAAAATGTGTAATTTGGTAAGTAAAAGTAATTATTTAGTGTAGCGTTGGCTAGAAATAGATTTTTACGAAACAAAATAAAATATATCGTAGTCGTAAAAATTATAAAAATACATTTCTTATATGAATTGAGTGAAATAATAATTATCGAGTAATATTTACGAAAACCGTCGTAAATATATATATATATATATATATATATATATATAACAATTTATATACGAAATAAATTTAAAACATCGGGTAAACTAATAATATAATTTTTATAGTCTTAAAATGAGTATAAAAATATATTAGGATTATTTTTGGAAGTGTCGTATCAAATATTCAAAATAAATGATTATGCGATAGCGTTTATCTAATAGGAAAATATACGTTAAATGAAAAATGCAAACCCATGCATGATCTAATATGATGATGACGTTACCAATGATATGTAGACTAAATCTAGTTTATATGAAGTGTCCTCAATGATTTTTCATGAATTCGCAGCTAAACCCTTCAGGTTACGCGAATTTGATACTCGTAAACCTAGTTTACGAAAAATGATGAATAGTGAATCATGAATAGTGATTTTTCTCCAGGAATGAATAGTGTTTCGTAAATAGTAAAATTTTGAAATACGTTCTCAGAATATCAAATCGACTTAAAAAATGATGAATAGTAAAATGATGAATAGTAACCGATGAATTATAAATTCCCGAGATGAATAGTAAATTTGAGAAATGACCTGAAATTACGAGTTGTCACATTCACCCACGCAAAAAAGAATTCAGTCCCTGAATTCAGTCCATGTTGGTTTCGATGGTGTTATCGGTGAAAATGTGAGGATATTTGAGTCGCATCGGGTCTTCCCGCATTTTCTGAATCGTACCACGCCTTTCCAAGACGAGACTTTCGACATAACTCTATTGCCAACTTGAAATTATAATGGTTTGGGACTTATGGAACATATTTCTAATATTTTGCGTCGTATATCGACGTAGCTTTTCTATCTATGTGTTGTTGCTTATAACTGATTCTTGATCTGTATGATTTCTTTGTTGTTTCATGAATGAGTTATGGACTAGTGAGTTGGACTTTCCTGATTTTGACCCGTGAATAAGTGATTGACACCTCAACCATAGAGTGCCTCAATTGGTGTAGTCAATATGTTCATGTGCTAACTATTGTTGTAAGGCAACTTGTTCGATGAAGTAGGATTTGCCTAATCATTTCTAGAAAATTGCACATGCTTTGAACATATCTTTTAATGTTGGAATTGTTCTCTCGCTCTAACCATTGAGCTGAGGATAATAGGCGGTACTCATGTCCTAGTAGGTTCCATGGAAATCTTGAAGTGATTGTCAGAAGTCTAAGGTGAATCAGCTATCTTATATTAGGTACAATTAAAATTGATACCACGTGTCTCGCGCCAAATTTCAAAATGTCAAGTCTGTCGATAAGGACATTACTGAAAAGAATAGATTATGGGTAACAGTTGTGATTCCTCTCGTTTCTAGTTCTAGCGAATGTCATGACTTGAGTCTTCCTTGCCTAAGGCGCTTAGTCTCCATTACTAAAATGTTTATTGTTTGATGGTGCCTCTCTTAATTTCTCTTATCGAAATTTTTCCATGCTATATGTTGTCAAGTCACTAAACCTTAAATATTTAGGTGATGTGGTATGGTGGTTGATTTTCAAGATTTGTTCCGATATTGAGTGCTTCTAAAATAGTTCATCACTGAGATTGTTATCATGCTAGCAAGAAAATAGATATCAACTCATACTATGTCGAAGAATGTTTGTTCTAATTTCACTTATAGATGAAGGTTCATCGATTGTCCGATATGTTCAGACCTTTTTCATCTCTTGATATGGAAGTGAGGTTATCTGTAATTTCTAGAGAACACAATGCCTTAGGGGAAGTTTATATCGATAACCTTAATTTAACTCAATTTTCCTTTAAGGGAAACTTATTGTAGGGAAGTTCACATATTGTTGAGGCCATGTGTAATGGAATGTTCTGTAGTCTCAGTTAGGAAGCTTGGTTTATCCCTATAGTGTTGCTTAGTGTGTATTCGCTTTGTACAATTTCTTGTAACACGATCTGGCTGGCACTTTTGAAATGATACAATTTGTCTTCTAGTCCAAAGATAGTGGTTCGGAATGTCTCGTGATGTCTTAAGCTTTATGTTGAGTTTTGAATCATCCTACTACATACTTCTAGTCCTTGTTGGTAGTTCTGAAATCCTTTCATTGTTTTCTTGTATCGAGGAATCCTCCTCGTAGACGGTATAGAAAGTCTTTCCTAAAAAGCCACTGGTAAAAATTTCAACTTGTCGGTTGAGTGAATGATGAATGGCGTAGGCATCTATAGAGTGTTAACAAAAAGAAATGTTTATGAACAATTTATCTGATTACAGAACTTTGCTTTTGAATGAAGATTGTTTTAGGAAATTTGAAATGATGCTTGTTTCTTTCATGACATAATCTTTCCTGAATTATACCTAGGTGATCAGGCTACGTATAATCGAGGAAAAATGATTTGATGCTTGGTTTTGTTGAAATGGTATCATGTTTCTTCGAAGTTTTAGATGGTGTTCAACGTGTTGCTTTGTAAGATAATGGCCTAAATAAATTTTTCACAGTAACATGAAAATCGTTTCGCGTAATGGTAGTAAATAGTTGATAGAATGACCGAAAATCAATTTATAGGGTGGTAACAAAACAGCTTGGTTTAGAACTTTGTGAAACAATTTTCCTAAGATGGTGGTAAAATAGCTTGAAATAAAATTATGGGAAATAATTTTATAAAGTGGTAGCAAAATAACTTGAAATAAGATTTGTTGAATGGTTTGTAGGATACATGGGAGAACCTCATAGAATGTTAATAGTCTCCTAATTAGTTAAGAATAAAGTTGCCCTAAACCCTAGTAAGATAGTGGTGTATTGTCGCGAAATGATTGAAAATTAGGCAATTGGAATAGGGAATGAAATAAACAAAGGTTGTGATTATCGTGGAGATAATAAAGGATAATGACTACGTTAGATAGAAAGGTACTTATTATCTGTTCCTGTTGATGGTCTAATCATGTCTCAAGTGTAGGAGCAGTAGGCTGTCTAGCAGCAACAACTCTAAAACTCTCACAGTCCTCAAACCTATAAGATGGTGTAGTGTCTATAGTCTTAGTGATAGATGGTAATGGTGTGTCAAATCATGCACGCTTCCCAAGCTGCAAGTCAGATGTATTAGTAGTGTCCATGAGATGTGATGGTACGGATGGTGCTCTAGATGATAATGACGATTGATTCGTTGTGAAGTGAGTGGTGAAAAACACAATATCAACGTATATCAAAATAACCGTAAAATTCGACAAATCAACCCTTTAGGAAAAAGGTCAACGTGGCAAACCTCACGGGTGTGATAAAAGTGATACCGGAAAAGTGATTTCCCGGGTCGTGTCCCAACGAGGTGTGAATGGAAGGATTCGTTGAGTTTCGTGATTTGAACTTGAATTGGATTTTAAATGATTTGTTGGTTTTGAATTACGAATTCTACAAATTAATTAACGGGAAGGTAATTAAGGCAAGGGAACCCTAAATAACTAAAAATAAACTAACACTAAGCCTAAGAAATGATAAAACGAAGCTACACTAAGTCCTAGGGTGCTAAAACGCAAAAACGTAAAAACGGTAAAACAACCCGAGCCATCAACGTAAAAGTTTTGCAATTTAAGGGCTACGGGTGTGAAACCAATTTTCCTACGATCTATTTGACTAAAAATGATTTTAGAAAAAAGCGGAATATTTTTTCGACTTTTAAATTAATTACTACGAATTAAAAACGATTTTAATCTAATTAAATGATTAAAAATACTAAACTATGTTAGAAAAATCTAAAAATTTCACAAAAACTACTTTAGATATTGCAGATTCTAGGAAAAATAAGAAAACGTGGTGGTGCTTTGGAAAATAAGCACGAAATAAGCCAAGAATGGCTTATAAGCAAAACTGCCCAAGTCCCCTTATATATTAAGTGTTGCAAAATCTAACTGAAAAAAGTCCCAAGGGCAGTTGGTTGGCATGTGGTGTGTTGAGGTCGTGTGCTTAGGGACCAGGGTTCGAATCCCCTTGGTACCCTTTTTTTTTTAAACATTTTTTCTTCAACTTTACTTTTTGAGAATCCAAGGTATAATCAAAACAAGCATTTCTAGTAAAAACTTTACTTCTGAAAAGCATACAATAAGCTGTTTAATCAGCTTATTGTCACTGACTTGTGACAGATTTCAAAACCAAACACACACTTTTAAAAAAAAACAGTTAACCAAACACTCCTTTAGCAGAATTCTTAAACACCAAATAAGCCAGGATGAGCAATAAGCAGTTTGAAGTGAGTAATAAGCAAGGTGATAAGTTAAAACAAACTAAAATACACAAAATTAAGCTACAAATAAGCAAACTTCTAAGAGGAAATCAGTTGTCATATTAACTAGGAAATCTTAAAACTAAATAAGCCTAAAAAATATCTCTAAGCTTACTCTAAATAAGCACTAAGGGAAACTACTTAAGCCAAATCCTAGATTTGCTAACCTAAACAACTCTAAGCACACCTTATGAACAACAGATAAGCACTAATAAACATAAAAGAGTGACCTGTGACTGGTGTTGCAGGCTTACTGATGCAGGCCAAGGGTGCCTGTTTTGAGCTTATTTTTAAGCTCCACAGTGATAATCCAAATAAAGGGAAGCTGCAAAAAGTTAGTTAGCACAGGTGACTTTCAAATAAAACTGATTAGGGACAAAATTCTCCACTGAAACAGCTTATAAATAAGCTGTTATCAGCATCCTTGGAACAGATTCAACCTGATTCTATTTTTTTTTTTGAAAACTTGGTGAAGGTCAGTTTTGGATACTAATTTGAACTAAGCTAAGAAGAGTTAAAGTGCAAATAAAATGCACAATGACTAAATGACAAGCATAAAGACTTAAAAGTAACCAAAGTTGCCAAGTTAAAACTTCAATTAAGCTTAGAAAAAGCTCAAGTTCAGCAGTGGTAGCTGCTGATTTGTGCAGTAAAACAAACTGGACAGAGACACCTATTTTTTTCAAACTTAATACTTATACAACTTTTTCAATCAACTTACAAGCTTGTAAAAAGGACTCATGAACTCAAAATGAGTTTGACTATAAAAGTCAAACCGGTTAAAATGAAACTTTTGACTCGTTTAGAGCCTGACCCAAACACTCTTATATGAAGAAAAAGTGCTAAACAGAACTGATTCTCTTTCTTTTTTTTTTCAACAACTTAACTAAGCATATCTAACTTGGAGATTTAAGAAGAGCAAGAGGCAAATAAGCATTAAGAAAAACAATTTAACTTAACTAACTTTTTTCATTAACTAAAAAAAACAGATTACACTTGAAAAACAAACAGAAGACTAAATTTTAAAAACTAAATTAAGGGTGCCTTATACACTTGGCTACATGACTATTTATACTACTACTAGGCTTCTTCATTCTTCACTCTTGTACTTCTTCAGTGAGTGAACTCAGCCAAAGCTCCAAACTTGCTTTCTTGAACCAATCCTGACCCTTGAATAGTTAGGTACCATTTAGAATGAATCTTGGCCATCCACTGAAACCTTTTGAAGCTGGGATTGCCATGGTGGCATTTGGGGAAGAGGGGGGAAAGATTAGTGGGTTTGGGTTTTGGGAAAATCCGGGTAAAAGGATTAAGGTGGTTATGGATAGTGGTGAGATTGGGTAAAAGAGAGAGGGAGGGTTGAGTGTCTGGGATGGAGGAAAAGAGGATTTAGGGAAGAGAGAAAGAGAGAGTATCTAGGGTTCTGGTTCTGTTTGGGCGGGAAGGGGGAAGAAGAAGCAGGGGTGGGTTGTTATACTTTGACCGGGTCTGAATGTTGGGTTTGACCGGGTATATGTGGAATGGATTGGACCTGTTTGTTAACTTTTGGGCCTTGGTTAGTTTAAGATATGAGATCCATTGCAACTATAGGGACCAAATCTGCCAATAATGAAAATTCAGGGACCAATCAAGTAACTTATGAAGCATTATCCAAGGGCTGTCTTTGTCAATCACCAAAAGTGCAGGGACTGAATTTGCCAATTTGTGAAACCTGAGGACTAAACTTGACAATTTTAAAAATCCAGGGGTCACAACTGTAATTTCTCAAACTTTTGAAATTTATCACCAAAGGACTAATTATGACAACTTATGACTTCAAAAGGACCTTTGGTGACTTTTCTTTTTAAATTACGTGCTCAGGGACTATTTCTGTCACTTTTTGAAAGACGGGAGACTGAAACTGCCAATTATGCAAACTTTGTTCGTTTTTCATCTGATTTTAAACATTTTGCATCTGAAACATATAAAACACAATTTTGAGATATTTTCAGTATTTTGATGCATTTCGGAGTGTTTTTAGATGTTTTGCAGTTTAGTTTTGACCTAAAATGATGAGTGAATACGCACTCATCAACGATGATGATGATGATGGGAATCCTAGTGGTAAGTTAGGAGATGATAGTGAATGAGATACTACTCTCTTTCGTGTTGACTCGCGACGTTTCAGAGATAAAGCTAGAGTATGCACTATTAGACGACTAATAGTGGTATGAGTAGCTGATGATAGTTGTCTTACATGAGTAGCAAGTGACCTAAGAATGAGAGTATGAGAATATACTCTCTTCCTTGTAGTAAGCATCCTAATAGGTCCATTAGGACTAAGCCTATAAGTCCTACCAAATGGTATGATCTGTCCTGACAGAATGATAGGAACTGCCTTGTTCCTACGATGAATCGATGGTGACAGTGGTGGTGTAGGTGCAACTTCGTCCTCCTAAAAGGGTTCAGTCTCCACATCGGATAATATGTGTGGTAAGTCTGGTGTAGGGTCAACTGATGTTAAAATTATAGTAGGGAATGACAAGGTATCCTCCATGTCAGAGTCTGATGGGATGGGTATCTGAAGGCATCAATGTGACAATCGATTTGAAATGAAAGTAAATAACTCACAAAATGTGCGTATAAACCGCATGTATATTGAATATGCACTTATGATGAAATGATGAGATGCTATGATGATGTAGTTATAGTCTAGGGTCAATGATGCAACCTAGTTCTCTATAACCGAAGCTCTGATGCCAATCTGTTACACCCCCAAAATACCTGTTTTACAGCGGAATGGAATTCCTGGGGGATGACTGCCATATCATCACAGTTACAGTTATATTGAACGACCTAAACTATCGTTTGAAAAGCACATCGTTTGATATATTAAAAACATTCAGAGTTACAAAAGATAGGTCCCAAAAAGATAGTCAACATTTGCGGAAATAAGTTTGTTACAATCCAAACGATGTTTTAAAGTGCATAAAATCCATGTGAGACGCTTCGTCACCGTGACTCTATGATAAGTCCTTATGTAAGCCATGATGTATATGCCTTAGATACCTGAAAATACATTGCTAAAAGTGTCAACACAAGGGTTGAGTGAGTTCATAGAGTTTATGTAAATGTTTTATACGACCATGATAAGGTTTTAAAAGGTACCATTTTGAGGGGTCGTTTTAACCCTTATTTGATCACTTTTGTATCCGTTATTGCTTAATATCGTTCCTTTTCACTTTTTAGGTCTCTTGAAGGCAAAATTATGGAATGGCACTTATTTGGATGAAAAGGCGCGAATATACGAAGAAAATGGCCAAAGTCAAGAATCGAGACACTCAAGCTGCTAAATTACAAGGGGACGGCGTCACTGCTTAATCTGCGACGCCGTCGGAGCACTTTTGTGACGGCTCAGTAGCCAAATTGCTTTTTTACACTTGACAGCGTCAGAAAGCCGACGGCGTCACAACCACAAGGTGATGCCGTCACAAGCTGATCAAGACTATCACAGCATGCGCGCGAAGTAGTTGATATTGTTTTGGCCATAACTTTTGCATACGAACTCGGATTTAGGTGGTTCAAAAGCCCACGCGACCGGAACGAGAAAATCTACAATTTGCTGAAAAAATGGTCGTGACTCCGTCAATCTATAAGTGTGACGCCATCACTCTTTGCCGACAGAAAATCTGCCTATAAATATAACATTATAACTTCACTTTTTGTAAGCCCTAAACCCTAAGTCCGATTCCAGGGTTTAGGTAGGTTTTTTTCCAGAAACTTAAAGGGTTTCAAACACTCCATAAACATCGTGTAATGATTTGTTTGTTAATCCAATCATATGGTACGTTTTCAATAATCACAATTGTTGCTTGCTCTTCATTAATTATGCTTGGCTAATTCACCTAGTGTAAGATATAACTTTTCACATACACATCAAACCATAACACAAGGTGGCGAATAAGATGGAATTCTAGAGAGAGAAAGTTAGAGGTTTAGGGAACTTAGTGAGAGAAAGTGAAAGATATTATTATGAGCTCCAACTCTCTACCTTGGAAGGTAGAGAGTATTTATAGTCTTACATAATTCGCCACACTACGGGCTGTGGATCAGGCATACAGTGGGTAAAGACCCGTCCGTCCTCCACGGTGTTACTTAACTAAATAACTACTTAACTTAAAAGACCTATGACTACGAGCTTTCTAACGATTACATATACTTGAGGTGACCGACTCTTTAATACCTGGAATTTCTAATTCCTAACACCTAGTGTTTGCTTATGATTGTATGAAACTTGTATATAATTAGTTAGATCTTATTGATTTCTTAGTGATGCTTGTGTCTATCTTCATCATTAGGGTGTGACAATTTCAATGAGTCTAATTGGTTTAGTTTATAATTCTTGCATCCTACTGTCTCTTGTTTGATTGGTTGTCTCTTATCTTAATTGTTAATGATCTAGTAGTGTGATAGGTCATTCGTTGTGTACTTAATGCTTGATTCATCTTTTTGAACCTTAGAATATGGTTACTTGAGTAGTTGTAGGCTAAACCATCCAAAGAGTGCCTTAGAGTAAGAGTTTATCATCCCTAGTGGGTTTTGTAGACGAGACCCTTTGGTAAGTTCAAAGAGTTAGGGAGAAACGCATACCCTACAACCTTAGACACACAACGCAACTAGGAATAAGGACGTGACAATTCAACCATCAACAAGACGTGACAATTCAGTAGGTAGAATTGGATAGCTAGCAAGGAGTAATACATCATAAGTAGATATGCTTCACGTTACTGGTAGACCCCTAATTTAGTTAGTACCTTTTGGGATAGTTGACTAGCAACTAATTCTACCCTCCCCTCCAAAACCGAGATTCATAAAATATAAAAATACAAAAATAATCATCCCTCATCTTTAGACTTAAATCGACATATACTTCAGCCTAACGACACTATTCCCCTAGAGAACGATATCAATACCCGTGGCTTACCCCTAATACTACACTACAATGATTAGGTTCACTGCCTAGGGTGTTGAAAAACTTGCTTGACGAAAAGGAAGTTCCTTTGACCCCGAACGCGCTGTGTAAGCGTATCAAGTTTTTGGCGCCGATGCCGGGGAATAGTTATTGTTTAGGCTTGATTTCTATCTCGTTTAGGTCTACTCACAAAATTCCTATCAAGTGAGATTTTTTTTCTTTTTATTAGCTTCCTTGTAGTCTATCCCCCTTCTTTGTGCCTTTGTTCGTAAAACTTGTCCATTGACTCTTCCGTTCACCATTATGGAGAACGCGAATTCACTATATTCGCGATTAGGTTTTTTCATAAGAAATTATGATATTACTAAAGCGGATTATTCAAGATGGTGGGAAGAAAGTAACCAAGTCCATAAACCTTTTGAGGGTTTCACCATTCCATCAAGCCTACAATACACCTCATCTAGTGAAACCTATGCTTCGTATGAGCCTTCACCTAGGATAGACTTTCGTGAACAACCTCCATGTTTAGAAACTATTGTTAGTAAGGCCCTTAGGAGAACTGACCAAATCTGTGAGAATATTATGGTAAGCAACCAAGCATTAAACCATAAGTTGGATCAATTACTAAGTTTGGTTTCATCACGACCTAAAGAAATAATACATGATGAGCATATAGATGATGTAGAGGTGATTGAGTATAAGGTGAAAAGTCTAGACCCACAAGGTATCCCACAAGTCCCACCATCATTTAAGGCATACACACCGCACGTGACTTACCCGGAAGTAGTAGGAGAGACTTTAGGAATCCCAATGGAGGTAGAACATTTGAACCAAATGCAACTGGAGAATATAGGTTTGAATACTTGTAGTCTCAGTCTTACTCTTAGTTCTAGGGAATTTCCTAGTGTTGATGAACCGGAACCTCAAGCTTTACTTCCATCCTTAGATAAACGAGGAACCGACCCACCCATCAACCAATTTAGTCCGGGTAGTTTTAGGATGAAGGAAGCCATTCACACACCCCCTTCACCTCACGTGGCATATTTCCACCCTAAGGGTGTGTATCGCTACTATCACCCGCACTTAAACTTAAGTGTAGGGAAAACTTCCCCTTTATCTGTTAAATAAGGGTGGAGTCAGGCTCGTGACTCGAACAAAAACAAGCGCTTCTTGGGAGGCAACCCATGTGTATTTGTTTTTCATTTTTATTTGTGTGTCGTATATCTTTAATTGATTGTCTATTCTCATGTTTAATTTTGTAAAAATGCTTTATTTTGTTTTTACCCTCGTCTTAATTGCATATAAAGGTATTTTACATAAGGGATAAGTGTAGGGAGGATTACACACGTTTTCAAAAGAAACGTAAACATGAGAATTTCAATTAATTAAAAGATATACATGTGTGTTTGTTCGAGTCAAATGCTTGTATCGAGTCATGATGGATGTTTTGCAGTAAATTTTTCTAGATTTTAAAGATAAAAATTTTCCAGAAAATTGCAGACCAGTTTCTGTCATGATAACCTGACAGCGTCAGGATCGCAACCTGACGGCGTCAGGAGGAGCAGAAACAGCTTCTAACTTTTTCTCGTTTTCTGTGCTACTTATAAATTTTTGGAATTTTCCAGGTCTTAATTTTCTAGAAAATCTGCAAACATCCATTCCACAAGCATTATATCTTATTTAAGTCTGGAATTACATCTTGTTGTGATTTTTCTTTGTTCGGTTTGATGCGTTGGGTTGTTTGTTTTCTTCAAGTGTGCAAGTTTAATTTATCAAGAAGAAGCTACATAAGATTGGGAGGAGCTTTTCACGCGTAAATTCTTCTTGGAAAGGATTTAACCACTACTTCACACACGAATCCTACCGAGCTAATCAGGGGAGTACTAGTTTCTTTCGTTTTTAATTACCTTCCATTATCATAACTTTGATACTTTCGGGGAACATTGGGGACAATGTTCAGTTTAAGTGTAGGGAGGGGAAATAAAACGGGAACTTTGAAACTATACTTATCCTTGATTATTTGCTTTGTCCAATTGTATTTGTGTAATAAACCATGAGAAAATGTCGGTTAGGGTAATTTTGGCACCAAATTTAAAATTTTTCATAATATATAGGAGTGGGCCATTAGTCTTAACAAAAGCGTCTCACGGATAGGAAGTTATATGACTAGCACAAAACCCTTTACCACTTAAATTCCACCAAAAATGTGAGGATCACCCTTAGATTAGTAGGAATTAAAGCATTCATCTTTAATGCTTAGAGTGTGAACCGGTAGTATATTAGATTCTAGAACTTGTTTTGTGATGCATCCCGAGATCGCTAGTAAGACTACACTTGTGTAGTTAGGAATAACTAAATGATAAGAGGCATTAGGATAACCCTTGTTTGATACCCGTAATATAATTACTTATTACACATCGGTTGAGTAATTCCCCCACACCCTTTGCGTTGTACTCATCTTTAGTACACGATACCCCTAGTTAACCCCTCAGAGCCTATCCTTTTCGCGGTTCTCGTGATGTTTCGGTTTTCCGGAATATCAATGAAGAGCATTTTTTAAACTCCACCCCCAAATATACACCCAAATCGCCTTAGCCTACCTTGTATGCACTCACTTTTAGTGCATTATTGTTATCACCCAAAACCCTTAGTTCAATTATCTAGTTGCTTGCATGAGTTGCTAAGTTGAGTCATATCCTTTGTACACAGTTTTGGGACGATTGGGACTCATGGGAAAAGTTAAAGTTTTAAATGATTAAAAGGGAACGCCAATTCCCTTATTTGCATAATAACGTACTCCAAGTGTTTTGATCTTTTTAATTCGGGTCATATTAGTGTTAGAGTAATAAAAACTCAAGTGTAGGGATGTGCCTATAAATCCCTATCATTTTGATGTTACCTAGAGGATGGTAGAGTAAAAGTGTATGAAAAAAAAAATCGAAAAAAAAGAGAAAAAGAGAAAAGAAAAAAAATAGAGTGATTAAAAAAAAAAAAAAAACATACGGTCTACCATCCTACATCTATCCTTTAAATTTATGTTTGTTTATTTCCGTTACCTAGAGTTTTAGAGTGTCGAGTCTTGGCTTAGCAACACCATTCTTCGTATGCATTTAACATAGAGATTTTTGACTTTGCACCACTAAATAGCCTATCCCACCAAACCCTTGTTTCCCTACCGTAAGCCTAACATTACAAGCCTTTAAAAGACCTCTTTGATAGTCTTTCCTAGGTGCTTACGCCAAAGCGATGGAGGTTTGATCTATTCTCAAGCCTATGGTAATCTATGTACTAGGACCGGTTAATGAGTGTTTATCTTCCATTTCCTATTTGTTATATTTCATATATACACCCGATAGAGATATGAGTATCCAAACACCCCATGTGAGGTGCTAGTATGTAATTTCCGTGCTTGTTATGACTTTTGTGGGGCTTATATGTGTTGTGGACCATTTTAAATCAATGCTTCATGACCCCTAACTTATAAATTAATTGGCTAAAAGCACATTTGCTTGAGGACAAGCAAATAACAAGTGTAGGGATATTTGATAAGGTTTTAAAAGATACCATTTTGAGGAGTCGTTTTAACCCTTATTTGATCACTTTTGTATCCGTTATTACTTAATATCGTTCCTTTTCACTTTTTAGGTCTCTTGAAGGCAAAATGCTGGAATGACACTTATTTGGACGAAAAGGCGTGAATATACGAAGAAAATGGCCAAAGTCAAGAATCGAGACACTCAAGCTGCTAAATTACAAAGGGACGGCGTCACTGCTTAATCTGCGACGCCGTCGGAGCACTTTTGTGACGGCTCAGTAGCCAAATTGCTTTTTTACACTTGACGGCGTCAGAAATCCGACGGCGTCACAACCACAAGGTGACGCCGTCACAAGCTGATCAAGACTATCACAGCATGTGCGCGAAGTAGTTGATATTGTTTTGGCCATAACTTTTGCATACGAACTCGGATTTAGGTGGTTCAAAAGCCCACGCGACCGGAACGAGAAAATCTACAATTTTCTGAAAAAATGGTCGTGACGCCGTCACTCTATAAGTGTGACGCCGTCACTCTTTGCCTACAGAAAATCTGCCTATAAATATAACATTATAACTTCACTTTTTGTAAGCCCTAAACCCTAAGTCCGATTCCAGGGTTTAGGTAGGTGTTTTTCCAGCAACTTAAAGGGTTTCAAACACTCCATAAACATCGTGTAATGATTTGTTTGTTAATCCAATCCTATGGTATGTTTTCAATTATCACAATTGTTGCTTGCTCTTCATTAATTATGCTTGGCTAATTCCCCTAGTATTTGCTTATGATTGTATGAAACTTGTATATAATTAATTAGATCTTATTGATTTCTTAGTGATGCTTGTGTCTATCTTCATCATTAGGGTGTGACAATTTCAATGAGTCTAATTGGTTTAGTTTATAATTCTTGCATCCTACTGTCTCTTGTTTGATTGGTTGTCTCTTATCTTAATTGTTAATGATCTAGTAGTGCGATAGGTCATTCGTTGTGTACTTAATGCTTGATTCATCTTTGTGAACCTTAGAATATGATTACTTGAGTAGTTGTAAGCTAAACCATCCAAAGAGTGCCTTACGCTGTGTTCTTGAGATGATTTTACAAGAGAAAGGAAAAGAAGTGGGAAGAAACTGAAAAAAATCGTGTTCTCCAGATTTTTATAAGGAAGAAAAGAAAAGAAGTGGGAAGAAGTGGGAAGAAGATGCAGTGTTATTTTTGATATATGATGTTCCGCCCAAAATTGGGAAGAATCGAGAAGAAAAGAAGTGATCTCTTATCTCTTCTCTTCTCTTCTTTTATGAACCAATCTCAAGAACACAGCGTTAGAGTAAGAGTTTATCATCCCTAGTGGGTTTTGTAGACGAGACCCTTTGGTAAGTTCAAAGAGTTAGGGAGAAACGCATACCCTACAACCTTAGACACACAACGCAACTAGGAATAAGGACGTGACAATTCAACCATCAACAGGACGTGACAATTCAGTAGGTAGAATTAGATAGATGGCAAGGAGTAATACATCATAAGTAGATACGCTTCACGTTACTGGTAGACCCCTAATTTAGTTAGTACCTTTTGGGATAGTTGACTAGCAACTAATTCCACCCTCCCCTCCAAAACCGAGATTCATAAAATATAAAAATACAAAAATAATCATCCCTCATCTTTAGACTTAAATCGACATATACTTCAGCCTAACGACACTATTCCCCTAGAGAACGATATCAATACCCGTGGCTTACCCCTAATACTACACTACAACGATTAGGTTCACTGCCTAGGGTGTTGAAAAACTTGCTCGACGAAAAGGAAGTTCCTTTGACCCCGAACGCGCTGTGTAAGCGTATCAGACCACCACAAGTATAAGTTATGTATGACAAATATGTCACATAAAAATTATACAATTGCTATAAGCAGATGACATCGAAGCTAGACTGGTCATGATGTTCGCCTCAACAGAGTGCTTTGCCAAACAACTCAAATAATGATAATAAATGAAATGCATCCATTTGACCAGTTGGGACCAGCAACCCGGATGGAGGAGTCACCTTCAATAGATCTATTCACTCACCCTCGCTTCTTCCGGAATTAACGGTTCATGATTATGAAATGGGAACATTCAATTGGCAATGAGGTACATTAAGCAATGTAATGAATTTAATATACTTGGTATCGTAATAAAAATGATGTGCAATGTATTCTCCCCCGTAGGTTTGAAATGAATTATAAACTTGAATAAAACGGGGCTATGAAAACTCACTTGGTACAATGATGTGATGGCAAAAGTGAGTACACTGAAATGATGCACAAATCTCTAACTTCAACCTATTATGAGTGATATGACCTAATATAAGTCATGATGTAATGTTATACATGCAACTCATATGATATCTATACCACTTGTGAATTTTTGAAAATAAAGTTTATCGTCGAAAAATAAGTTTATAACGTATTGTCAAGTTATAAATTACTCTACAAGTATTTACGTTGAAATGATATCCTACGATAGTCATTTTGTAATTTATCAAGAAATTATAGCTTTTCGTCTTAAAATAATATACTTTGACATCTCATGAAAAATGATTAAGTGGCCTCGAAAAGCTAGTCGTAAAATAGTGAATATCGAATGTTAGAAAATAAACTCAATGGTTTTGGAAAGCTTGTAACGTTATCTCTAAGTATTAGCTTTTAAATTTTCATTATAGAGGTCTCGATCATGGAGAAAAATATAAATGAAGTAGGGTGGTCGGACTAAAAATATTGTTTAAAGTTAGTTTTCGGCAAAGTTTGAGTGACCGTAAATTATTAGTTACAACTCCGTTTGACAAACGGTTGAACATTTTGGAAAATAGGCTAGGTGAACTGACTTTTACTAGAAGACATCGTTTTCTCAAAAGTATTCTATCAATGTTAAAAACGACTCTTAACATGGTCACTCGCGATAACTAGTTTGGCTAATAGAAAATATATATGTAAGTGTTTTGTACTTGTGAATAATAGTTACGATAACCTTATTTAAACACGTGTAATTTAGTCGTTATAAGTCCATTTTCTACGTTTTATATATCCTTAACTTCGTGTTAACGTATACTAATATATTTTTGATAAATCGACTCATTTAGATAATGCTTAAAACTCATTTTTTGACCCTTAAAAATTCTGGACAGCATGTTGTTTTTCGGAAAATATAGTTTTCGTCGTTAAACATGAAAATAGCATAACTTCTTCGTTATAAATCCGTTTTAACCCGTTCAAGTGACCATGTTTTCGTTTTAAAGTATATTTTCTGAATATCTAGCCCAAAATAATTTATAACCCGTCGAAATTTCCAGATTTCACAAAAATGATCAGACCTCATTTTAAAAGTTGTCGAAAGTGATTTTTCTTGCATAATACTTATTCAAACCACTTCAAATCAACACCAAATCAATTCTAAACATACCATACACCTTCTTAGGGTGTCATGGGTTCCTAAACATCATCAAAAATGATATGTTTCAAGGGATTAATTATAGGATGATATATACTAATTATAAGTACTAAAAACAATAAAAGTGGTATAGATACACATGAAACTTACATGTTTTCTTTCAAGCATGATAAAAATAACTTAAGTATGCATATGAAAGATAAATAATGATCATGAAATGCTTACTAGTATGATGATGAGGTTTATGGAACAAGGTTTTCCTAAACACTCTAGGTTTTTATTGCAAAACCTTAAAATAGAGTATACTAGTGTTTGTAAAATAACTTGATCTTGAAAAATCTTGCTTTCCTCCTTGTTTTTCTTCCTTGGCCGAAAATGGTGATGAGTTTGGAGAGGTTTCTTGCAACTTCTCACCTAAGTATATGTGTTTGTATGTGTTACTTAATGTATTATTAGAAAGAAAATACAAGTGTTAGCCTATACATGCATATGTGTTAAAGCTAGAGTAGATTTTTATGTAAAAACTTGGTGTGTCACTATGGAGGTCGGCCAAGGGCTTTTAGGGAATAAAGGGGTGAAATTTGGATGAGTAGTTGTAATAAAGTGTAAGTATAATATGTAATTTGTGAGTATAATTAAGTATTTAGGGTAGCGTTGGCTAGAAATCATTTTTTACGGAACAAAATAAAATATATCAAAGTCATAGAAATTATAAAAATACATTTCTTACAAGAATTGAGTGAAATAATAATTATCGATTAGTATTTACGAAAACCGTCGTAAATATATATACATAACAATTTATATACAAAATAAATTTAAAATATCGGGTAAACTAATAATATAATTTTTATAGTCTTAAAATGAGTATAAAAATATATTAGGATAATTTTTGGAAGTGTCGGATCAATTATTCAAAATAAATGATTATACGATAGCGTTTATTTAATAGGAAAAATATACGTTTAATGAAATATGCAAAATTATGCATGAACTAATATGATGATGACATTACTGATGATATGTAGACTAAATCTAGTCTATATAAAATGTCCTCAATGATTTTTTTTTGAATTCGCAGCTAAACCCTTAAGGTTACACGAATCTGATACTCGTAAACCTAGTTTAAGAAAAATGATGAATAGTGAAGCATGAATAGTAATTTTTCTCCGGGAATGAATAGTGTTTCATGAATAGTAAAATTTTAAAATACGTTCTCAGAATATCAAATCGACTTCAAAAAGCCGATGAATAGTAACCGATGAATAGTAAATTCCCCGAGATGAATAGTAAATTTTGATAAATGACCTGAAATTACGAGTTGTCACATTCCCCCACCCGAAAAGGAATTCAGTCCATGTTGGTCTTTGGAGTGGTATTGGTGAAAACATGTGGATACTTGCGTCGTACTTGGTTTTTAAGATAGTAGTGATGTACTTTGATTCATCGTTTTGGAATATGATGTTTAAGCTTTTTACATGAAGGTTTTGGTCATAGATGGCATTTGTAAATGAACAACGTGAATTTCTTCATATCGCATCTTCTAACGCTGATGAGAGTACTCTTAGTGTAACTAAGTATATTTGAGCTTTAAAAGTGTATCAAGATCATAAGGTGAGGTCATGGGATTAAGAGTTATGAAGATTATGATGGTGAAAAGATAAAGAGAATTTGTTTTCTTCATTTTGGTTTCTTCGATACCAGTGGTTGATAATGAATAACAAGAAAGGAAGACATGAGGATGTGTTGTTACGGCTATCTAGGATTAAGAGTGTATAAACATCGCGATAGAGAAAATATTGGAAGTATCTCCCATGAGTATCACTTTGACTTTTTGGAATATGTGAAAATTTTGCTTGCACCAATATTTATAAATAACTGCTCCCAACATAACATGATCCCTCCAGAATTAGACATAGTTAGCTAGACTATGTATAATTAAGGAACGATAATGTGACGTTCGGTTTAGTTGTTATAACTCTCAATGTTTAAAGAGATTTAAATCATGTCGTTAAAATGACAGTTAAGGTAAAAGGAAGTAAAACTTTTGTAAGTGATAACGAATCAGAAAGGAAAAAGGAAGTACGATAGATGAGAATATTTTACAGCAAGTGGTTTATCAAACAGTAATACATCTTAAGTTATAAAGATCCGAATACGATGGAACTATAAAAATATATTAGGATTACTTTTGGAAGTGTCGTATCAAATATTCAAAATAAATGATTATGTGATAGCGTTTATCTAATAGGAAAATATACGTTAAATGAAAAATGCAAACCCATGCATGATCTAATATGATGATGACGTTACTAATGATATGTAGACTAAATCTAGTCTATATGAAGTGTCCTCAATGATTTTTCATGAATTCGCAGCTAAACCCTTACGGTTACGCGAATTTGATACTCGTAAACCTAGTTTACGAAAAATGATGAATAGTGATTTTTCTCTGGGAATGAATAGTGTTTCGTGAATAGTAAAATTTTGAAATACGTTCTCAGAATATCAAATCGACTTCAAAAACAATGAATAGTAAAATGATGAATAGTAATCGATGAATAGTAAATTCCGAGATGAATAGTATATTTGAGAAATGACCTGAAATTACGAGTTGTCACATAACAACCACAACCTATGACCCATACCCATGGAGCATATTCATAACCCGTGGAGTTAACCCATACCAATTGTCTAGATGCATTGCATCTATTAGATGCATTGTATCTACTTAGGTACCCATGGTCCAAAGTTTAGGACCCATAACCCATGACCCATGACCCGTGACCCATAACCCAAAAATCCATGGGCAAACAGGAGCGTCTCACTGATCCCTCAAGTTACACTAGACGTATCCCTCAAGCAAAGGATTCGTGGGATCCGTGCTACAGTGGCAATAATTTACCTATAAATAGAGAGCCATTTCTTCATTGTAACTCACCCCTCTTCTTACAAACTCTCTCATATATTCTTACATTCTTCTAACCTAAGATCACTTAATCTAGAGAGTAGTTCTTCTTTCTTTTGTTGTGATTCTCATATAGGCCCTTCTCTAAGGCGAGATCACGAGCATTCTACAAGTCATCCAAGCAAGGGGTCCTTTATTGATTTGTTCCTCCACAAGATTTCTGTAGCGAATATCTTGTATTTCATATTTCACATATTTGTTGTGTTATAGTAGTGTTGGTTTAGTCCTCCGTGTTACGGACACGGTATTTGAATTTGTACCGGAAAAAGTGTAAGAGACGTTGTGAAGGCTTCTCCGCCGAGTTCAAGGAGTTTGTTGACATAGTGCTTGAACTCTCGAGTAGGTGACTCGGGGAGTGGAGTATGGCAAGGAAGGTGTCCTTGTAGCCGAACCACTATAAATCGGTTGTGTCATTTCTATCCTTTACTTTACTTGCCTTCTTTACTTGCATTACTATTAGATCTATACTTTCTCTTCATCCATACGATTTCACATAACATCGAATCTAATGTTTTTGAAACTAACTTAAAATCGGCAAAACTATTCAAACTCCCCTTCTAGTTTTCCACAATTGGCATCAAGAGCTAAGTTTATAAAAGTTTTAAAGTAAACCGTATTTTAAAAACTTTTCGATCACTATGGGTTCTAAAAATTATAAGGAAGGGCAATCCAGGCAACGACATCCACTACTTGAAACTAATGGTTTTATATAATGGAAAAATAGATTTGAAACGTATGTGAAGTCCAAAGATATTGATCAATGGTACATCATTGTTGAAGGCGATTTTGAAGCCACTACAAAAGATGAATCCGGAAATTTAGTAAACACACCTCATGATCAACTCACCGATGATCAAAAGAAAAAGCTTTCCAAAAATAGTGAAGCTAAAATGGTTTTATACAATGCTTTACCCAAAAAGGAATTTGATACAATTTCCATGCGTAAAACCTCTAAAGAGATTTGGAACTCTTTAGTTGTAACTCATCAGGGAAATCAACAAGTTAGAAACAATAAAATAGATTTATTTGTTCAACAATATGAACAATTTTCAATATCAGATGAGGATACTATACATCGTTACAAGCACTTGATGAGTCTTTCTCTAGTCGTAATCATGTTAGGAGGTATCTAAGGGCGCTTCCATCCAAGTGGAGATCTAAGGTGACGACAATTGAAGAATCAAAAGACTTGTCAATCCTCACCCTTGATGAACTCATAGGCAATCTAAAGGTCTATGAGCTTGTCCTCGCTAAACATTCTGAAGCCTCAAAAGAGAAGAAAGAGAAGCACAAATCTCTTGCCTTAAAAGACAAGAAGGTCTCAAGCGATGAAGAAAACTTCTCTTCGCAGAGTGATGACGAGGAGTATGCCATGGCGGTAAGGGACTTCAAGAAGTTCTTTAGAAGAAAGGGAAGATATGTCTAGCAACCATATGACGACAAGAAGGGGTTCTAGAAAAGCAAAGATGACGAGAAGGCAAGGGATGAACGCGCTTGTTTCAAATGTGGGGACCCTAATTACTTTATTAGTAAGTGTCCCAACCGTGATGAACAAAAAGCGTTCGTGAGCGGTTCGTGGGGAATGAGCGAGGAGGAGGACGAGGAAATCTGTCTCCTGGCAAATGACGAGGTATGTCACGAATACTATAGTAGCTCATCATTAAATGATGACTCTTTGCATCATGAATATGATAAACTTTGCAAAATTAGTTTAAAAGTAATCAACAAAAACAAGTTTTTGAAAAACCAAAATCAACGTTTAGAAAAGGAAGTCCTTGAGTTAAAAGAAAAATTAAAACGTCTAGAAAAGGGGAAGATAGCAAGTGGGGAATGTGAACTTTGCGTTCAACTTCAAACACTAGTTGATCATCTAGACTCTAAGATTGCTAGAATGAATACTAATACACTATATATGATATTAGATAGTGTTAAAACAGGAAACAACCAAAAAGGTTTAGGCTTTTAGCAACTTGATGCTTCAACTAGTGAAAACAAAGAAACACAATTCGTCAAAGCAATACAAAAACAAACCACTGTAGTCACGGATCCCATGGATCCCATAAAAAGGGAACCGGCTAGTGTAAAGCCAGGGATCCGTGGGTCTGCTGAAGCAAACAGTAGCAATAATATAGCTTCCTTATCTAGAACCGATTTTGTTATTGTTAATAAGAAGAGACCAACCCATGTTACTATTAAACAACCACCTCCAAGACAAAATCATAGTTTTACAAGAAACAAAGGTCCATCCTTTTCAAAACCAAACACATTTAGGAGACCTAGTAATGTTTATCCGAGAAGTAATCATCAAATGGGATGGAATCCTAATATGCAAAACGGTTTTCCATTTCAAAACTTTGCACCATGGAATGCATACTCAAATTTTCCATATATGTCTAACATGAATGAAATGTTTAACAATAATGGACCCATGAACAAATGGGGATCAAACATTTGAGTTAATTGTTTTCTTAGGTGTGCTAAAAAGTCGACCTAGATCCGGATGAATGGATCAAGGATAGCGGGTGCACGAGGCACATGACCGGTAATAAAAATTTATTTTCCACATACGAATCCTTCAATGTAGGAAATGTGGTATTTGGAAATAGCAAAAGCAAAATCATCGGTAAAGGTACGATTTCTAACAAATCTCTAACCATTAACGATGTGTGTCATGTAGAAAACCTAAACTTTAACCTCTTAAGTATAGGACAAATATGTGATAAGAAGTGTAACGTACTTTTTAATGAAACCGGTAGTAAGATATTAAAAAACAGTATCACTATAGGTAGAGGAATTAGGAAACATGGAGTCTATGTCATTAAAATCGGTAATGAACCTAAAGACAAACTTTGTCTTACTTCTATGGATGATACTTCGACCTTATGGCATAGAAGATTGGGTCATGCCAATATGCGACTTCTTCAATCGCTATCATCCAAAGATCTAGTAAGAGATCCACCAAAATTAAAATATGAACATCATTTTTGTGATGCTTGTAACGTAGGAAAACATGTCCATGCTAGTCACAAAGCTAAAAACATGGTCACTACAACTAAGTGTCTAGAATTACTACACATGGATTTATTTTGTCCATCCGCTATCCAAAGTTATGGAGGCAACTACTACACTTTGGTTATAGTGGATGATTATTCTAGGTACACATGGACGAAATTTTTAAAGAATAAAATTGAAACGTTCGATTACTTTGAAATATTAAGTAAGAAGATCCAAAGATAATTAGCAAGTCCTATAGTGTCTATTAGAATGGATCATGGTAGAGAATTCGATAATGAAGTGCAATTTGGAGCCTTTTGTGACACTAATGGTGTTACTCACAACTTCTTGCTCCTCGCACTCCACAATCGAATGGGGTAGTTGAAAGAAAGAATAGAACCCTACAAGAAATGAGTTGCACCATGTTAAATGAGCAATCCATACCTCAAAAGTTTTGGTGCAATGCCGTTGATACATCAACGTACATACTTAACCGAGTCTTAATTAGAGAAATTTTAGTTAAAAATCCATACGAGTTACTTCGAGGCAAAAAGCCTACGTTAGATCATTTTAGACTCATTGGTAGCAAATGTTTTCTGCTTAACACTAAAGATTACCTTACAAAATTTGATCCTAAATCAACCGAAGGTATCTTTTTAGGTTACTCTCCTAATAGCAAAGCTTATGTCATATTAAATAAAGAAACAATGAAGGTTGAAGATTCATTACACGTAAAATTTGACGAGAGTCCACCCAAACCTACTCTACCTCTTGTCGATGACGAGATAGTCGAGAGTGAAGCTATAGAAATAAAGAAAAATACAAACAAAGAAGATGAACCTTTAAACAATGAAACCATCAATATTAAAGAGTCTAAAGATCACCCCGTAGATAAGGTCATAGGAAAGTTAAACAAAAGAACCTTAAGGTCTCAAGTCCAAAACCAAAGTAGCTTATTTTGTTTTGTCTCAACCATAGAACCTAAGAATACACAAGAAGCCATAAAACATGAAAGTTGGGTAATGGTTATGCAAGAAGAGTTAAATCAATTTGTTTCTAACGATGTTTGGACACTCCTCCCTCCACCTAGTAATCAAACCATAATAGGAACCAAATGGGTATAAAAAAACAAGTTAGATGCAAACGGTGTAGTGTCTAGAAACAAAGCTAGACTCGTTGCCCAAGGGTATAATCAACAAGAAGGAATAGACTTTGATGAGACCTATGCCCCAGTGTCTAGATTAGAGTCTATAAGAATACTTCTTGCTTATGCTTGTGCTAATGATCTTAAGCTTTATCAAATGGATATTAAAAGTGCTTTTCTAAATGATTTTATTAATGAAGAAGTATATGTAGCTCAACCTCTGGGATTTATCGATTTCGAAAAACCTAAACATGTATATAAGTTAAAGAAAGCTCTTTACGGTTTTAAACAAGCCCCAAAAGCTTAGTATGATAGAATAAAATCATTTTTAATCAAAAACAACTACACCATGGGGTTAGTTGATAATACACTTTTTACTAAGAAAAAGGAATCACATATAATAATTGTTCAAATTTACATGGATGATATTATATTCGGATCTACTTATCAAGACATGTGCGATGATTTCTCTAAAATCATGCATGACGAGTTTGAGATGAATATGATGGGAGAACTAAGCTTCTTTTTTGGTCTACAAATCAAACAAGTAGAAGATGGTATCTTCTTTAATAAATCTAAATACATAAAAAAGATGCTAAAGAAGTTTTGTTTAGAAGAATCAAAACCCATAAGAACACCAATGTCATCTGACACTAAGCTTACAAAATATGAAGACGGTGAATCTGTTGATAACACAAAATATCGTGGCATGATTAGTAGTCTTCTCTACCTTACGGCTAGTCGGCCGGATATTATGTTTAGTGTTTCTCTATATGCTAGGCTTCAATAAGGTCCTAAAACATCACATCTAGAAGCGGTCAAAAGAATATTTAGATACATTAAGGGTACGACTCAACTAGGATTATGGTATCCTAAGGGTACGGGAGTAGAAACTATTATATATGTAGATTCTGACCATGCATGTGATTATGTTGAAGGAAAAAGTACAAGTGGTGTATGTACTTTTATGGGATGTTGTTTAATGTCTTGGTTCTCGAAGAAGCAAACGGCATTGGCCATATCTACAACCGAAGCCGAATATGTCTCCGCTGGCAAATCATGCCAACAAGCACTATGGATGAAACAAGCGTTAGTTTACTAAGACATTCATCTAAGTGACATAGCCATTCTATATGACAACAAAGGTGCCATCGACTTAAGCAAGAATCCGGTATTGCACTCTCGTACCAAGCATATAGAGATTCGTCATCACTTCTTGAGATACAATGTTCAAAAGGGGAACATCTCTATTGAGAAGGTAGCATCCGAAGACAACATAGCCGACGTCCTCACCAAAACATTGAAGCGGGAACAATTCAACCTACTTCGTCTTGGTCTTGGTCTCATGGAACAATCGTCGTAATTTTTTTTAAACTCTACAAGGTATGTAAACACTAGCCTTCTTCTTTTCTGAGTCTAGGATCTCTATTTCACACACAACTCACAAACAATACGGGAATTTTCAAAACCCAAGATAGGTTTTATTTACAACTCGTACTTTCATAATTTTCTTTTATTCTTCAAAGTAAGTTTCTTTTTCAACAGTAATTTCATATCTATATATTTTTTTCTCAGGGATAAATGTTTTCTTCAAACAAAGAAACCTTTTCAAAATGCTTTCTAAAAGGATACTTCTTCCCTTATCACTTTCATAAAAGCTACATCTCACGTCTAAGACAAACTTCTTTTTCATTATTAATACAAAGTAAAAACCCGTTTTCATTGCATCTCATGTCTTTTGAATGCTAAAGAGAACACATAACTAATATGTGTTTTCGGGTACATTCATTTAAGCAACAATGAATTAGGAGCACTCGGGTTATCTCACATAATAGTATGCTTTTTTAGTTCTAGTCTATTTTTCTTTTCTTCTTAGGAGTCGAGATAACCACAACTCCAAATGGTTTGCATATAGGCACACACTAGGCACAAATGTTTGCATAAGAAAAATTTTAAGCTCCTTGAGTCACCAGTACCACGGATCCCATGATGAACGCTGGACGGATCCCTCAATGGAAGGATCCGTGGGATCTGTGAGACAGAAGCTGAAATTCTCCTCAATTTTTCTCACTTTAGCTAAAAACCTCTATATTTTCATGATTTTCCTTTTTCCAAATGAGTATGTTACTTAATGCTTGTGTTCTCATGATCACATGCCTTAAATTCATATCTAATCATTATATTTTAGTCCACATTTTGGGTCAAGCATTCATTACAATGCATTATTTTTTCTATAAAAAGGGTTTCCAAAATGCTTGCATCTTTATCACTCTCAACCTCATAAACAACTATCATCATTTCATCCAAAAGATCTTCCAACATAGATGAATCACCTAGTGCAAACAATCCTTTTCAAAAAATCCAAAATTTTGTCCTACCACCTTCCGTAGTACCACCACCCAAATCTAAAAAAACCGCACGGATCAGCATCCGGCCTTGTTGTTTAGCCAAACCATTATTAAATAGTTCATCAACAACTACTCATTCACCACCAAATGGTTCCATAGTAGCACCTCCCTCATCTCCAACAAGCACACCACCATCATCACCTATCAAGTCTCCACCTAAAGTCACTCTATTGGAACTCCTTAAGACTCCAACAAGATCCCAACAAACCAACCAAAAAGAACTAGTCTTTTTAACACCTTTCACATCTCCAAACACAATTTTCAAAGACCTTGAAACCTCACCACCTTTAGCTCCCATTGTCTTACAAGAACATTTAGGTTCTTTTCCACCACCAATTCCAAACATTCCGGACTTTGATCCATATTTCCCAACTTTTCCACCACAACTTCCGCATCTCACAAATCAAACTAAACCGGAAAACTTCCGTACACATTACCCACATCATTTACATTGTGAACATTGCCAATCCACTAGGGATCTTGCAATAGAAATTAGGGAAGAGATGCGACTCGTACTTAACCTCATCCTTGATCGCATCAACATCATCACTCACCAAAACTTACATCCATAACTCCATGCAAGCATGGAAGGAATCAATTTACTATTTTCTCTAGTATTTTCTTTTGAGTCATTTTCGTTAGAACAAGTCTTGTTCTTAGTTTTACATGTTTGTATATGGCATAAATACCACTACATTTTGTTATTTTATTACAAGTCTTTGTTTACATACCTTGGATCCTAATCTTGTTTCTCGTCAATCACAATATTATTTATGCATGTTACAACTAACATTTACTTTGTAGGTTTTTATATTTTCTCACTTGACGCCCTATTCTTGGGGGAGCTACAGTCAAGGGGGAGCTAGAGATACGTGGACTATTTTCCACAGTCTATTTCTTCACTAGGGTCACTTATTTGTTTTGACAAAAAGGAGGAGAAGAAGTAAAACTTATGCTTTCAAAACATACATTTAATCTTAAGTTTTACTCATCATAATATTATGTTTTGTCATCAACTAAAAGAGGGAGATTGTTAATACAAATAAACCATAAAAACGTTTATTAATATTTAGCGATCTCTTTGTGTTTTGTTGATAACAAATATAATATTTTCATAAGTAAAACTATAAGGATACATGTTATTTTTGTAAAGTATTTACATATATAGTTATTTAATACAAATTATTGTAATAATTCATTTGTTGTAATAGTTTATTAGGATGGGTAAAAACCACAACCCATGACCCATACCCATGGAGCATATTCATAACCCATGGAGTTAACCCATACCCATTGTCTAGATGCATTGCATCTATTAGATACATTGTATCTACTTAGATACCCATGGTCCAAAGTCTAGGACCCGTAACCCATGACCCATGACCCAGAACCCAAAAACCCATTGGCAAACAGGAGCGTCTCACGGATCCCTCAAGTTACACTAGACGGATCCCTCAGGCAATGGATCCGTGCTACTAATAACGCTACACGCGTCGTTCGGGGTCAAAGGAACTTCCTTTTCTTCGAGCAAGTTTTATAACACCCTAGGCAGTGAACCTAATCGTTGTAGTGTAGTAATTAGGGTAAGCCACGGGTATTGATATCGTTCTCTAGGGGAATAGGAATGCTAGTAGGGAGTTACTACGCTAAGGTTAAGGTTGAGGAAGATTATTTTTTTATCTTTTTATATTTTATGAAAATGGAAAGGTACGAATCTCGGGTATTGGATTTGGGGGGTTGGTATTTCTACCGATTACTCTACTATTATCTAATTATCTAAACTAAGGTTGTGGGAGTCTATTTCTAATTAATGTGTGCTCGTATGATAGTTTAAAGATGTGTTTACTTAGTTTGTATTACTCCTTAATTATCTCCTATTGATGGTTGAGTGTCACGTCCTATTCCTAGTTGCGTTGTGTTTCTAAAGTTGTAGGGTATGCGTTTCTCCCTAACTCTTTGAACTTACCAAAGGGTCTTGTCTACAAATCCACTTAGAGATTATAGACTCCTACTCTAAGGCACTCTTCGGATGGTTTAGCCTACAATCACTCAGGTAATCATACTCTAAGGTTCACAAAGATGAATCAAGCATTAAGTACACAACGAATGACCTATCGCATTACTAGATCATTAATCAACTAAGATAAGAAACAACCAATCAATATTTAATAATTAAGTTTCATACTTCCTAAGCAAACACACAAATAAATTAGCCGGACATGGAGAACATGCAAGCATACACACAAATAATCAAAGACATAACTGAATTAATGAAGTAAAGACTTATCTTGGTGTAAGATAGGGTTAAAAACCCTAAAATACTGTACAAGACACCTTAGGTTCGGTTTTAGGTTTTTACTCCAAAGACTCTCCACCCAAAGACTGAAAAATTCGGATTCTATATATAAGATTACAATTGCGACGGCGTCACCTTATGTTTAGTGACGCCGTCGTGTCGCCGCCATTAGGGTTTCTTCTTGGCCACGTTAACCTTGCGACGGCGTCACCTTATGTCCGTGACGCCGTCCTCTTCAGCTTCTGACGTCGTCTGGATCGCATCTAGGCCGTCTGAGTAGCGACGGCCTACCCTTTCACAACTAGACGCCGTCTCTTGAAAACACGAGTTTTGAGTTCTGACCCGTCACAATAATTTTGGGATGGCGTCGCAAATAGCACCTGACGCCGTCGCCTTATACTTTCAGCAACTGTGAGTGTCTCGATTTCGACTTTGGCCATTTTCTTCATATATTCGCGCCTTTCTGTCCAAATAAGTGCCATTCCAGCATTTTGCCTTCACGAGACCTAAAAAGTGAAAAGGAACGATATTAAGCAATAACGGATACAAAAGTGATCAAATAAGGACTTAAACGACCCCTCAAAATGGTACCTTTTAAAACCTTATCAAATATCCCTACACTTGTTATTTGCTTGTCCTCAAGCAAATGTGCTTTTAGCCAATTAATTTATGAGTTAGGGATCATGAAGCATTAATTCAAAACGGTCCACAACACATATAAGCCCCGCAAAAGTCCTAACAAGCACGGAAATTACATACTAGCACCTCACATGGGGTGTTTGGATACTCACATCTCTCTCGGGTGTATATGGAATATAACAAATTGGAAATGGAAGATAAACACTCATTAACCGGTCCTAGTACATAGATTACCATAGGCTTGAGAATAGATCAAACCTCCATCGCTTTGGCGTAAGCACCTAGGAAAGACTATCAAAGAGGTCTTTTAAAGGGTTGTAACGTTAGGCTTACGGTAGGGAAACAAAGGGTTTGGTGGGATAGGCTATATAGTGGTGGTAAGTCAAAAATCTCTATGTTAAATGCATATGAAGAATGGCGTTGCTAAGCCAAGACTCGACACTCTAAACTCTAGATAACTGAAATAAATAAACATAAATTTAAAGATAGATGTAGGATGGTAGCCCGTATTTTTTTTTTTTTACACTATTTTTTTTTTCTTTTTCTCTTTTTCTATTTTTTTCGATTTTTTTTTTCATACACTTTTACTCTACCATCCTCTACGGTAACATCAAAATACTAGGGATTTACAGGCATATCCCTACACTTGAGTTTTTATTACTCTAACACTAATTTGACCCGAATTGAAAAGATCAAAACACTTGGGGTACATTATTACGCAAACAAAGGGAATTTGAATTTAACGTTCCCTTCCCGTCATTTCATAAACTTTAACTTTTCCCATGAATCCCAATCATCCCAAAACTGTATACAAAGGATATGACTCGACTTAGCAACTTATGCAAGCAACTAGATAATTGAACTAAGGGTTTAGGGTGATAACAAATATTTGCACTAAAAGTGAGTGCATAAGGGGTAGGCTAAGGCGATTTGGGTGTATATTTGGGGGTGGGGTGTAAACAATGCTCTTCATTGATATTTCGGAAAAACCGAAACATCACGAGAACCGCGAAAAGGATAGGCTCTGAGGGGTTAACTAGGGGTATCGTGTACTAAAAATGAGTACAACGCAAAGGGTGTGGGGGAATTACTCAACCGATGTGGAAGAAGTAATTATATTACGGGTATTAAACAAGGGTTATCCTAATGCCTCTTATCATTTAGTTATTCCTAACTACACAAGTGTAGCCTCACTTGCGATCTCGGAATGCATCACAAAACAAGTTCTAGAATCTAATATACTACCGGTTCACACTCTAAGCATTAAAGATGAATGCTTTAATTCCTACTAATCTAAGGGCGATCCTCACATTTTGGTGGAATTTGGGTGGTAAAGGGTTTTTGTGCTAGTCATGCAACTTCCTATCCATGAGACGCTTTTGTTAAGACTAATGGTCCACTCCTATATGTCATGAAAAATTTTAAATTTGGTGCCAAAATTACCCTAACCGACATTTCCTCATGGTTTATTACACAAATACAATTGGACGAAGCAAATAATCAAGGATAATCATAGTTTCAAAGTTCCTGTTTTATTTTCCCTCCCTACACTTAAACTGAACATTGTCCCCAATGTTCCCCGAAAGTATCAAAGTTATGATAAAAGAAGGTAATTAAAAACAAAAGAAACTAATACTCCCCTGATTAGCTCGGTAGGATCCGTGTAAAGTGGTGGTTAAATCTTTTTCAAGAAGAATTTATGCGTGAAAAGCTCCTTCCAATCTTATGTAACATCTTCTTGACAAACTAAACCTGCACACTTGAAGAAAACAAACGAAACCTTCGCGTAAAATCGGCGGTAATAATATATATAAGACTCGATTTAAACTAGGATATAATGCTTGTGGAATGGATGTTTACAGAATTTCTAAGAAAATTAAGACCTGGAAAATTCCAAAAATTTATAAGTAGCTCAGAAAACGAGAAAAAGAAATCTGATGTTTTTACTCCTTCCTGACGCCGTCAGGTTGCAATCCTGACGCCGTCAGGTTATCCTGACAAAAACTGGTCTGCGATTTTCGGGAAAAAATTCTGGAAAATTTACATCTTTAGAATCTGGAAAAATTTCTGCAAAACATCCATTATGACTCGATACAAGCATTTGACTCGAACAAGCAAACATATATATCTTTTAGTTAATTGTTATTCTCATGTTTACGTTTCTTTTGAAAACGTGTGTAATCCTCCCTACACTTATCCCTTATGTAAAATACCTTTATATGCAATTAAGACGAGGTTAAAAACAAAATAAAGCATTTTTACAAATTTAAACATGAGGATAAACAATTAATAAAAGATATATGACACTAACAAGCAAACAATTAAGCATGGGTTGCCTCCCACGAAGCGCTTTTCTTTATTAAAGAGTCTTGTAGCTAGACTCGTAGTCGTGCTCCTACGTTTCCTCACGCATCCTCAATGAGAATTCTATCATGTTGACAAAATCTTCATCGACTCTATACCTAGGCCCTAAAGTCAAGCAATCCTTATAATAATGCCTCCTTCTTTCCCACATGAATTTATAACCTTTTTCAACATCTTCCTTACTTTTGTCCTCAAAAGCTTTGATGTTGTCTCGATCATAAATGGACAAGTGGCCATACTCAGTTGTTTTCCAAGGCATCCTATAGGTGATCTCATCGGTCCCTTCCTTGAACCTAACCGTTCCATCATGCTTGTTATGGCTCATTCTAGATGTTTCAACAAACGGTTTCCCTAGCACTACTTGGGATAAATTATAGTCAATGACGCATCCTACATCTTCTAGGACCATAAAATCAACTAGGTAGGTGAAATTTCCTATAAAGACATGCACGTCCTTGACTCTTCCCACAAAGTTGCAAACTCCTCCCGGATATTTAGGGTCTCTCCTAATATTGAGTCGCTCATTCATAATGTCATTGTAGACAGCAGATGACATTACGTTGATGGGGGATTCAGTATCTATGTAAGCGTGGTCGACACTCCTATATCCGATCATACAAGGGATTTTTAGGTTCCAGGGATTTCCTCTCCTAATCTTTGGGCATATCTTAATGATGGGTGATCGTGGATTATGTTGGAGTATGCTCGTGTCATAATAAATAATTATATGGCTAGTCGTATGTGAGCCTATGGGGTCACACACATATACACTTAGACACCATTATCATAATGTATTTATCGTATTTACATTATGTATAACCTTTGTTTCATAAGGGAGTTAAGTGGAATATTTGGTCTTTGAAGGGAGTATAGTGTAACTTAAGATTTGACATCAATTAGCATTAATGCTAATTGATTATAATTGATTATGATTAATGGTGATTGTAAGTTACATCTTGAACTTCAAAACCACTCTTCCCCCTCCTCTCTTTGTACGGCCAAAACACACACACTCTAGGTGTTTTTGTTTTTGGTTTTTCTCTCCTTGATAATTCTAATAGTAGTCTTGTGCAAGGATTGATACAAGGGGTTTAGACTAGCATCAAAGGGTGTTCGTTGGACGTGTAGTGTGTTTCACACATTGGGAAAGACCAACCTTATTGGTCTTTTGGTTTCTTGGTTCCATTCGTGGAGGTGATTGGTGTCTCGTTACCGGAATCACGCTACAAAGGTATAAACCTTATCTATGTTTTATTTGATTGATCATATGGCAATATGGATCCGTTGTTGGTGATGATTCCGCTGCGTTTATTTGATTTTTATATGTTTATTATATTCATCATCACCTATAGTGGTATCAGAGCCATCATATGTGCCATATGATTATCGGGTATGCGAAAAAATGGTCAAAAACGCGTGTTTTTAAGTGATTTATGCAACCACTTTCAAAACAGCCCCGAGGGCTCCATTTTTCATGGATTAAGAATGTTATTAGTAATATTAACATCTGTGATTTTTGGTCCTATGGCCATTGGTTTCGCATTTGTTAATTAAACAATGTGTTTAGTACGCTAAAAATGGCTTTAATCGCGTTGTTTTAATCGATTCTTGAAACGATTTGAAAACAGCCCCTAAGGCTTAATTTTCTGTGGTAAAATGATTTTTAGAAGGTCTAATTTCAGTAGGTTTGAGAACCTAAATCCATTTTACTCGCGTACCAATCGGGGTTTTAATTCTTGTTGATTATTTCTTCGATTCGTTGGCTAAATCTTTTATTTCATGCTATTTAAATTGTTCCCATGGCAAATACATGCATGTTTGCTCATGGGATTAGCCAACACCGAGTTATGTTCATAATTTTATGGTATTATTATGTGTATATGCAAAGCCGATGAAAACCTAGACCACTTGTGCTATGAATGATTGTGATTGTCGTTAATTTCTTGTTATTTGGGGTTTGCCATTGTTTCGGCTTTTATGTATGAATTTTAATTTGGTTTTTGCCATTGTTTGGGCATGTTACAATAGATAGATAGTAGATTAGTTGTATTTTACATTCTATATATTGTAACCGATGCTTGGAATGGAATGGCGAAGCATAAAAGACATAAAGACGCAAAATGGCTGCTCGTACAAGCTGCAGTAAAACGGCGTTTCCCGATGATTGGTGGCGTATTTTTTAACCAAATTTTTTTTGCAGATAGACAACTCATGGGCCCACAACTTTGTAGTTTGGTGCTAAGCTCGGGGATGACTCCTTCTAGGCCATTTGGGCCTCCGAATGCAGAAATTCTGGGCTGGCAGATTCACTTTTCATGTGCATTATGGGCTTCTACTTGTCCTTGCTAGGTCTTGGAGCAAGTGGGAGTCCTCCGTGTGGTTGTGGTTTATGTCCCTAGATGACTCTTGGTTCTCGTGATGGCTCACGAGACCAAGCATAGGTTCTTTCATCGGTTGAGGCTTTGCATATTGTGGTTGTGTGTTGGTTGTTTGCTTATTATGTATGTTGTGAATGTATATAACTTGCAAATAGTTTTCTAGAACTTAAACGCAACACAAACCATTTTTCAAACTAAATCTTATGATTTAGTTTAACTAAGTTTAAATATGGATTTAACTTAAAATCATTGTTTTAATAATAACACTTAACTTGTTATGAATGTTATTCGTTTTATGTATTGTCAAGTCTCTTTTATAATCCACATAGGTTCTATATTAGACTTGAATATGGACAACTTGACACACATAAATTAAAACAATGATTAGACTTAAAGTTAAGAAGAGTTTTTAACTTGTGCTACGAAGAATGAATGTATGCTTTTTTCGTACACCTTTTTTGATTCACATCAAAATATTTTACCCGTCACAAATTTAAGTCATGCCGTCCAATCGCTTGAGAACACTTGCAATTACTTTTTGCCTATGCGTGGGACCTAGGTTGAATTGTAACCCAAGGTGATTATTGTCTATGCGTGGGACCTAGATTTATTTTCGCACGTTCTCAAATTGGATGACTTAATCGAGTTAAGCGGTGAGACCTTGACCCGAGGCAAGGATGGGACTAAACATGCCAGCTTGACACTAGATGCTTGTTCACTAGTGCCATGGGTCCCATAAGGATCTAAGAGTTGCACTTGATTTGCAATTGGTCGACGTTACCTACCTATTGAATCCACCATTGCTAGCAGATCAACTGATGTGATGGTGGAATCTCAATGAGGATCTTAGCCTTTTTCGCAAAATTAATTGTTTTTCTTTTAAAACTTGGGTAGTTAATTTTAAAAAGGATTAATTATTGTAAGATACTAAAATTTGAATTTTTGTTTGTTTTGTAGATGACAACTCCAACTCAAACCATCAACAACTCGTCAATCAGATCAATTCTCGAGAAAGAGAGATTGAATGGTAACAACTTTTTGGACTGGTACCGAAACTTGAGGATTGTCCTCAAGTCTGAACAAAAGTTTTACCATCTGGAACAGGCTTTACCTGAGCCTCCTGCTGAAAATGCCACTGCTGCTGTGCGTAATGCCTACACTCGTAGGTTTAATGAACAGCAGGAAGTCGCTTGTCTTATGCTTGCAAGCATGATCCCAGAAATTCAAAAGAATTTAGAGGACCTCACAGCATTTGACATGATAACCGAACTAAGAACTATGTTCGAACAGCAAGCTGAGCAGGAATTATTTGAAACTGTCAGATCATTCCATGCTTGCAAGCAGGAGGAAGGACAATCGGTCAGTAGCCATATCATGAAAATGAAAGGCTATCTGGATCAGATGGAGCGGCTTGGATACCCCATGCCTCAGATCCTTGGAGTGAGCATGATACTAACCTCACTTTCAAAGGAATTTGAACAATTTGTGCAAAACTACAACATGCACAACATGGGCAAGACCATACATGAACTGCATAATATGCTCAAACTTGCAGAAAAAGGTATGCCCAAGAAAGCTCCAGTTGTCCTAGCTATCAAGCAAGGCAAAATCCAGAAAAAGAACAAGGGGAAACCGCAAGCACCTGGCAAGGGACAAGGGAGAGGCAAGGGTAAGCTTGCTTACGCCCCCAAACCTAAAGTCCCCCCACCTGCTAAGAAGGAGCACCCAGCCAAGGACGCACCCTGCCATCACTGTGGAATGGTAGGGCACTGGAAGAGAAACTGTCCGGTGTACCTGGCAGAGTTGAAGAAGAACAAGGCTAGCGGGGCTAGTACATCAGGTATCTTCACTATAGAACTCTATACTTTTCCTAATAAATCCTGGGTATATGATACAGGTTGTGGGACTCACATTTGTAATGATGTGCAGGCTCTTAGGGGAAGTCGAAAGTTGAAGCATGGCGCTTTGGACCTGTACGTTGGTAATGGGAATCGTGCACCAGTCAAAGCGATAGGAAGCTATGATTTAATCCTTCCTAATGGACTAGTTATTGTTTTGAATAATTGTCATTTCGCACCTACTATTACTAGAGGTGTTGTTTCACTTTCTCGTTTGAAGGATGATGGTTTCATTCATGTTTTTACAGATTTTGGCATTTCGGTTTCTAAGGATAATGTTTTTTATTTTAATGCTATTCCTAGAGATGGTATTTTTGAAATTGATATGCGTGATCCTAATTCAATCAATGGTTCTATATATAATGTTAGCAACAAGAAATCTAAACGTAACATGGATTCAACTTTTCTATGGCATTGTCGTCTTTGCCACATAAACAAGAAACACATTACGAAGCTGCAACAAGATGGGCTTTTAGAATCAATTGACGGTACGTCTTTTGATAAATGTGTTTCTTGCATATCTGGTAAGATGACACGCAAGCCTTTTTCCCATGTTGGAGAAAGAGCTAAAGACCTACTTGGACTCATACATACTGATGTATGTGGCCCATTTAGGATCATGTCTAGGGAAGGAGCTAACTACTTCGTCACTTTTACCGACGATTTTAGTCGATATGGTTATGTTTACTTGATTAAACATAAACATGAAGTCTTTGAAACGTTCAAAGTATTTCAAAGTGAGGTAGAAAATCAACTCGATAAGACTATAAAAGCTCTTCGATCCGATCGTGGAGGCGAATATATGAGTCAAGAGTTTTTAGATCATCTAAAAAAGTGTGGGATAGTCTCACAATTCACTCCTCCACATACACCACAACATAATGGTGTATCTGAAAGGAGAAATCGTACTTTGCTAGACATGGTTCGATCTATGATGAGTCTAACAACGTTGCCAATGTCCTTTTGGGGTTATGCCCTAGAGTCTGCTGCCCGCATTCTCAACATGGTTCCAACCAAGAAGGTAGATAAGACACCATACGAAATATGGCATGGGAAAGTCCCTAACTTGTCTTACTTGAAGGTCTGGGGTTGTGAGGCCCTCATGAAACGAGAAACGCCAAACAAACTTGAGTCTAGATCTATCAAGTGTATCTTCGTAGGATACCCAAAGGAAACGATGGGTTACTACTTCTACTACCCACCCGAGAACAAAATATTTGTTGCTCGTTATGCTGAGTTTCTTGAGAATAGTCTCATTTCACAAGAAGCAAGTGGGAGCACCGTAGACTTTGACGAAATTCAAAGTGAAGATGCACAACCTTCTGGTAACACTAGTGAGCATCAAAATGAGACTGAACATGAAAATGTCGAGCCTCTTAGAGATGTTGCTCCGATTCGTAGATCCGCAAGGATACCTCAAGCACCTGAGCGATATGGTTTCTATGTCGATGCTGAGGAACATGAGTTAGGGGATCAAGATGAACCTGCTAATTATCGAGCTGCATTATCGAGTTCTGAACGCGATAAATGGCTCGGTGCTATGAAATCGGAGATGCAATCCATGAAAGACAATGAAGTCTGGGTCGAAGTTGACCTGCCTCCTAATGCTAAGACCGTTGGGAGTAAATGGCTCTTCAAGAAGAAGACCGACATGGATGGCAATGTACACACCTATAAAGCGCGTCTAGTTGCAAAAGGTCACACTCAAACCTACGGGATTGACTATGAAGAGACCTTCTCGCCTGTTGCTGACGTTAAAGCTATTAGGATTCTTATAGCCATAGCAGCGTACTATGACTATGAGATTTGGCAAATGGATGTCAAGACAGCCTTCTTGAACGGCCACCTAAACGAAGATGTTTACATGGTGCAACCCGAGGGCTTCGTGAATCCTAAACATCCCAACAAAGTTTGCAAGCTTCAAAGATCCATTTATGGATTAAAGCAAGCATCTAGAAGTTGGAACAAGAGATTTGATGAGGAAATCAAAAAGATTGGTTTCGCTCAAAACTTTGATGAGCCATGTGTATATAAGAAAACTAGTGAAAGTAATGTCGTATTCCTAGTCTTATATGTCGATGACATATTACTCATAGGAAACAACATTCCAATGCTAAAAGATGTAAAATCCTGGCTTGGAAATTGTTTTGAAATGAAAGACTTAGGCGAAGCTGCGTACATACTTGGAGTCAAGATCTACAGGGATAGATCAAAGCGGTTAATCGGCTTGAGTCAAAGTGCATACATTGACAAAATCCTAAAGCGATTTAGGATGCAAGATTCCAAACGTGGAAATCTTCCAATGCAACCAAATACGGAATTGAGTAAAACTCAAGAACCTTCTACACCCGAAGAGGTGAAAAGGATGAAGGGTATCCCATATGCTTCTGCTGTGGGATCCATCATGTATGCGGTAAGGTGCACTAGACCTGATGTAGCGTTCGCTCAAAACCTGACGAGTAGGTATCAACAGAATCCAGGTGAATGTCACTGGACTGCTGTTAAGAACATATTAAAGTATCTTCGTAATACTAAAGATATGTTTCTTGTTTATGGTGGTGATGACAACCGAGAGCTCAGTATCACTTGCTATACTGATGCCGGTTGGCAGACCGATCGTGATGACACCAAGTCCCAAACTGGATTCGTTTTCATCATGAATGGAGGCGTTGTTGACTGGAAGAGTTCAAAACAGAGCACTATTGCAATGTCCTCTACAGAAGCAGAATACATTGCTGCTTCAGAAGCTGCAATGGAGGCGATTTGGATTCGAAAATTCATTTCTGGGCTTGGCGTTGTTCCCAGCAATGAACTACCCATGGATATGTACTGTGATAATACCGGTGCCATTATCATTGCAAATGAACCTGGTGTTCAAAAGGGTGCCAAACACTTTCGTCGAAAAGTTCATTACATTCGAGAAGTTATCGAAAGTGGTGATATTCGTCTTCTAAAAGTTCACACGGATGACAACTTAGCTGATCCTCTTACTAAAGCTATGCCTTGCACGAAACATGTTGGGCATGCTAGGAACATTGGACTTCGACCAGCTAGTAGTCTCATGTAGATCTGTTTATTTTAGTATTTGAATAATTGGAATGCTAAGCAGTTTATATTTTGTAATGAATTGATTTAATGGTTATTATCGTTTTCATTCATATCAACTGTATTCTATATTTGCATGTTTAAATCCATGAATGATTTTCTTCATTCAAAACTTGTCCATTGTCAGTTGACGGTATGGGAGTACCATCAAATTAAGACAATTGTGAGTGTGTTGGTGACCTTTTTGCCAAACTCACATGTTGTTCATGGTGATGAGCATTGGACTGACCCAACCTACGAGTATTCACTGCATGGATCGGCGTCATATAGTGAATCTCGAAAATGGTTATGTCTACTATCCTTAGACTTGAGATGCACGCAGGTTTTGCATGTGTGGAGTTTCATTCCTTGATATGGTTAAACGCTGTCCTGAACAAGGTAGTTATAAAGGCCACAATCAGGAATGATTTGAAGCACATGAATGACACGTGCAGTCAAAATAGGATTTGTTCCTCCACATGGTTTGGAGTTAGATACTATTGGGCCCCTCGATGATTTGAACAGATGTTTGTATGGCCGTACCCAAATGAGATTAAGATGAATCTTAATTCACTTGGTAATCTTGTTCAATATCAAGATCGAGAACATAATAGTTGAACAATTAGAATGACTTATGATCCATGTCTAATATTCAACATAGTATCTGAAACAAAGGGATATAAGACATATAAACCATTTTATGAAACGTTTGAGAAACTGACCTCACATATCTCTAGGGGCATTGGCGTGTTGCTAGACGCTAACCATTGCTTGTATAATTACTTGTCTATTATGACGTCGCAAGTGGGAGCTGTTGGAGTATGCTCGTGTCATAATAAATAATTATATGGCTAGTCGTATGTGAGCCTATGGGGTCACACACATATACACTTAGACACCATTATCATAATGTATTTATCGTATTTACATTATGTATAACCTTTGTTTCATAAGGGAGTTAAGTGGAATATTTGGTCTTTGAAGGGAGTATAGTGTAACTTAAGATTTGACATCAATTAGCATTAATGCTAATTGATTATAATTGATTATGATTAATGGTGATTGTAAGTTACATCTTGAACTTCAAAACCACTCTTCCCCCTCCTCTCTTTGTACGGCCAAAACACACACACTTTAGGTGTTTTTGTTTTTGGTTTTTCTCTCCTTGATAATTCTAATAGTAGTCTTGTGCAAGGATTGATACAAGGGGTTTAGACTAGCATCAAAGGGTGTTCGTTGGACGTGTAGTGTGTTTCACACATTGGGAAAGACCAACCTTATTGGTCTTTTGGTTTCTTGGTTCCATTCGTGGAGGTGATTGGTGTCTCGTTACCGGAATCACGCTACAAAGGTATAAACCTTATCTATGTTTTATTTGATTGATCATATGGCAATATGGATCCATTGTTGGTGATGATTCCGCTGCGTTTATTTGATTTTTATATGTTTATTATATTCATCATCACCTATACTATCGACTCAGCACAACCTATTAATGTAGACCAA
>BPTQ01000001.1:31063405-31128753 GCA_019973895.1 Chrysanthemum seticuspe
ATGGAGGCAACTACTACACTTTGGTCATAGTGGATGATTACTCTAGGTATACATGGACAAAATTTTTAAAGAACAAAACGGAAACCTTTAATTATTTTGAAATATTAAGCAAAAAGATCCAAAGACAACTAGGAAGTCCTATAGTGTCTATTAGGACGGATCATGGTAGGGAATTCGATAATGAAGTGCAATTTGGAGCCTTTTTTGACGCTAATGGTATTACTAACAAATTCTCGGCTCAAAGCACTCCACAATCAAATGAGGTAGTAGAAAGAAAGAATAGAACCCTATAAGAAATGAGTAGAACCATGCTTAATGAACAATCCATACCTCAAAAGTTTTGGTGTAATGCCATTGATACTTCAACGTACATACTCAATCGAGTCTAAATTAGACCAATTTTAGGTAAAACTCCATATGAGTTACTTCGAGGCAAAAAGCCTACGTTAAATCACTTTAGAGTCTTTGGAAGCAAATGTTTCATTCTTAACACTAAAGATTACCTTACAAAATTTGATCCTAAATCAACCGAAGGTATCTTTCTAGGTTACTCTCCAAATAGCAAAGCTTACGTCATATTAAACAAAGAAACAATGAAGGTAGAAGAGTCATTAAATATAAAATTTGATGAAATTCCACCCAAACCCTCTCCACCTCTTGCCGATGACAAGATTATAGAAAGTGAAGCTATAGTAATAAAGAAAAAGATAAATGAAGAAGAAGAACCTTTAAATGATGAAGTCATAAAAATTAAAGAATCCAAAGATCACCCCGTAGATAAAGTCATAGGAAAGCTAAACGAACGAACATTAAGGTCTGAAGTTCAAAACCAAAGTAACTTGTTTTGTTTCGTTTCAACCATAGAACCTAAGAATACACAAGAAACTATAAAAGATGAGAGTTGGGTAATGGCTATGCAAGAAGAACTAAATCAATTCGTTTCTAATGATGTTTGGACGCTTGTTCCTCCACCTAGTAATCAAACCATAATAGGAACCAAATGGGTTTATAAAAACAAATTAGATGCAAACGGAATAGTGTCTAGGAACAAGGCTAGACTCGTTGGCCAAGGGTATAACCAACAAGAAGGAATAGAATTTGATGAGACCTATGCCCCCGTTTCTAGATTAGAGTCTATACGAATACTTCTTGTGTAGCTCAACCTCCGGGCTTCATCGATTTTGAAAAACCCAAACATGTGTATAAATTAAAGAAAGCCCTTTACGGTCTTAAACAAGCTCCAAAAGCTTGGTATGATAGACTCAAGTCATTTTTAATTAAACACAACTATACCATGGGGTTAGTTGACAACACACTTTTTACTAAGAAAAGAGAGTCACATATAATCATAGTGCAAATATATATAGATGATATTATATTCGGATCCACTTGTCAAGACATGTGTGATGATTTCTCTAAAATCATGCATAACGAGTTCGAGATGAGTATGATGGGAGAACTTAGTTTCTTTCTTGGTCTACAAATCAAACAAGTAGAATATGGTATCTTCTTTAATCAATCTAAATACATAAATGAGATGTTAAAGAAATTCGGTCTAAAATAGTTGAAACCAATTAGGACACAAATGTCATCCGACACCAAACTCACAAAAGATGAAGACGGCGAATCCGTCGATAATACTAAATATCATGGCATGATAGGTAGTCTTCTCTACCTCACGGCAAGTAGGCCGGATATCATGTTTAGTGTTTGCTTATGTGCTAGGTTTCAAGAAGACCCTAAAACATCACACCTAGAAGTCGTAAAAAGGATATTTAGATACATTAATGGTACAACACAATTGCTTATGTGCTAGGTTTCAAGAAGACCCTAAAACATCACACCTAGAAGCCGTAAAAAGGATATTTAGATACATTAATGGTACAACACAATTAGGATTATTGTTTACATACCTTGGATCCTAATCTTGTTTCTCGTCAATCACAATATTATTTATGCATGTTACAACTAACATTTACTTTGTAGGTTTTTATATTTTCTCACTTGACGCCCTATTCTTGGGGGAGCTACAGTCAAGGGGGAGTTAGAGATACGTGGACTATTTTTCCACAGTCTATTTCTTCACTAGGGTCACTTATTTTTTTTGACAAAAAGGAGGAGAAGAAGTAAAACTTATGCTTTCAAAACATACATTTAATCTTAAGTTTTACTCATCATAATATTATGTTTTGTCATCAACTAAAAGAGGGAGATTGTTAATACAAATAAACCATAAAAACGTTTATTAATATTTAGCGATCTCTTTGTGTTTTGTTGATAACAAATATAATATTTTCATAAGTAAAACTATAAGGATACATGTTATTTTTGTAAAGTATTTACATATATAGTTATTTAATATAAATTATTGTAATAATTCATTTGTTGTAATAGTTTATTAGGATGGGTAAAAACCACAACCCATGACCCATACCCATGGAGCATATTCATAACCCATGGAGTTAACCCATACCCATTGTCTAGATGCATTGCATCTATTAGATACATTGTATCTACTTAGATACCCATGGTCCAAAGTCTAGGACCCGTAACCCATGACCCATGACCCAGAACCCAAAAACCCATTGGCAAACAGGAGCGTCTCACGGATCCCTCAAGTTACACTAGACGGATCCCTCAGGCAATGGATCCGTGCTACAGTGGCAAGAATTTTCCTATAAATAGAGAGCCATTTCTTCATTGTAAATCACCCCTCTTCTTACAAACTCTCTCATATATTCTTACATTTTTCTAACCTAAGATCACTTGATCTAGAGAGTAGTTCTTCTTTATTTTGTTGTGATTCTCATATAGGTCCTTCTCTAAGGCGAGATCACGAGCATTCTACAAGTCCTCCAAGCAAAGGGTCCTTTATTGATTTGTTCCTCCACAAGATTTCTGAAGCGAAGATCTTGTATTTCATATTTCACATATTTGTTATGTTATGGTAGTGTTGGTTTAGTCCTCCGTGTTACGGAGTCGGTATTTAGCTTTGTACCGGAAAAAGTGTAAGCGACGTTGTGAAGGCTTCTCCGCCTAGTTGAAGGAGTTTGTTGACATAGTGCTTGAACTCTCGAGTAGGTGACTCAGGGAGTGGAGTAGGGCAAGGAAGGTGTCCTTGTAGCCGAACCACTATAAATTAGTTGTGTCATTTCTATCTTTTACTTTACTTGCCTTCTTTACTTGAATTACTCTTAGATCTATACTTTCTCTTCATCCATACGATTTCACACAACATCGAATCTAAAGTTTTTGAAACTAACTTAAAATCGGCAAAACTATTCAACCCCCCATTCTAGTTTTCCACAATTGGCATCAAGAGCTAAGTTTATAAAAGTTTTAAAGTAAACCATATTTTAAAAACTTTTCGATCACTATGGGTTCCAAAAATTACAAGGAAGGGCAATCCATGCAATGACCTCCACCACTTGAAACAAATGGTTTTATATATTGGAAAAATAGATTCGAGACGTATGTGAAGTCAAAAGATATTGATCTTTGGTACATCATTGTTGAAGGCAATTTTGAAGCCACTACAAGAGATGAATACAGAAATTTAGCAAACACACCTCATGATCAACTCACCAATGATCAAAAGAAAAACCTTTCCAAAAATAGTGAAGCTAAAATTGTTTTATACAATGCTTTACCCAAAAAGGATTTAGAAAGAATTTCCATGCTTAAAACCTCTAAAGAGATTTGGAACTCTTTAGTTGTAACTCATCAAGGAAATCAACAAGTTAGAAACAATAAAATAGATTTATTTGTTCAACAATATGAACAATTTTCAATATTGGATGAGGATATTGTAGATAACTCTTTTGCTAACTTTAATACTATAATTACATCATTACAAGCACTTGATGAATCTTTCTCTAGTCGTAATCATGTTGATGAGTCTTTCTCTAGTCGTAATCATGTTGATGAGTCTTTCTCTAGTCGTAATCATGTTTGAAACTAACTTAAAATCGGCAAAACTATTCAACCCTCCATTCTAGTTTTCCACATAGAGAACTTTATTTAAAAGTCAAATGATCAAAAGATGTCTTACAATGAAACCTAAACCCAATATTCATAGGGGAAGAGTTATCATAGAGAAAAAAGATAACTAATTAGTGTAATTAAAATAAAAATAAAAATAAGCAAACTCTCCTCACTAAACAAAAATATAAGATCCAGATTTTTGCGAAATAATCCAAATCTTGTCCCCATCATAAAGTTATGATACAGGTACACACGCGAGTTTTTACACAAAATTTTTATTATGTATTACTCTCTCTCTCTCTCTCTCTCTCTCTCTCATATTGTATTTAATTTATATGTAATGTTTTATTTTTTATTTTTTTATTTAAAAGTATTGTTTTATTTGTATATATGAAGAAAAATTAAATAATGTAAGGTACATGGGCGTCCTATAACTTGAGTTATGGAAGGAGTTTTTTTTTTTTTTTTTTTTTTTTTTTTTTTTTAGTTAAAGGAGAAAAATCTTGGGGTGGCAGCAATTTTCGCTATAACACGAGCCCTATGGCTCTGGGGCACCTAGTCCTCCAGGTGTACACATTTTAGTTAACCAATGAAAACAAACTTTATTGGATGGATATGATATTTGATTGGTAGAAAGTGTATTTAATGGGATTTTCTAAAACTTTGTGCATTGTGAAAGTGGACACTTAATATGGGATGAAAGCATTGACTCCTGGGTCTGGAACCTGAGGGGTTGCTCCGAGAAATCCTTTCGAGTTACTATTTTCACGATCTCATTTGGACTCATAATAATTGATTATTTTTATATATTTTTGTTTGAGGTTGATGTTGTTTAAATTAAAATATTGACATTGTTTAATTTAACTATTGATTTCATGTTTTAGACATTTGCATGTTTAGTAACACTGTAATAATCCTTGAAAATTGCTTTTCCAATATATTTTTTTATACTATAAAGAAGAATTACATTAGTCGTTGCTATAGTACAATATAGTGTATTTATTTTTATTTCACAGTAACCCGTGGAGCCATGTCTTCATTTTGTTATTTATACTCCTATTAATAATAAATTTAGCCATATTTAATTTTTAAACCCGTGTATGCATGGATAAACAAAAACTACATGAGTCGTCCGTAGAAGTACAATCTCGTGTATTCATTTACACATTACAGTAACTCGTGCTTTTATTGTGAAATTTATAAATAAATATTTTTAAATAACAACAACAATATATATGTTGTTGTTTTTTTAATTATAAATCTAATGGGTATAAAGTTGATGTGTTATAATCGGTTCTTAAATTTATAATACCGAACTAACCTATAGACTAACACTGACGGGCAGTGCACCCGATAAGTTATAGCTAGGATGGTAAGTAATTGTCGTTCATAAGAAGCGAAATGGCTTACGCTAATCCTAGTGGCAATCTAATTAACTATTCTAAACACTTAGAAGGGGGTTCAATATGAGAGATTGACACAATTTGATTACTTAAACTAATAGATAAACTTAAAGTAATAAAAGTACATATGAGGTTGTGGTTAATGCGAGAAGAATGTGCTAGCCAAGTTAATCCTAATATGTCTCCTTAATTCGTCTACAAGTTCAATGATCTAATGTTCCCTTCAGTTAGTGAATCTAATGCAGGTTAGGCTAGATGGTCACGGTTACCTAGTCCTATGCATATCAACCCTTAACCCGATGGTCACAGTGTTAATAAGTCTCAATCACACATTAAGTGTGTCAACTACCCTATATGATTTATCTCGATAGCCTAATGGTCATAGAACTACCTATTCTCCCATGAATGGTCGTCTATGAGAGAATACACGCTAACTTACTTGTTCTAGTCATAATTCGTCTAACCCCAGGCTTGGTCCACCTCTAGTCCTAATGGCAAAGCTCATGAAGCTATGTTATCTCTTACCCCTTACCACTATGACACGGATAAAAAAATCACAGAATATTCATCTAATAATTCATGATCTAGACAATAGACTACATACAATAAACAAGTACACCAACGAATCGAATTGATAAACATATAAAATATCCAACGAAGTTGTATTAAATCTAGAAAATGAATTAAATCAACATAATAGTCATAAACTTGGCTAACACCTATTGGTGTTAGCCCATAATCTCAGTAGCAAATGATAGATTATACATCGAAATGAAACATAACAAATTCATAGACAAAATTCTTATGCAAACCGAACGATATACAACGTTATAATGACTGTGAGGTGTTCTTCAAGGGTGGATTGGTTTTCATGGATGTTATTATGGTATTTGGAGAGCTTTTTAGACGTCTAGGAATATCACAAAGTCTTCCCGAGCATGCCCTAACTCGTGTTTAGGGCTGATATTTATAGTTTTTTCTGAAACAAGCTCCAATACGGCATATTCAAGTTGTATACACTGTATTCAAGATATCAAAAGTGGGATCACGGTGTATCCAAAATGGGTACAATGTATTCCCCCAATACAACGTATCTAATGCCTTTAATACGTTGTATTTACTTGCAGATGGTGGATCTTATTTTTTTCCCTTTTCACTGATTTTTGAATCAACTAAATCCGAGTTAGGATGAAGGAGTTATGACTAAAATACTGAAGCATCCTATAAGGTCATCACGCAAACTGAATTTCTTAATTTGGTTTAATTTCTTCACTTGGTTATTGATGATGTATAGTATGTATAACAGGCCCACTAGGCCCAATACACACTATACACATACTGGGCCCAGAACCAACAACAAGAATAATACGAACACTGGACCAACAGTAAGCCCAATAATGAAATTGGCTATAGTCCAGAAAAAAAGACGCACGCAAGATACGTAGCAGGCCGAAACATCAGGCCGCTGAAGGTATCCTGTATCCGCAGCCGCGATTAACAAAGAACCTTGTCCGACAAGGGTCCGGCTCCGACGAGTAACTACTATATGCGAGTAACTAGGAAACCCTAGCGGTAAGCCTCGCCTATAAAGGGGCTCTAATCCCCATACAAGGTACAACTTTCTCTCTCATAATTACACACTCATACTCCTACTTTCTCTGTCAAGGACGTGTACTTACTCGCACGTCGGAGTCTAATCGTGGGGTCCGTCCCCACGGTAGGGCTAACGGTTTACTCTTCTTGTGCAGGGATATAAATCAAGTTACTCCGATTAGTACAAGATCGGCCTACTAGTAGCTGGTAAGCCCAGTCCAGCAAGCTACACTAACACCTAATCACAACCCGTCACACTTTTTGTACTAACAAGTTGGCGCCATCCGTGAGACCCAGTACACAACTGCGTTCTGAAAAATGCTCACCATAGGAGCTCACTCTGATCTAACACCCGCCTTCGTGTCCGCGGTGCGGAAAACAGTGGGAAAGAAAAACATCATAGATCTAGAAGGACTTGACGGGCCCGCGTCCAGCTGCAACCGTCAAGAAGTACATGCGACAAGTACTATGACCAGATCTTATCCATTATGACAGAGACAGTTCGGAAACAGGAAGGGAGAGTCAAGGCTAGAGAAATGCTAAAAACTCAGTTGGATTTCCGCGAAGCATCACAACAATACGAATCTGGGAGGCCGACGCAAAGGAGGGATCTTAGAAAGAAGATCGAATCTCGAAAGCGCCGGAACGTAAGAGAAAACTCAGAGCAAAGGCGCAGCCGATCCAGATCATCGCGAAAGAAAGCCGATGAAAAAGAGGAGGTGTTCAGAAGGCTGCGCAAGGGCGCGTTCCATAGGCTTGGGGATAGAGAAAAAAGCATCTCTGTGTGCTCCGGGAGCCAAAGGAGAACCAGTCTTCGCAGATCTGAAAAAGAGGATGGAGGCACCTACCACCACTCTTATTCGCAAAGCTCGGATAGCCGAAAATACTCGCGGAAGACCGATCAACTTTCTGAAATTGAAGATAATGTAGACGAGCGCTGGAGGTACGGATCAAAAAAGAAAAGTCGGATGTCGAGGACGAAGTCTTAGCTACGCCATGGGTGTGCAAGGAGACTGACCCGTTCACCCCACGCATTCGCTATTTCGACATGCCTAAGAAGATGCAAATGCCTACGAATGTGAAGACATAAGATAGAAGTGAAGATTCCGGAAGATCACCTAAAAATCTTTCAAGTAGCAGCAAAAGTATAACGCTGGGCCATGCCAACATGGTGCCACATGTTCAACTTCATACTCACTCGATCCGCTAGGGTGTGGTTTGACGATCTTCTGCCCAAATCGGTAGACAGTTATGATGAGCTGAAAGAAATCTTCCTATCAAATTTCCTTCAGCAAAAGAAGGGTGAAGGCTGAATATACGTAACAAACTTTATCAAATTAACCCAATATACGTAATATACTTTTTTTTATTGTCAATGTACGTAATATACTTTTAAATAATTACCAATGTACGTAACATTGACAGATTACTATTTAAAAAAGTTACAGTTTTGGTCCCTGCTGTTTACGTTGACTTTCACTGTTAGTCCCTTGATATTTTTTTACTTAGAAAAATTAGAGTAATCGTCCCTTGACATTTGCGTTGACTTCCACTGTTAGTCCCTTAACATTTTATAAACTTTCGTCCATTTTTCTTTACGTTTTTATCCGTCTTTAATCATTTTTATACGTTCTCATCCGTTTTTATCCGTTTTCATCCATTTTTATTTATTTTCGTCTGTTTTAATACGATTTCGTTCATTTTTATTACGTTTTCATACCTTTCTATCTGTTTTTATACGCTTTTGTTCATTTTTCTACGTTTTTATCCGCTTTCGTTCGCTTTTAACAGTTTTCATTCATTTTTATACATTTTTGTCCGTTTTATTATGTTTATCCGTTTTTGTCCGTTTTTAAAAGTTTTCATCCATTTTTATACGTTTTCCTCTGTTTTTCTTGCGATTTTTATCCATTTTTCATACAGTTTTTATCCGTTTTTATGTAATTTTAGTCGTTTTCATACGTTTTTGTCAATTTTTATATGCTTCAGTCCATTTTTCTTACGTTTTCATCCATTTTTATACGTTTTCGGATAAAGATAGATGAATACAGACAAAAACATATAAAACAAAGGAAAATGGACTGAAAGCGTATTAAACCGGATGAAAATGTTTAAAAATGGACAAAAACAGATAAAAACATATGAAAACGTAATAAAAATGGATGAAAGCGTTTAAAAATGGACAAAACAAACAAAACCGCATAAAAACGGATGAGAACATATGAAAACGTATAAAAACATATAAAAACGGATGAAAACGAATGAATACGAATAAAAATGTATGAAAACGTAAAGAAAAACGGATGAAAACGTATTAAAATGTCAAGGGACTAACAGTGGAAGTCAACGCAAATGTCAAGGGACCATTACTATCATTTTCTTATATAAAAAATATCAAAGGACCAACGGTGAAAGTCAACGCAAATGACTTGGACCAAAACTGTAACTTTTTTAAATGGTAATCTCTTAATATTATGTACATTGGTAAGTATTCAAAAGTATATTATGTACATAGATAATAAAAAAGTATGTTGCGTATATTGGTAAATGTGATAAAGTTTATTACGTATATTCAACCTTTGTGAAAACTTCATCACCGTTAAACAGAAAGAAGGAGAAACCACAGAAGACTTTGTGAAATGGTTCAAGGTGGAAAGCAGGGATGTCAAAGGAGCCCCGGAAGTCATGAAGGTCTCTAGCTTCATTCACGGGATTACTAACCCCGAGTTAATTAAAAGGTTGCATGATAATATACCCAAGTAGGTAGATGAAATGATGAAGGTAACCGCATCTTTCCTTCGAGGGGAAGTAGCTGCAGGAAACCACGAAAAAAAGAGATCGCTACCCCAAGTGCAACGGAAATCGCATGAATCTGGGCAGAAGCAAGGCTTCAAGAAAGCTTACAGAAATCAACTCCGGTCAGGAAAGGAAGCAAGATAGGTTTACCCTCATTTCCAAGACACCCAAAGAAATATTAGCATTGGAAAAGGTGAAATTTAAAACTCCTCCACCAATGCTCACACTGGTCGAGAAAAGGAATGCCAACAAATCTTGTGAGTTCCACAGAGAGGTGGGACACAATACGGATGAATGCATGCACCTGAAAAGGTAGATTAGAAGAACTGCTAAGAACCGGGAAGCTGTCAAACGTGATAAAGGAACTCGAACAAAACAGTGGCAAGGTTCAGTCCAGAATATCTCATTCCTATCACTTACTAAAGAAGAAGGAAATGATGGGCCAATGATCATCGAAGCAGAAATAGGAGGGCACTTCATACACCGCATGTACATTGATGGAGGTTCCGCATCAGAAATCCCATACGAGCATTGCTTCAAAAGATCCCGGCCCGAAATGAGAAGACAAATGATACCTGTCGCAACTTCCCTTATCGGATTTAGTGGAGAAGTAATATGGCCGATTAGACAGATATCATTGTTAACTAAAATCGGCATTGGTGAACATTCAACATCAGCATGGATGAAATTTGTAATAGTTAGGTCTCAATTGCCATATATCAGAATTATAGGAAGGCCAAGGGTGCAAAAATTGCAGGCCGCACCTTCAACAGTACATGGAATGATAAAAATACCGGTAGAAGGCGGAGTGCTCACGATTCATAGTAGAAGAATGGTCTCGCAAGCTACAACAGAAAAACAAGTGGAAAAACGAATACACGTAACAATACATCCAGAGCATCCGAAGCAAACAATAGCCATCGGATCAACCTTGTCAATCAAAGAACGTAAGAAGCTGTGCGACCTGCTGATACAGAACTTAGATATATTCGCCTGGTGTCCGGCGGATATGACGGGCATCCCAAGACACATAGCAGAACACAACTTAAACATACGTGAAGGGTACACTCCCATAAGGCAAAAGAAAAGAGGCCAGTCACCGGAGAGAAACAAGGCAATCCAAGAAGAGGTAGAAAAGCTCGTGGATGCGGGAATCATGAAAGAAGTACATTACCATAGTTGGTTAGCTAACCCTGTGATGGTAACGAAGCACGACGGAAGCTGGAGAATGTGCGTTGACTTCAAAGACCTCAACAAAGCATGTCTAAAAGATGGTTACGCATTACCAGAGATAGATTAGAAGGTTCAATCACTCTGCGGATACCCTTTCAAATGCTTCATGGATGCATACAAAGGTTACCACCAAATTCAAATGGCAAAAGAAGATGAGGAAAAGACAGCCTTCATCACAAGTCAAGGAATATTCTATTACACCAAAATGCCATTTAGACTTAAAAACGCAGGAGCTACATACCAGCGGCTAGTAGATAAAGCTTTCCACAAGCAAATGGCAGAAATCTAGAAGTATATGTCGACGACCTGGTGATCAAAAGTCATTCAGAAAAAGAAATACTGAGGGACATAGCGGAAACCTTTAAAACATTAACACTGTGTTCTTTAGATAAATATTGGAAAGAAAATGAGAGGAATGGAAAGGTACTAAAAATAATTTTTGTTCTCGAGATATTTTGAGAGGGAAAGCAAAAAGGAAGGGAGTGAAAGTGGAGGGAAATATGTAGGTTTTTAGACTCATTTTCGTCCGCCCAGTTTTGGGCAGTAAAGTGAGGAAAGGTCATTTTATAACTTTCTCCATATAATCTTATCTTCCCCAAAACACTCACTATTCTTTCATCACTATCTAATCCCTAATTTCTTCCACAAAGTTCACCTTCATTCCACACCCATTATCTCCAGGTAGGACACAATTTCACATTTTGTTTATATCTTTTCTAGTAATGAATGTTTGTTTTCTTAACCTTAAAAGGGCAATAATGCAATTATCAAACATGAAAAAAAAACCTTTATGATATTTGATTAAGGAAATCAAACAGTAGGTGTGAATTGCTTTGATATTTATTTGTACTCTAATTTTATATTTGTGTTTCCTTTTCCATGTTCTAAAAAAATAATTTTCTAATAGATATGTAGGTTTTTGCTAGTGTGATTTACATATATTGGGATGTTTACTTTGTAGGATTGATCTATACATTAGTATAACACATAAACTTCAGTTGGACCAATTGTAAAACCCCATCTAATGTTAGTTACGCTTTTTGTGGGTAGAAAGTATTTTAGGTAATGCTTTGGTTTTATGTTTTGCTACATGATATTTGAATATGAAAATCATATCAGTAGGTTTAAGTTGCTTTTTATTTTATTATACACTCTTTGGTTTTATATTTTGTTTGTTTTTCTATGCCTTCAACAAAAGTATTTCCGGTAGATATGAATCTAGGTGTCCAATTATGTGTAAAAAATGTTTTAGTTGGCCAATTGTGTGTAAAAAATGTTTCAAGCAATGGTTTGTTTTTGTGGTCTACAGATTTTGATAATGACAAAAAATGCAAAAACTGAAAATGACGATAACATTTGTAAGAGGGAATCAACCTTTTGGACCCCTCAAATGGATGACGCCTTTATAAAAGCTATGCTCAAAGAACAAGATAAAGGCAATCGGGGTGGAGGAACATTCTCACCTCAAGCATATAAAAATATGGTTGTTGAATTGAATGAAAATCTCAAGTTGAATTTAACGAAAGACAATTTAAAGAATCATTTAAGTACCATAAAAAAGAAATTTTCAAGTTGCTATGATGTCTTTCGTGGAAAGTCGTTGAGTGGATTTTCTTGGAACCCCGTAAGTGAATTGATTGAAGCGGAAGAAGAAGTGTGGAAAGACTTGATAGAGGTAATTTTGTTGATTAAACAGTATATGTTCATCTATATATGACAGTAATATGGTCATGTCACATGGGTTAAAAGTTTCTAATTTTTTATGATCTTCTTGGTATTAAATAGGCAAACCCTGATGCTTCAAAATGGAAAACGAAAACAGTTTCAAATTATGATGAACTTTACATGCTATTTGCAAAAGATAGGGCAACTGGTGTTGAATCCGAAACAGCTAAAGAAAGGAGAAAACGAATGATCAACAATAAGGATACGGTAGAAATAGTTGATGAGACGGTTGAAGTTTTATCTACTAACGAGATTGATTTGGAGAACCTCAACGATGGTGATGACATTCAAGTTACAACCTCTCCACGATGTTCACAAATGAAGCCAAAAAAAAAGAAAAAAATCGAAGAAGAAAGCGACTTCGCTTCCAAAATCCAGAGTTCTTTTGAACAAATAGCTGATGCAATGAAGGAGTGTACTAAGGTAAGTTTTGTCTATGTACAATATGTATTAGATTTATGCTTGCTTATAATAAATCGATACTTTTCTTTATTTCATATTGTAAGGCAATTGTTGGATCGCGTCCACATGTGTCGACTGGAGGAGAAATTTATAATCAGTTGGAGCTTATCGGTGTTGATGAAGATCTCAAAGCAAAAGCCTTTGTATTTTTGTTAAAAAGTCCAGAAAGTACTCAAGCATTGTTGGATTGCCCTCTTGATATGCGGAAATCTATCCTTAACGAAATGATGAGTACACGTAACTGAATGTCGATGTCCTTTTGTATATGTAGTTGTCGTCCCAAACTCAGAATTGTGATATTTTTTGTGTAGTATTTAGTATAACTATTGTCCTACCTCTTCTTAAATCATGTCATTGCTCAAGATTAGCATTTTGTTCACTAAGTCAAGGTTCAGATAGGCTGCAGATATGATTTTACCTTTCTTTTGTCAATTGTAATCTTTTTTACAAGATATGAAATGTGTGGCACATTGAAGTCTTACTGAGATGATGTTTATAAAGTTTCCAAGTTATGGTTTATCATTTATGTATGTAGTTTAACTCATGAGTTATGGTCTGTAGTAAGAACTCGGGTCATATATACATGTTAGTATTTTTTGTTGTGGTCATAACGGGTATAGTTGTCAAATTAGTAGTTATGTAGCATTTCATATACCTTTCATCCCCTTCATTTTGTAGATCTCGAGAACACAAGTAAAATTGTAATAATCTTTCATTTCCTGTCCCCACCACTTCACCCTCCTTTCCTTCCTCCATATAGAATCTAAAGAACAGAGTGTAAGAGAAATAAACATGAAGCTAAATCCCAAGAAATGCACCTTCAGAATGGAAGAGGGAATGTTCCTAGGATACACCGTGAACACTAAAGGAATCAAGGTATGCCCAGACAAAGCGGAAGCCGTACTAAACCTCCCGTCTCCGAAATACCTTAAGGATGTTCAAAGACTAAATAGGAAGCTGGCAAGTTTAAATAGATTCTTAGCTAAATCCGCTAAAAAATCACTACCCTTCTTTAAAACACTCAAGAAGTGTACAAAAAAGACCGACTTTCAGTGGACAAAAGTGGCGGAGGAAGATTTTAAGCAGATGAAGAAAATGATAGCAAATCTCCCCACCCTCACCACACCTCAGGAAAAAGAGGAGCTCATAATATACCTTGCAGCAGCTAAAGAATTAGTCAGTGCAGTCTTGATGACAGAAAGGGAAGGCAAGCAAACACCGATATACTTTATGAGCCGAGCACTGCGAGGACCGGAAATAAACTACACACCAATGGAGAAGCTGGTATTGTCTTTGGTACACGCTACAAAATGCCTAAAGAGATACTTTCAAGCACATACATTAGTAGTCATCACGGACCAGCCAATTAAATAAATACTGTCAAAACCAGAAGTGGCAGGCATATTGCAAAAATGGAGCATTGAGTTGGGGGAGTATGATATACAATACATGCCAAGAACATCCATCAAAGGACAAATTATAGCAGATTTCATAGTAGAACACCCAAAGGACGATGAAGAAGACGAGCCAATGGACGAAGAGGAACTTCCACAACCATGGATCCTATTCACAGACGACTCATGTTGCATGGACGGCTGCAGAGCAGGGCTAATACTGACAGACCCTCAGGGGACATAACTCACTTATGCTTTAAGGTTCAGTTTCAAAAAAAAAAACAAACAACAAAGCTGAATATGAAGCCTTAATAGCTGGGTTAAAGATAGCAGAACAAATGGGAGTCAAGAATCTGCAAGCAAACGTAGACTCAAAACTGGTGGCAAACAAAGTTAATGGAACGTACATCACAAAAGAATTAGGGATGATCCAATACCTAGAAAAGGTAAAGGAACTGTTAATACACATAAACTGTAAAAACGTTTATTAATATTTTGCGATCTCTTTGTGTTTTTTTGTTAACAAATATAATGTTATCTTAAGTATAATTATAAGGATACATGTTATTTTTGAAAAGCATTTACATATAGCCATTTAAATACAAAAATATAGTAATTAAGCATTTGTTGTAATAGTTTATTAGGATGGGTAAAAACCACAAACCATGGACCATAACCCATGGATCATAACCCATGGGCAAAGAGGAGCATCCCACAAATCCCTAGGATTACACTAGACGGATCCCAAGTGGGAGGGATCCGTGGGATCCGGGGAATAGTGGAAGATTTTGCCTATAAATAGAGAGCCATTTCTTCATTCTAACTCACCCCTCTTCTTACTAAATGTTGGGAATTATGTGAAGTTTGGATTATGCTGATATTAATGCCGAAGTGTTTCTACTGAAGAGAAGTGGATTCTGCCGAAGACATAATCTACTGAAGTATAATAGTTATTAGTTTGTTTATGCGGAAGTGTTTATTCCGTGTTTAGTTTATTTAGTATGGATATACGTGAGCTTTATTAGGAAGTGATTGTGTATATCTTATTTAGTTTTATGATTATACGTTTCTTGGGAAACGGTTTAGTGATATTGTTTAGGGTTCCTTGTCTATAAAAGGAACACATTAGAAAGAGTTATGTACCGATTGGAAAATTCAGTTTTAGTTAATATATAGATCCATAGAGGATCAAGAAGTTCTTAGTTATTTGTTACTTGTGTTTATATTCCGCTGATAAACATTAGTAGTAGAGATTGTCTTTTATTGTGCTTGTGATTACATAGGCATACATAACGATCCACGAGCTCAAGATCTATCAAGGTCTTTGTTTGTTTCAACACTAAATCTCTCAAACACTCTCATTCTCTTCTAACATATATATCACTTGATCTTGAGAGTTGTACTTCTTTCTTTCTATTGTGATCCTCATATAGGTCCTTCTCTAAGGCGAGATCACGAGCATTCTACAAGTCATCCAAGAAAAGGGTCCTGGATTGATTTGTCACTCCGCAAGACTTCTGTAGCGAAGATCTTGTATTTGATATTTCACATATTTGTTGTGTAATTGTCGTGTTGGTTTGGTCCACCGTGTTACGGACTCGGTATCTAGCTTTGTACCAGAAAAAGGTGTAAGCAACATTGTGAAGGCTTCACCGCCAAGTGAAGGAGTTTGTTGACATAGTGCTTGAACTCTCGAGTAGGTGACTCGGGGAGTGGAGTAGGGCAAGGAAGGTGTCTTTGTAGCCGAACCACTATACATCGGTTGTGTCTTTTCTATCCTTTTGCTTTACTATTTACTTGCTTTATCATTAGATCTATACTTTCTCTACATCCATAAGATCTCACATATTAACGAATCTAAAGTTTTTGAAACTAACTTAAAATCGGCAAAACTATTCAACCCCCCCTTCTAGTTTTCTACAATTGGCATCAAGAGCTAAGTTTATAAAAGTTTTAAAGTAAAATTGTATTTTAAAAACTTTTCGATCACTATTGGTTTTGAAAATTATAAGGAAGGGCAATCTATGCAACGACCACCACTACTAGAAACTAATGGTTTTATATATTGGAAAAATAGATTCGAAACGTATGTGAAGTCTAAATATATTGATCTTTGGTACATTATTGTTGAAGGCGATTTTGAGGCTATCTCAAAAGATGATAAAGGGAATTTAGTTAACATACCTCATGATAAACTAAGTGATGAAATGAAGAAAAAGCTTTCTAAAAATAGTGAAGCAAAAATGGTTTTATATAACGCTTTACCGAAAAAGGAATTCGAAAGAATTTCTATGCTTAAAACCTCTAAAGAAATTTGGAATTCTTTAGTTGTAACTCATCAAGGCAACCAACAAGTTAAAAATAGTAAAATTGATTTATTTGTTCAACAATATGAACAATTTTCAATATCGGATGAGGAAACTATAGATCATTCATTTGCTAACTTCAATACTATTATTACATCTTTACAAGCACTTGATGAATCTTTTTCTAGCCGTAACCATGTTAGGAGATATCTAAGGGCACTTCCATCGAAGTGGATATCCAAAGGTGACGGTGATCGAAGAGTCAAAAGATTTGACAATCCTCACCCTTGATGAACTCATAGGCAACTTAAAAGTCTATGAGCTTGTTCTTGCTAAAGATTCCGAAGCCTCAATGGTGAAAGAGAAACACAAATCTCTGGCCCTTAAAGCCAAAAAGGCTTCAAGCGATGAAGAGAACTCCTCTTCGAGTAGTGACGACGAGGAGTATGCTATGGCGGTAAGGGACTTTAAAAAGTTCTTTAGAAGGAAGGGAAGATACGTCAAACAACCGTATGACGATAAGAAAGGCTTTCGGAAAAGCAAATAGGACGAAAAGCCAAAAGATGATCGTACTTGCTTTAAATATGGGGACCCAAACCACTTTATTAGTAAGTGTCCCAAACGGGATGATCAAAAGGCGTTCGTGAGCGACACTTGAGGAATGAGCGACGAGGAGGACGAAGAAATTTGTCTCATGGCAAATGACGAGGTATGTCACGAATATTATAGTAGCTCATCACTTGATGACGACTCATTGCATAATGAATATGACAAACTATGCAATATTAGCTTAAAATTAATTAACAAATTTTTTTAAAGAGTCAAAACCAACGTTTAGATAAAGAAGTCATAGAATTAAAAGCAAAACTAAAACGTTTAGAAAAGGGTAAAATAGCAAGTGGTGAATGTGAACTTTGCGTTCAACTTCAAACACTATTTGATCATCTAGATTCTAAAATTGCTAGAATGAGTACGAACACTTTAGATACGATATTAGATAGTGTTAAAACCGGTAACAACCAAAAAGGTTTAGGTATTCAACAACTTGATCCATCAACTAATGAAAATAAAGAAACAATATTTGTTAAGGCATTAGAAAAACCAGCCACTGTTGTGGCGGATCCCACGGATCCCTTAAGAAGGGAACCGGCTAGTGTACAGCCAGGGATCCGTGGATTTGCTGTAGCAAACAGTGGTAATAACGTAGCCTCTTCATCTAGAACTGAGTTTGTTATCGTTAATAGGAAGAAACCAACTCATGTCACCACTAGACAACCACCTCCAAAATATAATCCTACTTTTGCAAGAAACAAAGCTCCATCTTTTTCAAAACATAATCCATCTAGGAGACCTAATAACATTTATCCAAGAAGTAACCATCAAATGGGATGGAACTCAAATATGCAAAATGGTTTTCCCTTTCAAAACTTTGCTCCATGGAATGCATACTCATCTCATCCATACATGTCTAACATGAATGGAATGTTTAACACTAATGGACCCATGAACAAATGGGGACCAAACTTTTGAGTTTATTATTGTCTTAGGTATGCTTAAAGGTCGACCTAGACCCGGATGAATGGGTCAAGGATAGCGGGTGCACGAGGCACATGATCGGCAATAAAGATCTATTCTCCACATATGAATCCTTCAATGGAGGTAATGTGGTGTTTGGAAATTGCAAAAGTAGAATCATCGGTAAAAGTACGATTTCTAACAAATCTCTAATCATTAACGATGTGTGTCACGTAGAAAACCTAAACTTTAACCTCTTAAGTATAGGAAAAATATGTGATAAAAAGTGCAACGTACTTTTTACCGAAACCGGTAGTAAGATATTAAAAAATGGCATAACCATAAGAAAAGGAATTAGGAAACATGGAGTCTATGTCATTAAAATCGGTAATGAACCTAAAGATAAACTATGTCATACCTCTATGGATGATACTTCAACCTTATGGCATCGAAGATTGGGTCATGCCAACATGCGACTTCTTCAATCGCTATCATCCAAAGATCTAGTAAGAGATCTACCTAAGTTAAAATATGAATATCATTTTTGTGATGCTTGTAATGTAGGAAAACAAGCTCATTCTAGTCATAAAGCTAAAAACATGGTGTCTACAACTAGGTGTCTAGAATTACTACATATGGATTTATTTGGTCCATCCGCTATCCAAAGTTATGGAGGCAACTACTACACTTTGGTCATAGTGGATGATTACTCTAGGTATACATGGACAAAATTTTTAAAGAACAAAACGGAAACCTTTAATTATTTTGAAATATTAAGCAAAAAGATCCAAAGACAACTAGGAAGTCCTATAGTGTCTATTAGGACGGATCATGGTAGGGAATTCGATAATGAAGTGCAATTTGGAGCCTTTTGTGACGCTAATGGTATTACTAACAAATTCTCGGCTCCAAGCACTCCACAATCAAATGAGGTAGTAGAAAGAAAGAATAGAACCCTATAAGAAATGAGTAGAACCATGCTTAATGAACAATCCATACCTCAAAAGTTTTGGTGTAATGCCATTGATACTTCAACGTACATACTCAATCGAGTCTTAATTAGACCAATTTTAGGTAAAACTCCATATGAGTTACTTCGAGGCAAAAAGCCTACGTTAAATCACTTTAGAGTCTTTGGAAGCAAATGTTTCATTCTTAACACTAAAGATTACCTTACAAAATTTGATCCTAAATCAACCGAAGGTATCTTTCTAGGTTACTCTCCAAATAGCAAAGCTTACGTCATATTAAACAAAGAAACAATGAAGGTAGAAGAGTCATTAAATATAAAATTTGATGAAATTCCACCCAAACCCTCTCCACCTCTTGCCGATGACGAGATTATAGAAAGTGAAGCTATAGTAATAAAGAAAAAGATAAATGAAGAAGAAGAACCTTTAAATGATGAAGTCATAAAAATTAAAGAATCCAAAGATCACCCCGTAGATAAAGTCATAGGAAAGCTAAACGAACGAACATTAAGGTCTGAAGTTCAAAACCAAAGTAACTTGTTTTGTTTCGTTTCAACCATAGAACCTAAGAATACACAAGAAGCTATAAAAGATGAGAGTTGGGTAATAGCTATGCAAGAAGAACTAAATCAATTTGTTTCTAATGATGTTTGGACGCTTGTCCCTCCACCTAGTAATCAAACCATAATAGGAACCAAATGGGTTTATAAAAACAAATTAGATGCAAACGGAATAGTGTCTAGGAACAAGGCTAGACTCGTTGCCCAAGGGTATAACCAACAAGAAGGAATAGAATTTGATGAGACCTATGCCCCCGTTTCTAGATTAGAGTCTATAAGAATACTTCTTGTGTAGCTCAACCTCCGGGCTTCATCGATTTTGAAAAACCCAAACATGTGTATAAATTAAAGAAAGCCCTTTACGGTCTTAAACAAGCTCCAAAAGCTTGGTATGATAGACTCAAGTCATTTTTAATTAAACACAACTATACCATGGGGTTAGTTAACAACACACTTTTTACTAAGAAAAGAGAGTCACATATAATCATAGTGCAAATATATGTAGATGATATTATATTCGGATCCACTTGTCAAGACATGTGTGATGATTTCTCTAAAATCATGCATGACGAGTTCGAGATGAGTATGATGGGAGAACTTAGTTTCTTTCTTTGTCTACAAATCAAACAAGTAGAATATGGTATCTTCTTTAATCAATCTAAATACATAAATGAGATGTTAAAGAAATTTGGTCTAAAAGAGTTGAAACCAATTAGGACACAAATGTCATCCAACACCAAACTCACAAAAGATGAAGACGGCGAATCCGTCGACAATACTAAATATCATGGCATGATAGGTAGTCTTCTCTACCTCACGGCAAGTAGGCCGGATATCATGTTTAGTGTTTGCTTATGTGCTAGGTTTCAAGAAGACCCTAAAACATCACACCTAGAAGCCGTAAAAAGGATATTTAGATACATTAATGGTACAACACAATTAGGATTATGGTATCCTAAGGGCACGGGAGTATAAACAATTATATATGCAGATTATGACCATGCAGGTGATTATGTTGATAGAAAAAGTACAAGTGTGGTATGTACTTTCATGGGATGTTGTTTAACATCTTGGTTTTCTAAGAAACACATGGCACTAGCAATATCAACAACCGAAGCCGAGTACGTCTCCGCCGGCAAAGCATGCCAACAAGCACTATAGATGAAACAAGCGTTAGTCGACTACGACATTCATCTAAGCGACATAGCCATCCTATGTGACAATAAAGGTGCCATCAACTTAAGCAAGAATCCGGTATTGCATTCTCGCACAAAGCATATAGAGATTCGTCATCACTTCTTAAGAGACAATGTTCAAAAGGGGAACATCTCTATTGAGAAGGTAGTATCCGAAGACAACATAGCCGACATCCTCACCAAACCGTTGAAGCGGGAACAATTCAACCTACTTCGTCTTGGTCTTGGTCTAATGGAACAAACATCGTAACTTATTTGACTCTACAAGGTATGTAAACACAAGCCTTATTCTTTCTGAGTCTAGGATATCTATTTCACGCACAACTCACAAACAACACGGGAATTTTCAAAACCCAAGATAAGTTCTCCACTTATAGCTTTCTTATTATTTATTTTTTTTGCAAACATATAACTACATACACATTTTCAAAGTAAACCTCTTTTCAAAATGTTTTCTAAAAAGATGATACCTTCCCGTATCAATTTCACAAAAGCAATTTCTTACGTCTAGGACAAATCGCTTTTTCATTATTAATACAAAGTAAAAACTCGTTTTCATTGCATCTCATGCCTTATGAATGCTAAAGGAGATACATAACTAATTATTTTCGGGTACATTCATTTAAGCAACAATGAATTAGGAGCATTGATAAACACTAAATTACGTACTCAAGTACTAAATATGTGTTTTCGGGTTATCTCAATAGGATGCTTTTCTACTTCTAGTTTATTTTTTTTCTTAGGGGTTGAGATAACCGCAACTCCAAATAGTTTGCATATAGGCACACACTAGGCAAAAATGTTTCCAAAAAGGAAAATTTTGTGCTGCCTGAATCACCAGACCCACGGATCCCAGCTTTCATGCTGGACGGATCCCGCAAGGGAAGGATCCGTGGGATCCGTGAGATAGAAGCTGTTTTTACCTTCTATTTTTCTCACTTTGGATGAAAAATCCACATTTGTTTTATTTTTTGGAGTATGCTCTTTAATGCTTGTGTTCTCATGATCACATGCCTTAAATTCATATCTAATCATTATATTTTAATCTACATTTTGGGTCAAGCATTCATTACAATGCTTTGTTTTTCTATATATAGAACTCTCAAAATGCTTGCATAATCCATCTCATCTTCACACACAAACTACCTAATGTCATTCACAAACTCTTTAGATGAATCACCTAGTACAAACAATCATCTCCATGAAACCCAAACCTTTGTACTTCCACCTTCCAAAATACCAAAATCAAACTCTAGGATATCCGCAAGGATTAACATCCGATCTTGTTGCTTAGGAAAACCATCATATGGCTCATCACCATCAACTAACTCACCACAAGATGCTTCCATTATAGCACCCCATTCATCACCAATGAGTACACCAACATCATCACCAAAACACTCACCACCTAAAACCACTCTTTTGGAACTCTTTACGACTCCAACAAGATCTCAACAACCAAAGCAAAAAGAAATAGTCTTTTTGACACCTCCAACCTCTCCAAACACAATATTCAATGATCTTGAAACATCACCACCTTTAGCTCCCATTAAACTACAAGAACATCTAGGTTCTTTTCAACCACCACTTCCAATCATTCCGGACTTTGATCCGTATTTTCCTATTTTTCCACCACAACTTCCGCAACTCACAAATCAAAACAAACCGGAAGATTTCCGTACTCATTACCCACATCACCTACATTGTGAACATTGCCAATCCACTAGGGAAATTGCAATAGAAGTTAGGGAAGAAATGCGATTCATACTCAACCTCATCCTTGATCGCATCAACACCATTACTCATCCAAACCTCCATCCATAACCTTATGCAAGCATGGAAGGATTCATTACTACTACTTTCTATTTTTAGTACTTTTTTATTTTGAAGTCATTTTCAAGAACAAGTCTTGTTCTTATTTTTACATGCTTGTAGGTGGCATAAATACCACTACAATTTGTTGTTTTATTACAAGGCCTTGTTTACATACCTTGGCTCCCAATCTTGATTCTCGGCAATTCAAGATTATTTAAGCATGTTACTAACCTTTCTCTTTGTAGGATTTTTTTATTTTTCTTCACTTGACGCCCCAAACTAGGGGGAGCTACCGTCAAGGGGGAGTTAGCCATACGTGGACTAATTTTTCCACGCTTTTATTTCTTCCAAGGGTTAACTTTTTGTTTTGACAAAAAGGGGGAGAAGAAGTAAAACTTAGGGGCTTTCAAAACTTACATCTATTCTTAAGTTTTACTCATCATAACATTATGTGATGGATCTGGACACTCTTCTTGTGTCAATGATATTTTGTATGATATTATCAAGCAAGCGGAATTTACTTAAGTAATACTTAGAAGACGAATTATATGATGTATGAGAATAAACACAAGTTAACACAAAACTCAAGCTCCAATATTATTAATGAATAATACGAGTGATCTTAGCTTATCACTAGGGTTACACCTTGAAGCTTTCGTAGGTAATATTGTAATGTTATATGTACCTAAGAAAATGACCTAGGATCTCCTTTTATACAACAAGTGGAGTCCTTTACAAGATAAGTATAAAGCTAACATAATAGAATATACACAAGATCTATTCTATACTTATCTAGACGCGTTTAACCTTATCATAAACTGATAGCAGTGGTAATGAAGAACTTACAGTGGGAATACGTTTCCACTGCTAGTATTAATCCATGCAGTGTAAACCACAACTATCCGTGGTAACGGATTATTCCCAACAATCCTCCCCTAAACTTATGATTTCTCTGCAAATCAATAAGTTTCTTCAATATGCATTAACTTCAAGGATTTGGGAATTCAATCAAACACTTCACTTCTTTTCTCTTAACTTTTGTATAGCTCTTGAACATTGATCTTGAAGCCTTTGTAACAATGCTCTGACCTTCTCATTGTCTTCATCGACTCTTATGTGTAAGCTTAACATTACTGTAAGAGCTCCAGCTCTGAGTGGATATTCTTTCTTAGCAAACATGAAAAAGTCTTCTCCATTAGCTGTAGAGACATGATGAACTTCACATGAATCACAATAAAACCATTTAGTACGAAAACATGTGAATAAGGTTTTCCAGTAGTCATCATCAACATTTGGTTCAAAAAGCCTTCTAAGATTTACCCATAACTGCATCTCTTTTATATCTTTAAGATCTTGAACATTAAACCTTTCTTGAACTAATTTCCATAGTTTATTAAGGTCATCTCTGTCAAAAGCTTTAATAAGATCTTCAAATGTCATGAATGATGAAGTTTCACCTCCCAGCCTTGTGATCTTCCATATTGAAGCAAAATTGCTAGCAGTGTAAACTTCCTAATCATTAATAGGATGTCGAATTTGCAGTGGTTCTGGATAAAAATCTCTGTCTTCAATCACAATCATTCCTGTCATTTTTTCTTCAGTGAACTTCTCAGTAGGAATCTCCTTCTCAGTAGACTTTGTATGATCTTCATCAACCTTAGTCTTCTTAACAGTTTGAGAATCACTTACTTTGGCCTTTCTCTTTAATATAGGAATCCTTCTTTCTTCTTCTTCAGAACCCATTGGAATAAAAGATTTATCTTGTTTTACAGTTCTGTAGTAAGCCTTTTCAACTTGATCATCAGGCATTCTTTTAAATTGATGCTTTTTCCAGTTACCAACATGACAACAATAAGTCTTCATATATGTAAGTATTTGTGCTTGGTTATTTGTCTTTGTTTCTTCTAAACCTTTTTGACTGAATTAATCACATCTTCAAGTGCTTGATTGTTCTTCATTATAATAAAATCCTTCAACTGAGCTGTTCTTTGTACCTCAGTTAAGGATGCATCAGCAACAAGGTCAATTGCCTTTTTCTTGATTTCTGGATTATTAGCCACCAGAAACTGAATATCTTCTTCAGTAGGAACATAACTAAAATCTGGAGCTTTTTCTTTCATAATTGTAGGTTTAACAGTGGAAATTGAATCTTCAGTATCTTCCATTCTATCCAATCTTTTAGCTTCCAAAAATCTTGCAACTTCTATTTCTTTCAATCTTTTCTTTTCAGCAACTTTCTCAGCAATTTGATCTTCTGCTATCTTCTTAGAAAGTTCTCTATCAAGATCAATCTGAACTTGTCTTTTCTTTGAAATCTTACTTTCAGGTTGCTGTACATCTTCCATAACTGCTTTACCCTTGTCTGTCTTCAATTTATCAAATTCTTTACTTGCAGTGGCATTTGGCTCTGCAGTGGAAATAAAATCAGTGGTAAAATCAGTTGCAGTTTGGAAAATGTCTTGATCTTCAAGTTGCTCTCCATGAGGTTCAGCTTCCTTTGCTCGTTTACTTGTATCTCCTTCATCTTCAAAATCAGTTGTCCTCCCCTCAGTGTCAGAACCTGTTTTCCTCCCCTGTTTGGAAGAATTTCCCAAATCATGATCAGCTGAATCACCATCAGAAGGTGAGGATGAAGATGAAATCACCAACTTTGCAGTCTGCTTGTGCTTTTTCAACCTCTGCATCTCTCCCTTTAAAGTCTGAATCTCTGTCTTTAAGAGTTGAACATCCTTGGCATGCTGCTTCTTGACAGTAGCCAAGTCCTTTTGTAGAGACTCAACCTGCTTTGCTAATTTGGTACACAAAACCGTCAATTCCAGTTGGTTGCCACTGCCCTCAGCACTTCCAACTGTGTTACCTGTTGGGAGAGGTGAATCATGGGGCAAAGGTCCAGATTCCTCCATAGTAGGACTAGGTGGAAGTCTAGAACCACCACTGCTTGTTCCTAGACCATAAGGTTCAGAAACTTGTTGTGTTGTCATGAGAGGAGTTGTCTGATTAGACCTTCTCTCATAGGTTCTTGAAACTGGTGGGGTATAATCAATGTTGGGAACATTAATTATGGGTGTGTTTTGTTCAGATGAAATTTTAGCAAGCACTTGGGGTAGGAGAGGTGTAAAAATCATATTGCCATCTTTATTCAAATTTTGAAAAACTTTAGGCTTTAGGAAACTGATTTGATAAACAGTAGTAAGAGGTTGCAGTTGAAATTCATTAAGCACAGCTTGCACAAACCTTGGATACATTAAAAATTTGGTTTTACTCTGTACATTGCCTTTCATACTTGTAAAAATATAGTTGGACCAGTTGAAAATCTTATCAGTGACAAGACAAACCAAATGATAAGCCATGGTTGAACTAAATTACTCATAAGATGTTTTCTTAGGACTAAGGCAATGTAACAAAGTATGAATCAAAAATCTCCATTGGGGACAAAAACCACTCTTTTTGAAAGTAGCCTTTTTGTCAGTGGTATCATACCCCATGGATGATAAAGTATCATGAATTTCAGACAGAGGTAATGTGATGAGACCATTGAGATCATCCAAGTGAAGATTACAGTGGCTCTTAGAGCATCCACTGGTTCATGTGTATCTCCAATCTCAAGTGTTATGGACTGAGCAGAAATCCAAAACTGTTTGATTTGAGAGATATAGATTGTGGGTTTTAAAAGCAATGCATACCTTATATGAGTGGTATGAAGAAAGTCCACAATCTGATGAAAAACAGGGCCACTCTTCTCGTTAGACTTTTGTAGGTAGGCCACTAGGTTGTGCTCATCTGCAAATTTCAAAGATGTCATAGAAACTTTTGATGAAAAATATTATTATGTCAGTAAGAATTGAAGTAATGATTAGCCAATTGAGAGAAAAAGATATATAGGGTTAGGGTTTAGAATTGATGCGCAAGTAAAATTATCTTTAGAAAGTAGTTATAATATAGAAAGAAGATAATTTACTTAAAATTTTAACCCTATATATATAACTATCAGTGGTTACTTTCAACGGCTAGTAAAAAATAAACTACTGACACAATCAGTTGTAACGGCTAGAACAACAGTGGTAAAATAACACTGTCAGTGGAAACTGTGAACTAGCAGTGGTAATTTTTCACAAAAAAATAATCTCAAAGAGCAGTGGAAAATAAAAGCATTAGAAAACAAGACTGCTCCCATTACAGTTTTTAGCAAACTATCAGCTATCAACGGATTTGATATGTCTTTACCATGAGCCGTTTGCTATGGACTACCCAACTCTTAATCATAAAGAATATGGTGAGTTGATAACCATTTAGTTTTTGGTAAACTATCAACCATAAACGGATTTGTCAAGTCTTTACCAGTAGCCGTTTGCTCTGGACTAGTTGACTCTTATGTGTATTAGACATGGTGAATTGATGAGTGTCTAAATACTCATCATTTTTGTACTATCTAGACTGCAAAATCATCTGAAAACACTCAAAAATGCTTCAAAATGATAAAAATATCACAAATCAGTGTTTTATGTGTTTTAAATGCAAAAATATCAAAATCAGATGAAAAACGTATAAAGTTTGCAAAATTGGCAGTTTTAGTCCCCCAAGTTTCAAAAGTTGTCAAAAACAGTCCCTGGTATATCAAAATAAAGGAAAATGTCATTTAAGGTCCATAGGATTCAAAAGTTGTTAAAACAAACCCTTCAAAGTTTAAAATTTGCAAAATTACAACTTTGGTCCCTCAAGTTTGAAAATTGTCAAAAATGGTCCTTGGAATTTGGAAATTGTCAAGTTTGGTCCTTATACTATTTGGGATTGTCACTTTTAGTCCTTGGAACATCTTTGATAAAATGGCAGCCTTGGTCCTTAAAGTTTCAGAAATTACATAATGGTCCTTGTATTATTACCTAAGCCTTTTAAAACCTTTAAACCATTTTGGACCTTGTCAATACCCAAAGTCACCCCTGCCATAGCTTTTGGACCCTTTGCTTTTTGACCCACTGACTTATCACTAATATCTGGTCAAACCTCTGGTCAAAAACAAACACCCCGCCAAAGTCTCTTCTCCCCAACTGCTTCCCTGCTCATCCATGTCCACCCTCACCTCCACCTCATTATATCAACATCCATGTCCCCCCTCCAAACACCACAATCCAAAAGGCATTAATTAACTCCTCCCCAAACACTCAATCCACATAACTGCCAAATATGCATTTCCCGCCAAAAACCAATGGAGGGCCAAGATTCATTTAACCAATCCAATGGCCTCAAATATAGCTGGGATTTGCTAAGAGAGAGAAGGGAAGACCACTTGGAGTATAAAAGAAGAAAGAGGAGAAGTGAAAAGAGTTAGTTAGTTTTTCATTTTTCTTAAATGACGTTTTTAAATTAATGTTCTAGTTTTAGCCTAAATGTTGTAGTTTTCAGTTTATTTGTATCATCTTTAAGTTTAAATATCATTGTATTGTACTTTTGAGAATCAATTTCAAGTTTGGTTTAAGTTCCAAGTTTTTAGTTAACTGTTGAAAAAGCTATTTTCAAATTTTTGTATTAAAGCTTCCAAGTAGCTTTGTGTTAGCTTAAATAAGCTTATTTAAGCTTATCATAGCTTTTTGCAAACTTATATTTCATTTTCAAGTAAAATTGTCTCATGGTCAACGAAAGTCAAAACTGGCCAAGAATGGATTTGGTGATGATGTGGGATGATGCAGAGGTGGATATGGGTTGGATTAGAGTAGCATAGAGTAGTTATGGGTTTGGTTTAGCTTACAACACCAGTTGGACAGTTGTAAGTAATTTTCTCATTTTCCAATTACAAGTCAAAATTGCAGTTTCTGTTGGTACTAGTATCTGTGATCATGAGTAGTTCTAACTTGTTTTCTTAAGTTGTTTTTAGGTCTAGTAACTTAGTTTGATCAAAATCTTAAGCTGAATCAGTAGCTTGCCCATTTTCACTATCATATCAGCTTACTTAAGGGGTGTTTGGATTTGTTGTTATCACTATATTTAAGGTTGTTTGTAGCCTTGTTCTTGGTTGATACATATTACATTAGGATAATATAACTCATTTCAGTCATAAAAACTAGTGCTTGTTTTGTAAAAAGTCAAAATTAGTCTTAATCTCAACTTGAGTGTTAACTGTTAAGATTTTAAATTGCAAATCTCACCATAGTAGCTTAAAACTTAGTACTTTAGTTTAAAATCATCTTAATATAGCTTATTATAACATATTAAGTCCATAGAATCAGTTACAAGTTCATAAAAGTCAAAGTGCTAGTGTAATAAAAAAGTCAAAATTTCTCAAATAGCTGTTTTTGAATAAACTTTAGATTTTCATTGTGTGTTTAATATTAGGATTAAGCTTAAATGCTTTTGGGATAGTAAACTTTAGTTGCTAAACAAAATTAGAAAAATATTAGTTTAATCTTAATCAGCTTATAGAGTGCTTAATTCATAGCTTCTTTTGACTACCTTTTCTGAAAAGTGTCCTGTGCCAACAGTGCTTGTCTTGGCTTATTTTGTGCTTATTTTCAAGATATATTGCTTATTCAGTTGTTATTCTAGCTTGTAATCATTTATCTAGTTTGTTCTTAGTTAGCTCTTGCTTATTTAGAAGCTTATTAGTAACTTAGCTTAAAAACTTATGCTTATTTCGTTTTTTTTGCACAACTGTTGAAATCTTCAGCTTATTTTGAGCTTATTAGTCATTTTCATAAAAAGTTCTAGTTATAGAAAGTGCTTATTTTCTTGTGTTTAACAAGTTTGTAAAAGAAAAATCGAAAAAAAAAAAAAAAAAAAAGGCAAAAAGGGGCTGCTGAGATTCGAACTCAGGACCTCCTGCACACCCAGCCACGCTTCAGCACACACCTGCACAACCAACTGCCCTTGGGACTTGTCTTTGTTTTATTTTGCAACATTTAATATATAAGGGTATTTAGTCAGTTTTGCTTTAAGCACTTCTTTAGCTTATTTTGAGCTTATTTCACATAACAACCATCTAGTTTTTTTATTTTTCTTAGATCAAGCATAAGTTAAAGTAGTTTTTGTGAATTTTTCATATTTTTCTAAAAACGTTTAGTATTTTTAATAATTAATTTAGTTAAATTTAGTTTTTAAATCATAATAAATAATTTAAGAGTCGAAAAAATACCCGGCTTTTTCCTAAAATTTTCTTTTATCATATAGTACGTAATAAAATTGTTTTTACACTTGTAGGACTTTTATTTCATAAATTTTACGTTTTGTCTTGCGCTCCAGCGTAATTTTCGTACATAACGCTCGTTTTAGTTTTAAGTAACGTTTTTAGATAATTTGAGTTTACGTTTTAGTTAATATAGTTTATTTAAGTTATTTTATTTTATAAATCACAAAAACATCATTGTAAAAATAGTGATAGCGTTTATTTAATATATTTTATCTTTTTAATTTTCTTAATTTGTATTTAAGTCGCTTTATTTTATAAATTTTTTCAGTAGTGTAATATTCAATCCTAATATTTTCCGATCACTATCATTAGTGATCATTCTATCGTCTGATCAAGTGTTTACACACCATTGAGTCTCCGTGGGACTAAACGACCCGGGAATCCACTGTATTCTCTGATCTTCATTGTATTTGTGTCTGAACTGTTTTAAGCCTGTTACGGCTGGTCATTCACAAGTGGCCGGTTTGTGTGATTAGACTTGACGGTTCAGCACAGATCAAATTTTGGCGCCGCTGCCGGGGAGGCTTTAGCGTGTGTTGAACCTTTTTCAGATCCATTCTTGCACATACCCCATCTTTTGTAAAAAAAAAGTTTTTTGTAAAGTTATCAAAAAAATCCAAAAGTTCATTAACACTTTTTCTGAAGTGTTATCAACACCAAAAATATTTTCATTCTTTGTTTTTATAGCCTGTTTTTCAAAAATCCAAAAATATCCATCCTTTATCCTCCAAACTGTTTAATTCTCCATTCCTTATCCTCTATAACCGTTTAATTCTTCATCTCTTATCCCTCTTATCCGTTTAATTCTTCATGTCATGGTTTTCAACATGTTCCTGGTGTGGAGGTCCATTTAACGGTGGAAATTGTCGGCGATGTACCAATGTGGGTTTCGGAGACAAGTTTGTCGGTAATCCCGATCCCATTTCAAATGAAACACCCGATTTTTCCTACCTACCTCCACAGCTCCAATACGAATCCTACTCATGCGAGTTTTGTGGGAATGATTCTCATTACGGTTTTGATTGTCCACCACGGGTCCCACTTGTCTATGAGCCAGAACCATGTTACAATCAGAACTTTGGTGAAAGTTATTTTCCCAATTATCTCTGTTGTGAGAATTGCGGGGGTACTCATGCGACTTTTGAATGTCAACCGATGAATCAAAATTTTCAAAATTCCAATTCTCCCGGTTTTGACAATTTCCAACCCCCACAGTATTCCATCAGTCATCAGACTTCCGAGCCTTCGCAGCATCTCAATGATTACGAGGAGTGTAATCTTCCTCAAAGTTCTGAAGATATACGCATTCGAAAGAAACTACAAATGAAAAGAATGGTGTGTAAGCTTCAGCAGATGAACATAAGAATCCGATATGATGACGATGATGATGAGGATAGTATTCAAATGAGGGAATATTATGAGGACGACGAGGAGAGTGTTATTCCTTTGAAAGATATCAATTCTCAACTCCCTCAGTCTATTGCTATCACACCTATCTTACCTTTTATTGCTTCCAAAGACTCTCTCATAATGGGGGACGAGCCTTCTAGCACTATTCCAGAAATGGAACCGTCTAGTGTTGAGAGCCTTGTTCCAATCCCAAGTGAGTCTGAGGATATATCCGATAGTGATTGTGATTTGCCTTTTTGTGATTCTCTTGACATTTCTGAGGTTACTTCCGGGATTTTCTCAAATCCTCTTTTTGAATTTAATAATGACTACACTTTTGAGAAAGTAAATCCTCTTTTCGATGAAATGTCTGAGGCCGATACAGAGACCATCACGGAAGTGGTGGAAATTGCTAGCTCTCAGAGCACACCACTTGTCCCACCTCTGTATTCTATCTTATCTCTTCCATCATGTGATGATGATTCTATCCTCATTGATGAGATTCATGATCCAAAAATCATGAATTCTCCTTCTGATAATGAGGAGTTAGTCATGATCATCATCATGATTCTCCTTCTTTTCTTCACATACGGTATGACTTCTCCATGTTTTAACTCCTTCGGGAGTGAAGACATTATCTTTGACCCCGGCATTTTCATGTACCATCTGTGAGCCGGGTCTGTCTCTTTCTCTGTATATCTCATCGGTGTGGAACTTTCACGTGCTTCAAATGTTTGTCCAAACATCTTGAATGAAAGTCCGATGGAGATTGTTTCTTCCACTTTGCTTCCCCATGAACCAATTAATGTGGGGTCGAGTCAAGCTAGCGACTCGGTAACCAAAAACAGTAGCACACACCATATGGGTTTTCACCCATATTTCTGACTTCTTACCCCCTTTCTACCACCTAAGTGTGGGGGTGATGCCCCACATGTTATATATATATATATACATATATATATATATATATATATATATATATATATATATATATATATATATATATATATATATATATATATATCTCTTAAAAAAAATTAAATAAATAAATAAATAAATAAAAAATCTTTTAAAATAATGGCCGTAATATTTCCCTTTTACGTTCTTTGTTTCGGCATAACCGCCGGTACTTTGAATATTGAGGGCAATATTCATTTCTAAGTGTGGGGGGGAATTCTCACGAATTTCATATATTATCTACCCAATTCCCCCGTTTTTGGCCAAATTTTTTTTTTTGGAGTAAGTGTTCTACACTTACTCATCTTGGTTATCAGTCCGCCATGTCTGTAAGACAAAAGGATTGACTAATCCAGGAGCAAACGGCTCTTGGTAAAGATATATCAAATCCGTTTACGGCTTGCAATTTGCCCAAAATTGTATGGTATTCAACTCACCATATCCTAAAAAGTGAAGAGTTGGCTAGCCCGCAAGATTATGGCTTGTGGCAAAGGCAGTGGAAAAACCATAATTGGTATTCAGCTCACCAAAGATAATTCTGATAATTTATCTAAGAGTTGGCTAGTCCAGAGCAAACAGCTTCTGGTAAAGACTAATCAAATCCGTTTACAGCTTATGATTTGCTCAAAATCATTTGGTTATCAGTGTACCAAGGTTCTTACTTGAACCGAAACAATTGGCTACTCCAGAAGTGATGGCTTTTGGTAAAGAGTTTTTAAAATCCATTAAAGCTTCAAATCATTGCTAGGGACTAGCAATATCTTAGTGTGGGGGATTGATGAGTGTCTAAATACTCATCATTTTTGTACTATCTAGACTGCAAAATCATCTGAAAACACTCAAAAATGCTTCAAAATGATAAAAATATCACAAATCAGTGTTTTATGTGTTTTAAATGCAAAAATATCAAAATCAGATGAAAAACGTATAAAGTTTGCAAAATTGGCAGTTTTAGTCCCCCAAGTTTCAAAAGTTGTCAAAAACAGTCCCTGGTATATCAAAATAAAGGAAAATGTCATTTAAGGTCCATAGGATTCAAAAGTTGTTAAAACAAACCCTTCAAAGTTTAAAATTTGCAAAATTACAACTTTGGTCCCTCAAGTTTGAAAATTGTCAAAAATGGTCCTTGGAATTTGGAAATTGTCAAGTTTGGTCCTTATACTATTTGGGATTGTCACTTTTAGTCCTTGGAACATCTTTGATAAAATGGCAGCCTTGGTCCTTAAAGTTTCAGAAATTACATAATGGTCCTTGTATTATTACCTAAGCCTTTTAAAACCTTTAAACCATTTTGGACCTTGTCAATACCCAAAGTCACCCCTGCCATAGCTTTTGGACCCTTTGCTTTTTGACCCACTGACTTATCACTAATATCTGGTCAAACCTCTGGTCAAAAACAAACACCCCGCCAAAGTCTCTTCTCCCCAACTGCTTCCCTGCTCATCCATGTCCACCCTCACCTCCACCTCATTATATCAACATCCATGTCCCCCCTCCAAACACCACAATCCAAAAGGCATTAATTAACTCCTCCCCAAACACTCAATCCACATAACTGCCAAATATGCATTTCCCGCCAAAAACCAATGGAGGGCCAAGATTCATTTAACCAATCCAATGGCCTCAAATATAGCTGGGATTTGCTAAGAGAGAGAAGGGAAGACCACTTGGAGTATAAAAGAAGAAAGAGGAGAAGTGAAAAGAGTTAGTTAGTTTTTCATTTTTCTTAAATGACGTTTTTAAATTAATGTTCTAGTTTTAGCCTAAATGTTGTAGTTTTCAGTTTATTTGTATCATCTTTAAGTTTAAATATCATTGTATTGTACTTTTGAGAATCAATTTCAAGTTTGGTTTAAGTTCCAAGTTTTTAGTTAACTATTGAAAAAGCTATTTTCAAATTTTTGTATTAAAGCTTCCAAGTAGCTTTGTGTTAGCTTAAATAAGCTTATTTAAGCTTATCATAGCTTTTTGCAAACTTATATTTCATTTTCAAGTAAAATTGTCTCATGGTCAACGAAAGTCAAAACTGGCCAAGAATGGATTTGGTGATGATGTGGGATGATGCAGAGGTGGATATGGGTTGGATTAGAGTAGCATAGAGTAGTTATGGGTTTGGTTTAGCTTACAACACCAGTTGGACAGTTGTAAGTAATTTTCTCATTTTCCAATTTCAAGTCAAAATTGCAGTTTATGTTGGTACTAGTATCTGTGATCATGAGTAGTTCTAACTTGTTTTCTTAAGTTGTTTTTAGGTCTAGTAACTTAGTTTGATCAAAATCTTAAGCTGAATCAGTAGCTTGCCCATTTTCACTATCATATCAGCTTACTTAAGGGGTGTTTGGATTTTTTGTTATCACTATATTTAAGGTTGTTTGTAGCCTTGTTCTTGGTTGATACATATTACATTAGGATAATATAACTCATTTCAGTCATAAAAACTAGTGCTTGTTTTGTAAAAAGTCAAAATTAGTCTTAATCTCAACTTGAGTGTTAACTGTTAAGATTTTAAATTGCAAATCTCACCATAGTAGCTTAAAACTTAGTACTTTAGTTTAAAATCATCTTAATATAGCTTATTATAACATATTAAGTCCATAGAATCAGTTACAAGTTCATAAAAGTCAAAGTGCTAGTGTAATAAAAAAGTCAAAATTTCTCAAATAGCTGTTTTTGAATAAACTTTAGATTTTCATTGTGTGTTTAATATTAGGATTAAGCTTAAATGCTTTTGGGATAGTAAACTTTAGTTGCTAAACAAAATTAGAAAAATATTAGTTTAATCTTAATCAGCTTATAGAGTGCTTAATTCATAGCTTCTTTTGACTACCTTTTCTGAAAAGTGTCCTGTGCCAACAGTGCTTGTCTTGGCTTATTTTGTGCTTATTTTCAAGATATATTGCTTATTCAGTTGTTATTCTAGCTTGTAATCATTTATCTAGTTTGTTCTTAGTTAGCTCTTGCTTATTTAGAAGCTTATTAGTAACTTAGCTTAAAAACTTATGCTTATTTCATTTTTTTTGCACAACTGTTGAAATCTTCAACTTATTTTGAGCTTATTAGTCATTTTCATAAAAAGTTCTAGTTATATAAAGTGCTTATTTTCTTGTGTTTAACAAGTTTGTAAAAGAAAAATCGAAAAAAAAAATAAAAAGGCAAAAAGGGGCTGCTGAGATTCGAACTCAGGACCTCCTGCACACCCAGCCACGCTTCAGCACACACCTGCACAACCAACTGCCCTTGGGACTTGTCTTTGTTTTATTTTGCAACATTTAATATATAAGGGTATTTAGTCAGTTTTGCTTTAAGCACTTCTTTAGCTTATTTTGAGCTTATTTCACATAACAACCATCTAGTTTTTTTATTTTTCTTAGATCAAGCATAAGTTAAAGTAGTTTTTGTGAATTTTTCATATTTTTCTAAAAACGTTTAGTATTTTTAATAATTAATTTAGTTAAATTTAGTTTTTAAATCATAATAAATAATTTAAGAGTCGAAAAAATACCCGGCTTTTTCCTAAAATTTTCTTTTATCATATAGTACGTAATAAAATTGTTTTTACACTTGTAGGACTTTTATTTCATAAATTTTACGTTTTGTCTTGCGCTCCAGCGTAATTTTCGTACATAACGCTCGTTTTAGTTTTAAGTAACGTTTTTAGATAATTTGAGTTTACGTTTTAGTTAATATAGTTTATTTAAGTTATTTTATTTTATAAATCACAAAAACATCATTGTAAAAATAGTGATAGCGTTTATTTAATATATTTTATCTTTTTAATTTTCTTAATTTGTATTTAAGTCGCTTTATTTTATAAATTTTTTCAGTAGTGTAATATTCAATCCTAATCTTTTCCGATCACTATCATTAGTGATCATTCTATCGTCTGATCAAGTGTTTACACACCATTGAGTCTCCGTGGGACTAAACGACCCGGGAATCCACTGTATTCTCTGATCTTCATTGTATTTGTGTCTGAACTGTTTTAAGCCTGTTACGGCTGGTCATTCACAAGTGGCCGGTTTGTGTGATTAGACTTGACGGTTCAGCACAGATCATGAATCAATAACCATTTGTTGTGTATCTCAAACATACGCCTTTTAACTCCAACTCCTCAGCAAAAAATGATTATTTATTAGTGAAAGATGAGAATAACCAACTTGATATTAACCAAAGTTACCTTTAACCAAACTATTACCCAAGCAAAATATCTTCCAAAGTCAACTCAATAATATCTATATTTACTCCTTGACCTACCAAAATAAGAAAAAGGTAAATATCTTCATTAAATAACCCTTCAACTGACTTTGTCTATATAAGGAGACTTGGCTTAAGATAAACTTCATCAATTTATTTTCAAACACAATATTCCCAAAACCATAAGCATGACCAATCCCACCAACACTATCAACATCTCTTCTGACTCAGAAGAAGAGTATGTAATCGAATCAGAATCATCTTCAGAAGCATCAGGATGGTTTGGATACTTCCCACCAGGGGCTGGCTCTTCATCCAAAAGATATACCAAAGAAACTGCTAAGCGAAAGCCTGCAGCTAAGCCTGCAAAATCTCTTGAGTTCTACTCCGATTCATCAGATGATGATGATGCAAATGATGAAACCTATTCTATGGCTAAAGAGTTGCCAAAAGCTCTTTCAATAGCACTGGAAATAGCTATCTCCAATATGAAGCAGATATCCATTCCAACAAGGCCTGCAATGCTACCAAGACCTCCTCCACAGATTCTTGGGCTTCCATGTCCAATAATGCAATCCACTTTTGAGAACAACAGAAAGATAGCCTAGAAGAATAAACATGATTATGTGGGCAAGGGCAAGAGACCAATGGAATAGCTGAAGATAGGTGTAGGATGTGCTAGGTTTCAGTCTTTTGTGTTTAGTTAACTAGGAGTACTCTTAATTGTAATGAATTATGTGATAGTAACGAAGTTCCTCTGTTTTTCCTTTTTCCACTGAAAGCATGTTACCACTGGTTGCAATAGAGTTCCCACTGTAACCTAATGTCAGCAGAATCATCAGTGGATAACTTAGATAGGATCTAAACAACCTAGAGCAACGATTCATCAAAGAGTAACCATTTAATTGTAAACAAAGAATCCTTGAAACTACAATTCACTAACATAAACCAAATACTGGAATCACTATTTCGTTGACAATGGTTAATATATTGAAAGAATTAAGCATAGCAGTGGCTATACTCAATAAAGTAAACACATAAGCATTGATACACTTTCCAAGAGCACAGTACTCCAATTTACTCCTCAACTACTTGCACCTAACCCTCATTAACTTCTTGAATCTAACTTAACATATAATAAACAAACCATTCAACATAAATCACTCAAATCACATACTCCAAAACTTTCACCCTCAAAGCAACACCATGAGTCAATCTAGTCCAATCAATCTTTCTTCAAGCAGTTCATCTGATAGTTTCTGGGATGATTTTGTTATGAAAAACCCTGGGAGAGTTGAAAAAGAGGAGTATGAGAAGGTTGTATCCAGGAAGAGAAAGAATTCACTTGCTCTTTCAAATCCTTTTTCTGCTGGACCTTCATCACTACAACCAGAGCCTCAGGATGCAATAATCAAATAAGATAGCTCAGAGATCAGCTCCTATGTGTCTCCATATGTTACAGATGATGAGACCTCTGGAAGAGTCCTGAGTGTTCCTCCTCTTACAGCAATAGCTCCTTCTGAAGAACTTCAATCATCACCTTCTCTACCATTGCTACCAGCACCACCATCAACAGTTCCTTCATCATCCTCACCACCTACTGGTATAGTGGTGATGGGTTTATCAAGCCCTAGGGTGTATGACTGGATTAACATGCGTGGGGCTCCTAAGGTGATGCCAAGCTGGGGCTTTCCCAAGAAGCCATAAAGGATTGATGATGGGTAGGAAGGGGATGGGTTAGAAAAATTGTGTTTGGGGTAGGTTGTTGGTAGTTGTTTTTAGTTGATGTAGTGATGTTTGTACTATGTACTTCATGGATGTAGTTTTACTGCACTCTCAGTGTAGTTTTGTAATAATACTAATAATCCATGTTTTCATTTATCTTTAGTGTTCCTGCATCACACATCTCAATCCACTAACTTCAATATCAAAACTGACATACTGTCCATCATAATGCTCAAAATCAGAAAGATAGGACTAGTTGCCAGTCATGTGCCTTGAACACCCACTATCTGTATATCCTTGATCTGACCTTTTTGTCCTTGGATGTTCCTGCACATATGAGTAAAGAGTTAGTTTCTTTTGGGGACCCAAGCCATGATTGACTTGGATCTGCCTCGTGTATCAATATAGTTAAATCTATCAAAGGTCATTGATACACCATTGGAATTGGTTGTAGAGGTATTTCCTTTAGGTTTCCATTCCCAACGTGCTGAGGCCTTCACAGCATTACCCTTGTCCCCCTTTTCATATTTAAATCCCTTGCAGTGGTAACTTTTGAATGAGCAGTGGTAACTGCTGGTTTCTTTTTAGGTACCCACTGTTGATTATTATTAACCTCTTTAGCTTGAAAGGTTCTTTTTCCTGTTTGTGCATATTTTGTTAAACTTGTTTTGAAGTTTGCTCTTTTAACAGGTGACTTAGGGTGAGCAGTGTTAACAGTTTTTGCAGTGGCAAACATTTTGAGGCCACTTCTAAGTTGAACTGCTCTTGGGACCATTTTGCAATAAGAATTAGGGTGTACATTATGTTGATACTTGTTAGACTCCACCCTTTTATACCCATAGACTTCCCTTCTCCCAACATGATAGTCACAATAAGCATGTAAATGATCAAAACTACCATAGATATAGCATGCCTTATTGTTCATAACAAAATCACTACCTAGTTGTTGAGATTTAACATGATTCCAACTCCTCTGGTTACCCCTAGGAGCTGTAGGCTTGTTCCTATACATCTCAGCATACCTTACAGTTGGTCTAGGTTTATTAACTGGTTTCCTAGGTTCCTCTGTAACAGTATTAACAACTTTTGGGATAGAAGTCTCTACATTCTTTTTAACACTCTCATCTACAACAGATGAGTCACTAGCACTCTCAAAAATATAATTATCAAGCTTACTTTCTTCCTCACTCTTCACAACTGTGTCTTTTAAAGGACCATATTCTCTTTCAAGATCCTTAAAATCCTCTATGCCTGTATGAGCTAAATCTATACCTGGAGGTGAATGAACACCCCTTAGTGGTGGAGGCGCAGTATTATAACCCATACCAGAATTAGCTTTATTATATATTTGAGCATTCCAAATTTTATCAATTGATTTAGACTGATGATAACATGTGTCTACAGTTAAACTGACATTTTCAATTTTCTTTTGAAGTTTTTCAAGCTCCTTTTGGTATGCTTCATTCACAGCAGTTGTATGTTCTACCTCTCTCCTAAGAAGAATCATATCATCATTATAATTTGACTCATTTGCCTGATAGTGCTCTATTTGTTTTTCTAAAACTGCCATGGCTCTCCTAAGATTAGACACAGTATAATTAGCAGTGTATAACTCTTGTCTTTCATTAGAATATAAATCATTAAGTCTTTCAACTTCTCTAGCAGCCCTACATGTTTTAGAGCAACATTCAGAGTTTTGTACCTCAGATTCAGAGAAAGCCATAAGAGCAACTTCAGCAGAAACAAGAGCAGCATCTGTGTATTCTTCTTTAAGATCATCAGCCATGAAACTCCAATCATAGCTCACACCATCAATAGCCAACATTGCCTTTGGTTCTTCCATAGTTGGTCCCTTCTTTTGCTTGTACCATGTAGATCTGTTGTCCTTGGTCTTTGGTCTTCTACATTCTCTAGCAAAATTTCCAAACTTGTGGCAGTTAAAGCACTCCACTTTCTTCTTATCAAAGCCTGCAGTATCATCACCATTAATGTGGATAGGCTTGCCAGTCTTCTTGTAGAATTTCTTAGCCCTTATGCTAAGAAGAGCTATCTGCTATTTTATATCCATCTCCTCCAAGTCATCTTCATCGATTTGCTCTATGTCTTCATGAGTTAAGAGAGAGCCATCAACTTGTGTGGGGATAAAATCATAAAAGGTAGGATCTCCAATACTAGCAACCTTCTTCTTTGATCCTGCAGTGGCAATATTCACATTGCAGTGGAAACTTTAGAACCTACAGTGGCAATATCATCATCACTTTTATCTTCAGAATCATCACTGTCAACAGAATTTGACAACAATGCCAAGCTACTAGAGCTTGTACCAAGTTTCCCTGCCTTCTTCAACCTTTGCTCAATAAGTTTGAAGTTGTTGTAAAGATCATTGAGCTTCATTGTTTCTATGTCTGTTTTGTTTTCCCAGACAGTAACATTGGTTTGAAACTCTGAAGGCAAACTTCTTAGAAACTTCAAATTGATGTCTTCCTTTTCAACCTCAATGCCAAACACAGTCAGTTGTGTAACAATCTTCTAAAGTTTGGTGAAAATGCTATCAAGAGAGTCATTGCTTGAAGCAGATAGGTTTTCATAACTTTGCTTTAACAATGTCTTTTGAGTCTTCTTTGTAAATCTCTTCAAACAGTTCTTTAGCAGTCTTGAACTTGCTAAATGCAATAATCTGGTCTCTAGGAAGAGTCATCAGCAACAGACTTCTAGCTTTAAGATCATTTGTCTTTTGAACTTTTTCAGCATTTGATTCAGGCACAGAAACTTTCACAACATCTGTGTCACCAACTTTTGAAGTAGTGGTCACATATTTGAAAGAATCACCAAGTTGAATGATCTCCCATAGAGCATAGTCCTGTATGAGGAATTATTGCTCAATCAGTATCCTCCACATCTCAAACTCATTAAGCTTAAGCTTAGGGAGTCTGGGTGTAGAAGAAGAGTTTGATTGGTTGTTTTCCATCTCCATTGAATTGAGTGAGTGAGTCAAGCGAATTCCTTGGATCTTCTAAAAAAAATATCAGAACCTTCGCTCTGATACCACTTAATGGATCTGGACACTCTTCTTGTGTCAATGATATTTTGTATGATATTATCAAGCAAGCGGAATTTACTTAAGTAATACTTAGAAGACGAATTATATGATGTATAAGAATAAACACAAGTTAACACAAAACTCAAGCTCCAATATTATTAATGAATAATACGAGTGATCTTAACTTATCACTAGGGTTACACCTTGAAGCTTTCGTAGGTAATATTGTAATGTTATATGTACCTAAGACAATGACCTAGGATCTCCTTTTATACAATAAGGAGTCCTTTACAAGATAAGTATATAGCTAACATAATAGAATATACACAAGATCTATTCTAGACTTATCTAGACGCGTTTAACCTTATCATAAACTGATAGCAGTGGTAATGAAGAACTTGCAGTGGGAATACGTTTCCACTGCTAGTATTAATCCATGCAGTGTAAACCACAACTATCCGTGGTAACGGATTATTCCCAACATTATGTTTTGTCATCAACAAAAAGGGGGAGATTTGTTCTTCTTTCTTTCTATTGTGATCCTCATATAGGTCCTTCTCTAAGGCAAGATCACGAGCATTCTACAAGTCATCCAAGCAAGGGGTCCTTGATTGATTTGTCACTCCGCAAGATTTCTATAGTGAAGATCTTGTATTTGATATTTCACATATTTGTTGTGAAATAGTCGTGTTGGTTTGGTCCACCGTGTTACGGACTCGGTATCTAGCTTTGTACCGGAAAAAGGTGTAAGCAACATTGTGAAGGCTTCTCTGCCAAGTGAAGGAGTTTGTTGACATAGTGCTTGAACTCTCGAGTAGGTGACTCGGGGAGTGGAGTAGGGCAAGGAAGGTGTCCTTGTAGCCGAACAATATACATCGGTTGTGTCTTTTCTATCCCTTTGCTTTACTTTATTTACTTGCTTTATCATTAGATCTATACTTTCTCTACATCCATAAGATCTCACATATTAACGAATCTAAAGTTTTTGAAACTAACTTAAAATCAGCAAAACTATTCAACATCCCCTTATAGTTTTTCAGGAGTTCTAGTTTTCCACAGGAACTCCTGAAAAACTTTCAGATGTTCTCAATCAAACAAGTACCTAGAAGTGAAAACAAAAAGGCAGACGCCCTGAGTAAAATGTCGTCCACTAGCTTCACACATCTGAAAAAGCAAGTACTGGTAGAAGGACTCAGCCAAAAGTCAATAGAGGAGACACCGCTCGTAGCAATAATGGAAGAAGAAGGGTACACATGGATGACCCCGATATATGAGTACCTGGAAAAAGAAATAATCCCATCTTAGAAAAAGAAAGCACAGGAAATTAAAAGAAAATCACAAAGATTCGCAGTAATCAATTGGACCCTTTACAAGAAGTCTTTTCTCGGACCATGGCTACGGTGTGTAGGACCCCTCCAAGCTAATTATGTGTTAATGAAATATATGAAGGATATTGCAGCATGCGCGCTGGAACAAGGTACGTAGTGTCCAAAGCCTTGCGTACCGGATACTACTGGCCCACCATGTATGAAGATGCTCGGAAACTAATCCAAGCGTGCAAAAATTGTCAGGTACACAGGCTAGACCCGAATCACCCACAAGAAAAACTAACACCTATCACTTCCCCATGGCCGTTATACAAATGGGGAATTGACATAGCAGGACCTCTACCGGAAGGACCTGGGAAAGTTAGATTCCTCATAGTAGCAATAGACTACTTCACAAAATGGATAGAAGTAAAGTCGGTCCCCACCACCACAGGAAACCAGATCAAAAATTTTGTATGGGAAAACATCGTATGTAGATTCGGACTCCTAGGAGAAATAATATCCGACAACGGAAAGCAATTCCGAGACAACCCATTCAAAGATTGGTGTGAAAAAATGAATATAAGGCAACACTTTGCTTCAGTTAAAAATCCACAAGAAAATGGACAGGTAGAAAGGGAAAATAGGAGCCTAGGGGAACGAATAAAGGTCCGGTTGAAGGAAAGAAGCAAAAATTGGCTGGATAAGCTGTCGTACGTCCTATGGGCACACCGCACAATGATTAAATCCAACAACGGAGACACTCCATTCTCACTGACATATGGAACATAGGTTGTCATTCCTGATGAGATAGGAATGCCTACGTGGAGAACAGCGGAAGCTAACATAGAGGAAAATGATAGAGCGTTGGAAATGAACTTGGACCTCCTTGAAGAAAGAAGGGAACAAGCAGAAATACGTGAAGCAAAAAGCAAGGCGAAAATGGAGAAATATTATATTTCAAGAGTCCGCAATACAGGCTTCAAGCCAGGAGACTTGGTATACCGCAGCAACAATGCAAGCCATGCCGAAGAAGGAGGGAAATTAGGACCCAAGTGGGAAGGACCATTATGAGGTCACACAAGCATTAGGAAAAGGCGCGTACAAACTGAATGATCGTGCAGGAAATCCGATTCCACGGACATGGAACGTTTGTTACATACATCAAGTGTAAGCAGCCCATCCTTCGCGGACTCCGCGGAGGAGGGACGATGTCGCAATTTATCTTTCTATATTGTAATATTTTTATCTTGAATAAAAAAAGGTGAAGCTTAGCTACCTTCACCAACTTTTACTTTAAATTTTTCTGATCATTTACTTTAAAAAAAAGAGAAGAAACATTAACATATGTAAGTAAGACGCGCATACATTTGGGCAAGACCCATACAACATTATTCCGAATAACAAAAGGCTAAGTAACCTCCAAATTAACTCAAGATACGTAAGAGATGTTGCAAGTCCAGTATCGGGCGAATAACGCACAAGTATTCAGAAAAGACTATTATAATAGGCACATCAGTGTGAAGATTAAAAATATCAAACACTAAAATGTTTCGAAACAAAAAAATATGCATACGATAGACAGTCTACAAAAACAAAAGTGTCGCGCTTTGGCATGCCACAAAATAGGGAACATAAAAAGAATCATAACAACTAAATACACTTGGTCGGAAGGGTCTGTAAGTGGATCCATCCCAGACTGCCCACGAGCATCCGCACCAAGGCCGCTAGCATCACCGTCCTGCTCAAGTACATTCGATGCTCCAGAACCAGACACACGAGCTGAATCCACCAAAGTTTCCATAGATAAAGGGCTAACCCAGGAAAACCAAGTATCTGCAAGAGCTAACCAATCATGCATAGAACCTTCCCTTGCCTTTCCTGCTCTCTCGAAGAAATCTTTGATCGAATCGGAAAGGGGAGATTCACTCACCGTAGAACCCCCAGAATGCTCAACAGGAACGGTCAGCTGCTCCAAGTAAAACTGAGGGTTAACAGCGGACGAGTCAGCAGAGGACACCCCAGGAAGAAGTAAGTGCATAACATCTTCAGCAGCAGAATCCTTAAGAGCCTCCAATGAGGACAACAAGGGGAATTGGACACCACGAAGCACTTGAAGAGCATTTGCATAATCAGCCTCGGCAGAAGGGTTAAAAGCCTCAAAACGGGAAAGAGATGTACCGGCCGCGCCATGACAGCGCCCGGCGACAAGCCCATCTTGCATCCCCTTGTCAATATCAAAGCTAATGGCCACACTCAAAGCATCAAGGTAATCTTGCGAATGCCCGGAATTAGACAAGCTTAAAACCTTCGGATAATAACCAACGGCAGACGGACATAGCAACAATTAAACAAGGTGGAGCTTCTCCTCCAAATAAAGGACAACCTTCATAAAGAGCTCCCTTAAACGAACAAGTTCCAAAGCATGGGGGCGGAGGTCCGAACATTCACCCTCCAAAACATGTACCTGAAAACAACAAATGCCGTAGGTGATAAAAAAAGGGGGATAGTGGAAAGAAGGAGAAGAGAGAAAACAAGAAAGAAAAACCTGCTTAACAAGTTTAGCGTTGCGGGATTCAAGAGAAGAGTTTGCACACCGTAACTGCCCAAGCTCGATATCTTTGCCAGAAACTGAAGACTCAAGATCTTTAATCTTGGCACGCAATACCAGATTTTCTTCACCAGCTGCACCCAAAGATAATACTTGGCCATGAAGAGAAAGCATCTCAGAAGTTTCAGATTCAGCCTGCGCTAGCTGGGACTCCAACCTATGAATCATGTCAACTTGGAGACCACACCTTAACCTCTCGTTTTCTTGCAAAGAGCGCTCTGCACGCATCCACACCTCAGAACCAAAGCACAAATGACGAGCTGACAGGACGTCGAAACCCGAAAGTAATTAATCATGGCTCATCTCGCGAAGCGAATAAAAAAGCTTAGGAGGGGCAACCCGATCAGCAGCTTTGCGACAGTCTAAGGGATTATCAAGAAGAGATCCATTGGATACTTTCCAATCCAGAAGATAACGCTCCTATGACCGCAGAGGATCAAACCTAATAGCAATCCGAGCATCACTAGCCGAAGGCTGACTAGCGGAAGGACCAACAAGATCTTCAACATTCTGATCGGCCCCTCCGTTGGAGGGCCAACTAAAGAAAGGAGAAACATTCCGCAATGCTGGAACAACAACTGAAACAGTTGCAGCAACAGTGGTAGCAACAACACCCAAAATATTTTCGGACTTGGTACAAGAGGTAACCTCAGCCCTAGCAGCAGAGGTACTAGAATAAGAAGAAGAGTTAGAGGAAATAACCAACCTTTGAGGAGGACCAATAAAGGGCTCATGCCTGATGGAGGAATCGACAGAAAACACAACCTCACGCTCAGGAGTAGTTGAGATAGAAGAGGTAATGAAAGGCACAGTGTGGGGGGTCGTATAACCTAACTCAGCCTCCAAGACACTACTAGCAAATAAAGCCTGAAAGCCACCAGCGGGAACGCTACTGGTAGACGGACCTGGTAGAAAGCCAGGACGAAACCTCTTAGCGGGACTAGAAGATTCAGGGACACTCCGTAAGGAACCATTCTTTCTTTTCAATGAAGGACTAGAATTAGCAGGGTCAACATCAGAATCCGTAGCCTCAAGAGCTGATCCACCCCCAATATTAACACCAGCACCTTCTGGCTCAAAAAGAATATTAACTTCAACCTCCAGCTCATCCTCAGAACGAGGAGGAGCAATGGGGATAAGCGGCACTATACGGCGAACAACAATCTCCATAATGCTAGGCTCCCCTCCTGACGAAGAAGCATAGTCATCATAACCTTCAGAGGTTCCGGAGACTGAACATACTCGGGTCAACTCATTACTGTATAGTAAAGAAAACATATCAGAATATATATATAAAAACAAAAAAAAAACTAACCCATTTGGTCATCATGAAGAAACTTAGGGTACACATCCTCACCTAAAGCATAATAGCAGCCCAGGCCAACCCAGCAAAGAAAGGGTTTAGGGAATACCCAAAAAGTAAAGGGGTTGGCAGCAAGAATAGCATAATGATCAGCATTATGTTCATCAGGACGAGGAACATGGTCCTTAAGAATATTCTTATTAGAATGCCAGGGAAACAAAACAGGACAAGCAAAGTCATCAACCCAGAAAAAGCGATTGTTCCAACTTTTCACAGAATCAAGAGTCTTAGTATAAACCACTGGAACACCATCGCATTTACTGAAGGAAAACCACCCTTTAGACTTCGAATTAACATAAAAGCGACGAAATAAACCAACATTAGGTGTGATGCCATGAGCAAGACACAAGATCTCAAACTGAGAAATCTTGCACGCACCAAGAACTGAAAGTTGGGAAATGTTAATGCGATAATGCCTAATCAAATCAACAAGGAAAACAGACAACGGCAGACAAAAATTTGCAAGCTAAAAAAAGCGGGTATATAAACCAATTTTCCCGGAAGGACAATCATGCATCGTGCACTTTACGAGAAGGAAGCTCGGGATGAACCTCCAAAGGAATATGATAATTCCTAAGGAAGGAACCAAATGTCTATGGAGGAGTACCACACTTTATGTCAACAATCAAACTCATAGCGAATGGATGGATGAAGGAATTCTCTTCTCCATAAGATACAACAAGGCAATGATGGTGAAAATAAAACGGAGGAAGAAAAATGAGACTAGTAAAATAAGGGCAGTATTTATACTAAGGGGACACCTAAATTTGGATGATGACGCGTGTCAAAGAAAGTCGGAATAAACGATCGAGATCAAGAGTAAAACAATAAGAATATGAGGAGTGCGTGAGGCATTAGGTCAAATCAAAGCAGAAAACAAAGAGTCGACAGGCGCCCACGTCGTACGAAACACTTCCCAAAGAAAGGGAATTGTCAGAAATACGCGTAAAAAAGTGAGAAAAGGAAACGTCTCCGTCAAACTTAAAGTCTAGCAAATATCCACTGCACACGACAATATCCGCGTGCAATAAATATGCTAGACTGGGGGGGGGGGAGGGACTGGATGACGTGGCAATCCCTAAAAAGAAGGAAGCATCAGAAGAGCATTTCAAAAAAAGGCATGGAAAGAAAAAGTGGTCAGTCGACTCAAGTCTAGTAATATCCACCGCACGCGATAATACCCGCACGCAGTGCGCACACTACACTGGGGGACTTGATGACGTATAGTATGTATAACAGGCCCACTAGGCCCAATACACACTATACACATACTGGGCCCAGGCCCACCAACGAGAATAATACGAACACTGGACCAACAGTAAGCCCAATAACAAAATTGGCTATAGTCCAGACCAAAAGATGCACGCAAGATACGTAGCAGGCCGAACCAACGGCCGTTGAAGGTATCATGTGTCCGCATCCGCGATTAACACGGAACCTTGTCCGACAAGTGTCCGGCTTCGGCGACTAACTACTATATGCGAGTAACTAGAAAACCCTAGCGATAAGCCTTGCCTATAAAAGAGGCTCTAATCCCAATATAAGTTACAACTTTCTCTCTCATAATTACACACACATACTCCTCCTTTCTTTGACAAGGATGTGTACTTACTCTCACGCCGGAGTCTAATTGTGGGGTCCGTCCCCACGGTAAGGCTAACAATTTACTCTTCTTGTGTATGGATATCAATCAAGTTACTTGGATTAGTACAAAATTAGCCCACTAGTAGCTGGTTAGCCCAGTCCAGCAAGATACACTAACACCCATCACAACCCGTCATACTTTTTGTACTAACAGTTATCTTCTGAGGCATGTATACGTCATATTCTCATAAACGGATAGCCATATGTCTTCAAATCGCGTCTCATATCTTTATCTTCAGGGGCTTTTATACGTCGTATCACCAAAAATGGATACGCCATATTCTTTTGCATGCAGGCTTTTCTTGAAATCTTCTAAGTAAAGTATACGGCGTATCACCATTAATAGTCTAATAAAGATTTTTCTTCGTTTTAGCTTCAAATAATGCTATTTTTCGTATTTTTTCATTTTTGCTACAGATTAATAAAAATAAGAATAGTAAGCGATTAAGTATCAATTGATATACAAAATCATAGTAAAGTAGCAATATTTATGGAATAAATGATTCTAAAAACACTACTTATTTGATCACATCAAATGTATATATGTATTTATTAAATTTACAAAGTTATTGAAAAATGTGGACACTGATAAGTTTACTTAAGTCTAAATAATTTATTTAAAATTTAACAACTAAAGTTTCTTTAATTACCTCCTCATTTCTTTTTACAAAATTGACACATTTGTTATTATATATTTTTGTTGACCGATGAAATTTAAAAGGATTTGATCAAATTGTTTCAATTTTAACTTCTTATTGTCCAATGAGATGACTCCATATTTCCTAAATGGCAAAATTGATATTTCCTATTGGCCCGGTTAAAAACTCATGAACGAATTGATATCACATTTTGTATATTCTCTTATATTATATAACACATCTTATGACATTGCCTACGTTTGGCTTATCGATGTTATATATAAAGAAGTACTTTTTTTTTTTACTTTTATAAATTGACTAATTTTTAGTTTACATAATAATTCATAGTTAATAAAGAAAATCATAGAATAGCTAAAGTTAATACATATAAAAATAATATTAATAGATAATAATGACGTTAAATTATTAAATTTAATTATATTATTTAAAAATATTTATAAATGCTATTTATAATATATATATATTTGTAAAATAATGACCAACGACTTGGTCTAGTGCTATTCGAGTGACCCATCAACCAAAGGTTGCGGGTCTAGTGCTATTTGTGTATTTATCTGCATACCTCAATAACCCATGTTTTAATTTGATAGTATTTCGGCTTTTCATTAATTTCTTTAAAATCTCTTTTGGTAATAATAATAATAATAATAATTGCTTATGTTGCTTCGGCGGCGTTTCGCCTTCTCTTCGCTCTGGACAGGAGCGCTAGTGGACACGGGGAGGGAGCAGGCGAAGCGTGTCGTTCGTAATGGAAAGAAAGAGACCACTACTTCGCTTTTTTGTTGGATCGCCGGCGCGAACACAGTGGTCTCTGACCAGGACCAGGAACCAATTCGAATTTTGATCTTGACATGTCGGTGGTTTTTAACCGTAGGCATTTTGCCAGGAAGTTGGTGGGCTCATCATGAATTAGGTCGGGGTGGCTGGTGGTTTCGGGATCCCGTGGAAAATGCTTCTTTTATGCCTCGGGTATTAGCTACAGCTCGTATTCATTCAGTAATTCTACCCCTTCTTCATTCTTGGACCTCGTTTCTGAATATTGTGACTTTTCCATGCTGTGTCTCAGGAACCTTTTCAATACGGTCCGGATTGCTAGCTCCCGTTCATAATTTTGCTACAGATGATACACGAGGAATCTTTTTATGGTGGTTCTTCCTTCTAATGACCGGCATATGTGTTGATCTTACGGCTTTTTATTACTCTACTCTTGGGATAGTGGACGCGATGTATGTGTTTATCTTACGGGTTCGTCGCCTTTGACGCAATCCGGGTTGATTGATTTTATACCAGGGCGAGCGATCAGTGCTGCTGCTCAACACATTGGAGCGCGTGCAGCAGTTCATATCTTTAATAGGATTGGTTTTACCATTGCTAGAGGTGTGGGGGCTCAGTTAGTTTCGAGGCTCCCCACTAATCTTTTGTAATCCTATGAGTTTTTAATAAAAGTGTGAATAATAATAATAATAATAATAATAATAATAATAATAATTATTATTATTATTATTATTATTATTATTATAATAAGAACAATAACAATAATAATAATTATTATTATATATTATTATTATTATAACAACAATTGTTTAAAATCATGATGTATTTGTAAAATTTACAAACAAATTATGGCTATTGAATTGTTACATTTAAATGAATTTAGGATTAGCTTTTTGTAAAAGTTTTGGACTTATTGTAAACTCTCTAAAAGGTATAATCGGAGGGAGCCTTGATCCCGTACAACTTTTACCGACGAACCTAACCCTAGGCAATGAGCATCTCGAGACACCTTTAATTTAGCCATAAGTTGGAATTAAAATAAAACGCATGTTAAATGATTTATTATTTAGTTCTCACTTCACAAAACTTATTCCAAGTAGTACAACCAGAAAAAAGAAAATAAAACCCATTTTAAATGACTAGCATGGTACCCGCGCAATGCGGCGGTGGGTACCATGGGACTATATTTTATGATGAACAAATGTTTTTCATTTATATGTTTAGGCGAGCAAATGTCTTTCGATTAGGCGAACGAATCCAAGGAGCACACAGATAATGAGGTGAGGTGATGGTGCGTGTTCTTTTACAGATAATGATGGCGCGTGTCTTTCGATTAGGCGGTTGTGGCAGTTGAGGTGATGGTGCGTATTCTTTTACAGCTAATGAGAGAGAAGGGATGATTTTAGTAGTGTGTGTTTTCAGAGTGAGAATGAAAAATGAGATTTTTTTTTGTAGTTGTGGGTACTTATATCCCGTAGGTTATAGTATAAATTAAAAATATGAATTTAATGAATTAAAAGAATATTTATGATGAAGTTTTGTAGTTGGCTGTTACATCTTAAATGGGCATAATGAATATTGGGGCTGTTACAAAAATGTCATAACTTTTATTTATGTGTGCAAGGTATTGAATTTTTCGCAAAAGTCAAATATATTTATGATGAAGTTTTGTAACGTATTGACCATTTTTATTACAGGGCTTTAAAAGTTTGGTCATAAAGTCTGAATTTTTCCACAGCCATAAAGTTTGGTCATAAAGCCTTTGTATTACTATTGACTAAATAAGAAAATGTTTTTGGTCTTACAATTTTAAGACTACCTCTTTTAGCAAGTCCCAAATCTATTATAAAGTAGTATAGATTACATCACAAGAAATTTACTTGAAAATTTTCCGCCGGAATGCCAAATTAGCATATGCTCGTTTGTAACATTCACCTTAATGCCAAATTAGATATAAATTCTTTCATTTTATCAACTAGAACGAACTAAAATAAGATTCAGGTTACAGTTACAATATACCATATAAAATTCTGCATACCAAAGAGGACTTTATAAATTCTTAATACTACATGTTAGACTGGGCATCGCTAGGTTTAGGGTTTCCAGAACATGGATATATCTTTATGCAGAATGTATAAGTACACACGCTTGTTAAAAAAAAAAAAAAAAAAAAAAAAAAAAAAGAGATGAATAGGGTCTATTGTCACTAACAACTAGTAAATCGTTGGTTACAATGCAACATGCCAAGTTGTTTGCAAAAAGCAAATGTTTAGGGAAGGGATCCAGTGAGAAGAAAAATTAAAATGAGAAGAATAAAAAGATTTTTCAGCCACACATTTCAGATAAGAGGGAGATATATTCAGAGGGAATTACATCATTTTTTGTAGGTGCATCCAAATAGTGCGATTATGGTTTCTTGTTATCATTCTTATTTTATTTTATTTTTGCTTATTTGATCTTTACCGGAATATGAAAGTAGTTATCTATGAAAAAATAAATATTTTTAATTGCATTCCATCCTTTTTTCTTCATTTAAATAGCATGCATCTGGCCCTCAAAATAATTATCACTTCTATCGATCTTTGCATTTGAGCAAACATGGCTTGTTTTTGGGTAAAAGGTCATACCATGATTGTTGCAGTGTTGATGCAGTTTCAAATCTTTGTTGCTGTTAGCCAACCACAAGTGCCTTGTTACTTTATATTTGGAGACTCGTTGGTTGATAACGGAAATAACAACGACCTAGCAACAATGGCAAAAGCCAATTACCCGCCTTATGGAATTGATTTTCCACTAGGTGTAACAGGAAGATTCACCAACGGTCGAACCATCGCGGACTTTATTGGTATCATATATCCCTTTCTCTCTATATTGAAAATCTATATTAACTTTAATTTAAAGGCATTTTTTTTTTAATAACAAGAAATGATTCATACTCTATATCCTACTACTGCAAAATATTTTATGCTCTCCAATCAAGTGATTGTTGGTTCAAGTCAAGTGTGTTAGTTTTCACTTCTAAAGATGGGTTATACAATATTGATGCTTACAAATTATTCACTCTTACGATTTCATGCAGGGCAAGAACTAGGTTTTACCGAGTTTATTTCATCATATGCTACCGCAACTAACGAAGACATTAGCACTGGCGTGAACTATGGTAGTGGTAGTGCTGGTATTAGGGATGAATCTGGAAGTAACGTGGTAATGCCTGCTCGAGAAAAACTGAAACACATCGTTTTTTCTTCTTCTTCTAAATATCATCAAAAGCATGCAAATCACTCCTTATTGCAATTTGCAAATAATTACTAGTTTTCTAATGATGTACACCCCTCGTTAGCATATAGTAATGCAAATTCAAATACGTAGACTTTAATATGCATTTAGTGTACTGCAACATTCCCCATCATGTTAGACTAATTTTCATGATTTAACACTGTCTCAGGGTGCTCGGATCAGCTTGAATATGCAACTACAAAATCATGCATCAATAATTTCACGTCTTTTGCTCTTGCAACAAAACAGCACATTTACAAATGAATATGTTAAAAAATGCATCTATTTAGTGAATATGGGATCCAACGACTACATTAATAACTACTTGATGCCCGAAAATTATCCCACCAGCCGCATATATACCCCCGATCAATATGCAGCAGTTCTTGCGAAACAATTCTCTCAACAACTCACGGTAAACATCCTGATTATCTTCTCTTTTTAGTATGGTGTGATAGAAACGATCCATGTCACATTTTTAGGCCTAGTTTTTTGTTTATTAATGTGTGATCTTTAATATATTATGTCTCGTGATTAAGTATGTGTTTTGGTTAATAATAATCATGTGTATTTAAATCATATGACAGATGTTATATAAATTGGGAGCTAGGAAAGTTGCTGTGAATGGAGTGGGTCTCATAGGTTGCACCCCAAACGGAACATGTGTAGACTCAATCAATAATGCGGTTAAGCTATTTAACGACAGGCTTAAGCCTCTTGTGGATAACATCAACAATAATTTCTCTGATGCAAGATTTACTTTCATCAACACTACAAGCATTTTAACACCTCAAGGAGGTAAATAATTAAGTGCACCAATTTCTTATCTACGTTTTTTCATGTTGATTGCATCAGTTTAAAATTTTACAAAATGGTTTTCGTACTGTTCAGGGGTAGCTTTGCCGAATCTTCCCTGTTGTCAATTGAGGTCAGATGGACAATGTATTCCAAACTCAATACCTTGTGCTGACCGGGCTTTGTTTATTTTTTACGATGGTATTCATCCTACTGAAGTTGCTAACTCGGTTTTTGCAAAAAGATCTTACAATGCACAGTCTCCCACTGATGCATCTCCTTACGATATTAGCCAGTTGGCTGCAATTTCAACTGATGCATCTCCTTACGATATTAGTCAGTTGGCTGCAGTTTAATTAATATTTCACGATATCGTATGATTCGAATTGTTTTGTGATTCTATGTATGTATAAAAGTTATAATATCTAACGAAGTAAATAAAACTAAATTGTGGAGTTTTGTAGCCATGTTAACAAGTTATATTTCTCTAATTACCATAAACAATATTATTGGCTTTAAAATGTAGAAACTGATGTTTTCTGTGAACCGGATCAATGTAGAAAATGACTTTCGTATGTGCATTTCAGCATTTGGATTTGTCTTTGTTTTGCTTAGTTGCTAGATCACTTTTTGTTCCTTCCAACAACATTTAAGCATTAATCTTTTTGAGTTTGAATTTGTGTTAGTCTGTGTGTCATAATCCGACATGAACTTAATGGCTTATCAAGAATACTTGTAGAAGAAACTTGATTGCGGACGAGATTGCTTGTAATTATTTTGTGATATATATATACAAATTATTCAAGAAATATTTGGATAATTCAGTAAAATGAAGCTAATATATTAAAGACAATGGATTAGTAAGTTGAAGATTGATTCGGAGGTGGTCCAAGTTATTGAGCATGGTATAAATCGTTCAACCATGTTTGAAAAGAAGATCGGCAAGGAATCCACTCATTTTTCGATTGACACCAGCGACCCAAAGCTAATATAATAATATTAGATATAAATTCTTTCATTTATATCAACTAGACCGAACTATAATAAGATTCAGGTTACAGTTACAAACATATCATGTAAAATTCTGCTAATCAAAGAGGACTTTGTAGATACGTAATCTAAAATTTTATATAATACTGCATGCCATAGACTAGGCATCGCTAGGTTTAGGTTTCCAGAACGTGGATATCTTCTGTAAAACACTCGGTATGCACAAGTTATAGGACAAGTTAGAGCCCCATAACACTCGGTATGCACAAGTTATAGGACAAGTTATAGCTAGGGGTATAAATCAGACGAGACAATTCGCGAGTTATTCGAGATCGACTCGCAAACTACTCGAAATCGACTCGATTTAAACGAGTCGAGCTCGACTTCGAGCTACTCGAGTACATTTTCGAGTCGAGTTTGAGCTCCAAAATACTCAGCTCGTGAAGTTCGCGAGCCTTATCGAGCTTTGATTAAATTACACATTTACCCTTTTATATAAATACATTTACTTAATTTTCATAGAAATCGAGTCGAGCCGAGCTTAATATACCGAGTATTAATCGAGTTTGAGCATGAATGTAGAAATAATCGAGCTCGAGTCGAGTTTCGAGCTCGAGTTTTATATCATGAGTCGAGCTTGAGCTCGAAATATAAAGCTCGAACGAGCTCGAGTTGAGTTTCAAGCTTGAGTTTTGGTATTCGAGTCGAGCTCGAGCTTGGCAGTACTCGGCTCGACTCGGCTCGTTTACACCCTAGTTATAGCCCCATAACTCGGCCCTATGGCTCCACTTCGTAGTCAAACCTCGTGTCATAGCTCGTTGCGTCAACTTCACCAACCCAAGTTATAGGGCACTTCTTTTTCTCTTTTTTTCTTTTGTATATTTTATATTTTACTTTTTTTGCCAAAATTGTTAAAAAAGGTACGTATAGTACACCATCATATTGAAAAGAGATGAATAGGGTCTATTGTCAATAACAACTAGTAAATGGTTTGTTACAATGCAACATGCCAAGTTGTTTTCAAAAAGCATGTTATTAATAAATGGTGGGGGTGGGTGACGGTGGTGGTGATTGGAGGCGGTAGTGAGTGGTAGCGGTGGTGAGTGGTGGTAGCGAGTGGTGGTGGTGGTGTTAGAACAACCGTTAGTATAAAAAGGACTAACGTTGCAAACAATCATTGGCTAAATGGACTAACATTGAAATATGATGCCGTTAGGGACTAACGGTGCAAATGGACTTAACGTCCAATTGGATTATTAAAATGTCAAAGGACCGGTCAACCCAACTGAGACAACCACAGGGACCACTGGTGTAAATATTTGTGTTCTAGGATGAAACATGCATATTTACTCTAAAAGTTAAGAAGAAGATTCTCAAAATGAGACAAAAACTTGGGTTGCGGTCACCAAAAGGTACAAAAATAACACCTCTTCCTCAAATGGTCATGTGCGAATGTGCGACTCCACTAATTTGTTAACACGTGTCCAGACAAAAAGTACAATCCAAATCATTTGCAAGAACCATCACTATCAAATCTTGTTCACGTGTTGTTTGACTTTCTTAAACAAATGTGCGAATGGCTCATGTGCGAATATGTGAATGGAAATCTACTTTATTGGGAAGGAACAAGAATATCTATTTTTTCAGGAATAAAATCTTATACTTTTTACTTTTCTTACTTTACTGGGAAGGAACATGCCCATTTGAATTTTTGTATACAAAATACTACACACTTTTAACACTTTGACAAACACTTTAACAAATCTTTTTATAAAAAATAAACATACTTTTAACCTTTACATAAAAATTAAAACAACACTTTTAACACTTGATTGTTGGCAGTAGAATCTCCATCTCCATCATTTCCTCCTATTCATCAACCCTCCTAGTGTTGAACAAGGATTTGTTGCATCTACAATTGTCAATTAATCCACCTATAGTTGGGTGAATTCGTCGACCCTCGTGTTTACTACCCTCACGATTCTTGTAGATTGATGTACCATCTACGATCACGGAATGTAGTTTTCTAGTATAGTGAAACCATGTCTACTTTTTTCATTGATTTGGTTAAACCATGATCCATGTACCCTCCAGACCATACTCCACCAACAATATTGATTTTGATAACATCTACACCATTCACATTAAATGATACTAAAAACTTCTAGAGGCCAACTGACACAAGAAGCGGATGCGAATTTTAATAGACTCTAATCCAAGAGAACGATGATAAAACCTCAAAAGAGTATAAAACCCTTAATAAAGAGCACTTTATTTAATAATCAAATGATCAAAAGATGTTTTACAATAAAACATAAATTCTATATTTATAGGGGAAAGTATCTTAGAGAAAATGATAACAAATTAGTGTAAATAAAAAATTAAAAATAAAAAAATTTTCCTAATTAAACAAAGGGTTAATGACATCTAATAGTAAGAAATTTTCTCAAACATTCATATATCAATTATAAAAATATCACAATACAGATCAAACTTTCAAATTTCAGTTTATGATCACACTTTTGCTTCTTATGGCCTGCTACCGGCTAGGCGGGTAAAAATTGCTTAGTTATTTTATTTTATTTAATTAATTTATTTATTTATTTTTAATATCAAAAACATTTTCCTCAAAATACAACCACCAACATCATATCCGGTAACCACCACAATCAGCCCCTAACCTCCATGTCACCACCCTCATCTCTTCCACCACCGATCAACTTATCGTCACTCCACCGCCGTTCACTGTCTCTATTCACCACCGCAAGTTCGCTATAGGTATTCATTGATTTCATTAAACTCTCGTTTTTTTTACTTCAAAATGATGTACGCAAAATGAATTAGCAATTTGTTGATTATTACTTGTTTTCGTAGTTTACATATTTTATTGTCTTATATATGTATTTTATTAAATGTATATGCTTTTAGATTATTCTAGAGCATAGTCGTTATTATTTTGAAGCAAAAAAAATATGTGTATCTGAATCACTTAAGAGAACCGAAGGTTTCACCCAAGACATCACCAGAAACGTGGCCAAAAAAATTGAGGAACATGACCATAAATGAAGTGGCATGTCCAGTTGGCGGATGACATGTATTTTACAGGTTAAAACGGGTGTTTGATGATATAAATACAAAACCAATAAAGTTTGTTGCGTATTATAGTATTTTATTGAGTTCATGACCGATAAGTGTACATTTGGAAAAGTTTCTTGCTATAATTAGATGCCATTAACCCTTAAACAAAAATATAAAATTTAGACTTCCTGCAAAACATCCTAAATCTTGAAGGACCGCGTGTTACAATTTAGTTGAATTGGATAATTATAACGAGCTTTTGGAAGAGCGGTCAACTTGTGGAGGTGCTTTTAATATGTTGCTAGAAAAAGATTGGCTAACGGAGATTGGTGAGGAACATAGTGCTTCGATGCTAGTTGCTCGATGTGATTTTTGGCTGTTTTATATTGCATACTTTTGTGGGGGTACGATTGGGCTCGTTTACAGCAATAACTTGGGACAAATATGTCAATCACTTGGATACGGGCTCGAGACTGAAGAACTTGTTACTATCTATTCTACGTGCTCGTTTTTTGGCCGTCTTATTTCGGCTGTCCCCGACTTGAGTAGCTGCTTTTACACACCTCAAATGAATACAAGTAAGTATAAAGTTTGTAAGTCATCATATGTAATTAATATCGATAAGGGTTAATAACAAACCACTGAACTTTCACTATATTATGCAGAAAGGTGTGTACTACTAGGACTGGATGGCTAGCACTATCACTCGTGCCAATGCCCGTTGTGCTAGTTCTCTCAGATACCAGGACTAGTTTAAGTGCGCGCAGCCACATGGTTGATTGGTATATCCTCTGGGTTCATATTTTCAGCGGCCGTATCAATCACTAGCGAGCTATTTGGTTCAAAAAGCTCGGGGATCAATCATAACATCCTAATAACCAACATTCCATTAGGATCTTTGTTGTATGGCGTTCTTGGAGGTGTAATTTATGACAGCAACATCAAAAGCTCGAATGAGACGGTTTTCGTAGGAGGATCAAGGTTATGTATGGGTCCAAAATGTTATAATGGGACATTTAGGTTGTGGAGTTGTGTTTCTTTATTAGGTTTAGGTTCGAGTTTTTTGCTTTCCGCAAGAACGAAAATAGCATATGAAGAATACTATCATCGAAGAAACTTGATCTCGGATGAGATTTCTTATAATCTTTGACATATTTACAAATCCTTCAAGAAATAACTGGAGCTAGACAGTATAAGCTACCGGCGTCTCAAACACTTAGAGCCATAGTGTTTTAGAGCGGTGAATAGAGAGAAACAGATTATGATGCGGTTAAGTATGGGCTACCTCAAACTCTCAAAGAGTGAACAATCTACATCCTTCATGCATGTCATTTCAAATGTTAAAACTAAGGCCGTCAAGATCGAGATCCTGCTATGGATTGTTTTTGTCTTTGCAAGATCGGAATCATAAGATCGGACTTAAATGTTCAAATGTCTTATATATCTATGTAATTTGTATTCAAAGCCGATTGTTAGCAAATTCATGAAAAAAGAAGAGTTTTGAAAGTTATAATAATTTGAAAATGCAATGCGTAATAGTTTAAAATATTAAAATATATAATCGGTGATTAAGGAGTGAAAAGGTAATATTTGTCGTAACTTTTCCCATATGGTTAGCATTCATTATATAGATACAAATACACATAAGAGATAAACATTATATTTTAATAATTCAGATCTTATCTTTATACAACAATAAACATTTGAACTAAACTTTAAACCTAAGTTCCCTGTTTACATTGCCCCTCAATCTTAACCTTAACAAGGTTTAGATTGTGTCTTGGATTCTCTAGCATTTCTTAGTAGCCAACTTTGTGAGTCCATATGCTATCTGATCACAAGAGGATATGAATCGAACATCAAGGGCGCCCATTGCTACCTTATCTCTAACAAAGTGAAAATCCACCTCTTTGTGTTTTGTACGTGCATGAAACACCAGATTAGCTATTAGATAAGTCGCCCCTAAGTTATCACACCATAAAACTGGGGGTCTTGACTGTCGAATGCCTAATTCCTTAAGTAGAGATTGTACCCATGTTGCTTCTGCTGTACCATTAGCTTGAGCCTTCTATTATGCTTCTGTGCTTGACCGAGACACTGTAGGTTGCTTGCGAGAACTCCAAGAAATCAGATTTGGCTCGAGACATATTGCGAAACCTCCTGTTGACCTGCGATAATCCAAGCATCTTGCTCAATCAGCATCTGTAAACACACTCAAAAGTGTAGAATTTAACTGTTTAATTCGAAATCTTGTGGCTACTGTGCCCTTTACGTATCGTAGGATTCATTTGTCTTCTTCCCAATGAATGTCTGTTGGTTTGGAAAGGTATTGACATACTTTGTTTACAGCAAACGAAATGTCTAGTCGTGTTAATATGACACACTGAAAGCCTCCAACCATACTTGTATATTTAAAGGCATCATCATCACTAAGAACCTGTCCTTAATCACGAGACAATTTCTCTGTTACAGACATCGGGTTGAAACGCTTTTACAATTCTCCATATTAGCGCGATGAAGTAGATCAGTTGCGTACTTATGTTGCATGAGAGTGACCCCCCCCCCCCCCCCCCCGAATTGTGAACGACTTCAATCTCGAGAAAATAGTGTAACCTGCCAAGGTCTTTAATTGGGAAGGATCCAGAAAAGGTACGAACCAGTGTATCAATCACCTTATATGAAGACCCCGTAATGACAATGTCATCCACATAAACAAGCATGTAGATAACAACATCCCCATGATGGAAAACAAAAGAGAGATGTGTCAGCTTTGGAAGACCGAAAACCAAGTTGAAAGAGCTTATCACTTAGCTGAGAAAATCAAGCACGTGGAGACTGTTTTAGACCATAAACGGCCTTCTGTAACTTGCACACATACTGAGGTCGTTGAGAATCTTCAAAGCCTGGTGGTTGATGCATACAGACTTCTTCATTTAGAATCCATGAAGAAAGGCATTACTGACATCAATTTTTCTAACATGCCAATGTCAGGATACTGCCAAAGAGAGAATTAGACGAACCATGGCTGGTTTAACAACATGAATAAAAGTGTCCTGGTAATAGACATCATACTGGTGAGTAAAGCCACGAGCCACTAGGCGTGCCTTATGTTTATCAATAGAGCCATTCGGATGTTGCTTGAGTTTAAAAATCCATTTGCAACCAACAATGTTAACCCCAGGTGGCCGGGGTATAAGGACCAGGTCTTATTTTAAAACTCGGCTTCCATGGATTTGCACCATGCTGGTTCAGCAAGGGCCAATCGATATAAGGTAGGCATAACCATGAACACTCTTCTATTGGAATCATAAAGTACAGTTCCATCAGTAAACTTGCAAGGAAAAACTTTGTCGTTACGACCCCTGATGGGGACGAGGTATTAGTAGAAGCATTGCCGGTTGAAGCTGATAACGCTACACGCGTCGTTCGGGGTCAAAGGAACTTCCTTTTCTTCGAGCAAGTTTTATAACACCCTAGGCAGTGAACCTAATCGTTGTAGTGTAGTATTAGGGTAAGCCACGGGTATTGATATCGTTCTCTAGGGGAATAGGAATGCTAGTGAGAAGTTACTACGCTAAGGTTGGGGTTGAGGAAGATTATTTTTTTTTTATCTTTTTTATGTTTTTTTAGAAAATGGAAAGGTACGAATCTCGGGGTTTGGATTTGGGGGTTGGTATTTCTACCGATTACTCTACTTATCTAATTATCTAATCTAAGGTGTATGTAGTCTATGTCTAATTAGTGTGTGCTCGTATGATAGTTTAAAGATGTGTTCACTTAGGTTTTATTACTCCTTAATTATCTCCTATTGATGGTTGAATTGTCACGTCCTTATTCTTAATCGCGTTGTGTGTCTAAAGTCGTAGGGTATGCGTTTATCCCTAACTCTTTGAACTTACCAAAGGGTCTCGTCCACAAAACCCTCTAGGGATTATAAACTCTAACTCTAAGGCACTCTTTGGATGGTTTAGCTTACAACCGCTCTAAGTGCTATAGCCTAAGGTTCAGAAAGATTAATCAAGCATTAATTACACAACGAATGACCTATCGCATTACTAGATCATTAATCAATTAAGATAAGAGACAACCAATCAATATTTAATAATTACGTTTCATATTCCCTAAGCAAACACACAAGTAAATTAGCCAGACATGGAGAACATGCAAGCATACACACAAATAATTGAAGACATAATTGAATTAATGAAGTAAAACACTTATCTTGATGTAAGTTAGGGTTTGGAACCCTAAAATACTGTACAAGACGGCATTGGTTCGCTTTAGGTTTTTACTCCAAAAGACTACACACAAATACTGAAAAATTCGGATTCTATATATAAGATTACATATGCGAAGGCGTCACCTTATGATTTATGACGCCGTCGGGTCGTCGTCATTAGGGTTTCATCTTGGCCACGTTAGTCTTGCGACGACGTCACCTTGTGCTTGTGACGCCGTCCCCTTCAGCTTCTAACGCCGTCTGGATCAAATCTAGGCCGTCTGAGTTGCGACGGCCTAATCTTTTAAAGCCTGACACCGTCACTTGAAAATAAGAAATTTGGCTTCTGTGCCGTCACAAAATGCTCCGACGGCGTCGCAGTTAAGCAGTGACGCCGTCACCTTGTATTTCAGCAGCTTGAGTGTCTCGATTCTTGACTTTGGCCTTTTTCTTCGTATATCCGCGCCTTTTCGTCCAAATAAATGCCATTACAGCAATTTGCCTTCAAGAGACCTAAAAAGTGAAAAGGAACGATATTAAGTAATAACGGATACAAAAGTGATCAAATAAGGGCTTAAACGACCCCTCAAAAAGGTACATTTTAAAACCTTATCAAATATCCCTACACTTGGTATTTGCTTGTCCTCAAGAAAATGTGCTTTTAGCCAATTAATTTATAAGTTATGGGTCATGAAGCATTGGTTTAAAACAGTCCACAACACATATAAGCCCCGCAAAAGTCATAACAAGCACGGAAATTACATACTAGCACCTCACATGGGGTGTTTGGATACTCACATCTCTCTCGGGTGTATATGAAATATAACAAGTTGGAAATGGAAGATAAGCACTCATTAACCGGTTCTAGTACATAGATTACCATAGGCTTGAGAATAGATCAAACCTCCATCGCTTTGGCGTAAGCACCTAGGAAAGACTATCAAAGAGGTCTTTAAAGGGTTGTAATGTTAGGCTTACGGTAGAGAAACAAAAGGTTTGGTGGGATATGCTATTTAGTGGTGGCAAGTCAAAAATCTCTATGTTATAAGCATACGAAGAATGACGTTGCTAAGCCAAGACTCGACACTCTAAACTCTAGATAACTGAAACAAAAAAACATAAATTTAAATGATACATATAGGATGGTAGCCCGTATGTTTTTGTTTTTTTTGACACTCTATTTTTTTTCTTTTCTCTTTCTATTTTTTTTCGATTTTTTTTTCATACACTTTTACTCTACCATCCCCTACGGTAACATCAAAATGATAGGGATTTATAGGCACATCCCTACACATGAGTTTTTATTACTCTAACACTAATTTGACCCGAATTGAAAAGATCAAAACACTTGGGTTACGTTATTACACAAATAAGAGAATTTAACGTTCCCTTCCAGTCATTTCATAAACTTTAACTTTTTTCCATGAGTCCCAATCGTCCCAAAACTGTGTACAAAAGATATGACTCGTGATGAGTGGGCAAATACTCATCATTTTTGTTCCTTCTACACTTCAAAAACAGTCAAAACACTTTGAAAAGTCTCAAAAAGACAGAAAAAATATTTAGACTGTGTTTTATTCAATAATTGTAAAAATCTAGTCCCTGGTTACTCAAAACAAGTTAATTTTTCATAAAAGGCCCTAAGGGATTTTCAAGTTGTCAAAATTACCCTTATAAAATTCAATTTTGCAAAATGGCAACTTTAGTCCTTGAAGTTTTAAAGATTAACAGAATTTACCCCTGGACATTTTTAATTTGAAAATTATTATTTTAGGTCCTTGGGAAAATTAAACTTGTCAAAAATGGTCCTTATAATAAACTTTGGAAAATTACAGATTTGGTCCCTTGGTTTTTGTGGAATTGGCAAATATGATCCTTGGAATTTTCAAAGATGACAAGATTGGTCCTTGGAAGACATTTCCAGAAGTTACATGTGTGATCCCTGGAATTTCAGAATGTACACCTTTGGTCCTTAAAATACACCATGGCTCCATAGTTAATCCTAAAATCCAAATCCTATGTTAACTACTTAAGCCCATGATCCAATACCCCCTTTTTACCCGGTCCAGTCCACTCCCCCAACCCGGTCAACCCAGTCATATCCTACCCACCTTTTCCCTCCAAACTCATCACCTTCCTCACCCACTTCTCTGCAAAACAACCTGCACACTCAAACCCTGTCATCACCAAACCCTCTCACCCACTACTTGCCCTCACAGAAGAAGCAAAAAAGCACACACAAGAAACAAAGAAATAGAAGAAAGAGAAGCAAATGAAGACCCTTAGCTGAGCATAAATAGCGTGTGCCACATTATAAGGCAGGAGTTAGTCTTCAGTTTTTTTTAGTTTTAATTTAGTTTTTTTAGTTTTAGTCTAGAATATGTGTTCTAGCTCGTTTTTATTTTCCATTGTCATTTTAATTACATGTAATTTTCAATTCTCAAGTTAATGCAAGTTCATTTTGTTTATGAAAATTTCCTGTTGAAGTCTTGTTTTTTTTATGGTCATTAGTTTTCATTCGTCTCAAATCCTTGTTACTAATCTGATTCAGTTGTTCTTATAAGCTTGCATACGTTCTGTGATCCTTAGTTTCAAGTTACAAATCGGTTTTTCAAAAGTTGTTTTCATCATTCGTGCCCTTAAGTTTAATTTTACCAAAGGAAACTTCTGACTTGATTTGTGAACTAAAACTTTGTTGATAGTGACTCTTTCAAACTTAATCGAAGATTGAACGGATTACGTTCTGGGTTTCACCTAGCTTTCATACAAAAATTGGGTGTTGGTTAAGATAAGGTTGGTGAGGAATTCCCGTGCTTACTACTTTTGTTGAAAACTTTTTGGCTAAACATTGAACTTTGATTCCTAGTGTCTTGCATACGTTCGAATATTCTTGTTGACTTAGTCTAATCATTGTTCCTAAACTCTGCTTACTTTTGATTACTGGTATTTTTTTTGTTCTGAAGTTGTCCTTTAAAAGTATTTGTTTTACTTGAACGTAATTGAACTCTTAACTTTTAATGTACATTAATTTTACTGTTACCTTTTATTTTTGCTCGATCTTGTGTATAAGATCTGATTTTGATTTTTTTGATTTAATTTTGATTTTTTTTGACTTCTGATTGAGGACGGAATATTACACCGTGTGCGATAAATACGAGTCGATTCCCAGAAGTAAACGAAGAGAAAGAAGATAAAGA
>BPTQ01000001.1:31150542-31295115 GCA_019973895.1 Chrysanthemum seticuspe
TAACTTTTAATGTACATTAATTTTACTGTTACCTTTTATTTTTGCTCGATCTTGTGTATAAGATCTGATTTTGATTTTTTTGATTTAATTTTGATTTTTTTGATTGACTTCTGATTGAGGGCGGAATATTACACCGTGTGCGATAAATACGAGTCGATTCCCAGAAGTAAACGAAGAGAAAGAAGATAAAGAAAAAAAGAACACACACGAAAAAACGAAGAAGACACTCCCGTTCATCACCCACTCTCCCAAACCACTACTGTCCCAAACTCACACGTCCAACAAAACGTCTCTTCACCCACTCCTTCCACTACTCAAACCTACCTTTTCCACCCATCCTATACTGACCCAACTGGCAGAAGAAAGAGAAGCAAATGAAGACCCTTAGCTAAGCATAAATAGCGTGTGCCACATTATAAGGCAGGAGTTAGTCTTCAGTTTTTTTTTTAGTTTTAATTTAGTTTTTTTAGTTTTAGTCTAGAATATGTGTTCTAGCTCGTTTTTATTTTCCATTGTCATTTTAATTACATGTAATTTTCAATTTTCAAGTTAATGCAAGTTCATTTTGTTTATGAAAATTTCCTGTTGAAGTCTTGTTTTTTTTATGGTCATTAGTTTTCATTCGTCTCAAATCCTTGTTACTAATCTGATTCAGTTGTTCTTATAAGCTTGCATACGTTCTGTGATCCTTAGTTTCAAGTTACAAATCGGTTTTTCAAAAGTTGTTTTCATCATTCGTGCCCTTAAGGAGTGGTTGGAATAGAATTGGTTGTGGGTTAAAAACATACTTTCGATCCACTTTGGGTCTTGCATTAGGCAAGTTAGAAGCTAATTCAAACTTTCTCAGTGATAGTTGTTTCAAAATCAAGTGTTTAGTTCAGTCTTCAAAGGAAACCATTTTAATTTTTTGTGTTCTGTTACGGTTCTACCAGCAGTCCCAACGGCACCCTTTTGTAGTTTTGTAAAAGCTTATTAGAAGCTCTCATAAGCTAGATATGGGGGCAAAAGCAAGTCAGCTAGGTGGTTTGCAGGTTCCAATGATCTCAAGTGCTCACCACCACTGTAGCTAATTCAGAATAAGTTCCAAAGAGCACCCTCTGGGTCTGTTTGAGACTGCAGTTCAGCAGACCAATAGCAGCAGCCTCGGTAATTTTCTTCTGGCTTTTAATGTTTATTGTTGTTTATTAGATCCCTTGTGTAGCTTGTTAGATTAACTAGATTAAGGTTTAGATTTTGTTAACTTTATGTAACTTGTTTAGTGCTAATTAGTTACCCTTTTCTGCCATAGTTCCTTTTTTTATCTGTCATAACAGCCCCCTATTTAGCCCTTTTAAGTCTCATTTTTAGATTAGTTCAATGTAGAATTAGATGCTAATTTTTGTTTTATAAGTAGTTCTTAGTGAGAACTTGATATGTTTGAGCTTATGTTAGGGTTTCGATAGCTTTTGAATAGTTTTTGTTGCCTCTAAACTTGGTACCTCAGGACTAAAAACCTCAAGCAGACCCCAACTGTCCATTAAACCAGATTTAACAGATTTTTTTGCCCTTAATGAGGTCCATTTTAGCTATAGATTAGTTTTTTTTATCACTCTAGTATGGAATTTAGCCACCTTAGCTTGTTGTTGATTTTGGAGTTCAATTAAGCGCTTAACTTTGGCCTCAAAAGCCTCTTGTAGGGGCTGTTTTACCACTGTTACAGCAACCTTTAGCGTTTTTTTTTTGCTAGATTTTAGGTAGTATATGTTAGAATTAAGGTTTGCTTTTTATGATAAGTTAATTCATAGTTGGTGGTTAATTTGTTTGAACTTAATCTGGTCCCTTAGAGCTTATTAGGAGGTTTATTTTTGCCATCAAAAGCTGCTCCTTGTTGCCTTTTAGATGTTGTCACACTAGCATAAATAGTCCAACATCTTATCCCCTTTTTATTTTATCAATTCTCTTGTCTTCAGCTTATTTGGTTCAATAATGTTCATTACAGCTTAAGCTTCTCTTTTTAACTGCTTTTCCATTGGCTTATTTGGGCTCACAAGACTGTCCAATAAGGTGTGTTAGGATCTAATCTCAGTTTAGTCAAAATTCTAAATTTGTCATTAAAGTCAAAACTCATTAAATCTGGTTTTTACAAAACTTTGTGGAATTTTGACAGATTCGTTATAAGTCCATTTGAGCTGAAATTTTGGATACAAGATCTTTGGTTGGTCGTGGATTTCATGATCATTTTAGTTTATTTTTAGGAATTTTATAAGCTAGCTTAATGTAGGCTTAAAGTAGGGCCTTAGAGGCCGTTTGGCATATAGTTATTAAAATCTGGTCGCGAGTTTTTTTTCTGTAGCTTGTGCTTTTTACTTCTCAATCAGTTGCATTAGCTCATTTTAGGTTAGATTTAGGCTTTAGTAGCTTATGGTAGCTTATAGTTAGCTTTTAGCTTATTTCAAGTGCTTATTCAAACTGCTTATTTGCCCAATTCAGCTTATTAGTGGGCTTATCTAACTTTTTATATTTTTCCCAGGCTTAGAATAATATTTTAGATTTTCCTGTAAAGTCTCATAATTTTTACTGTTCATTTATTATTTTTCTTAATTTTAATTAGTTTAAATTAGTTTTTTAATTAATAATAATTATTTAAAAAGTCTAAAAAATATATTTTCAGTTTTAAAATAAATTTTATAATATTTTAGATTTTTATAAGTCATAATTTCACTTTTATAGCTTTATTTCATATTTTCTTATATTTTAGGGTATTATTAAATAGTTAAAAATAGTTTTTAATTAATAATAATTAGATAAATAGTTTTAAAAATAATTTTCTTTTTCTTAAAATTTTATTTTATTATTAGAATTGTTAAAAAGTAATTTTCATTTTCATGAGTCTTTTAGTTTTATGATTTCACATTTTTATTTTACACGTTTACGTTTGTTTTAGTTTAAGTTTTACGTTTTTAGGTTTTAATCGTTAAACGTTTTTTTTAGAATAGAATTAAAATGACTTCAAAATCTTTATTAGATTTAATTTCCTTAGTGTAATCAATCATCACCCTTTTCCTGTTCAATATTCACCCGATCACAAATTCGTTGTATTTCAGTTTTCACACCTCGTTGGGACTTAACGACCTTGGGAAACACTAAACTCTCCTAGATCTTCATTGCTTTGGTTTCAGGCTGTCTGGCTTTTATTACGGTTGACCATTCACAAGTGGTTAGCTTGTGTGATAAAACCTGACGGTTTGGACCCGATCAACTCGACTTAGCAACTCATGCAAGCAACTAGATAATTGAACTAAGGGTTTAGGGTGATAACAATAATGCATTAAAAGTGAGTGCATACAAGGTAGGCTAAGGCGATTTGGGTGTATATTTGGGGGTGGGGTGTAAACAATGCTCTTCATTGAAATTCCGGAAAAACCGAAACATCACGAGAACCGCGAAAAGGATAGGCTCTGAGGGGTTAACTAGGGGTATCGTGTACTAAAGATGAGTACAACGCAAAGGTGTGGGGGAATTACTCAACCGATGTGGAAGAAGTAATTATATTACGTGTATCAAACAAGGGTTATCTTAATGCCTCTTATCATTTAGTTATTCCTAACTACACAAGTGTAGTGTTACTAGCGATCTCGGGATGCATCACAAAACAAGTTCTAGAATATATTATACTACCGGTTCACACTCTAAGCATTAAAGATGAGAGCTTTAATTCCTACTAATCTAAGGGCGATCCTCACATTTTGGGTGGAATTTAGGTGGTAAATGGTTTTTGTGCTAGCCATGCAACTTTCCATTTGTGAGACGCTTTTGTTAAGACTAATGGCCCACTCCTATATGTCATGAAAAATTTTAAATTTGGTGCCAAAATTACCCTAACCGACAGTTTCTCATGGTTTATTACACAAATACAATTGGACAAAGCAAATAGTCAAGGATAAGCATAGTTTCAAAGTTCCCGTTTTGTTTTCCCTCCCGACACTTAAACTGAACATTGTCCCCAATGTTCCCCGAAAGTATCAAAGTTATGATAATGGAAGGTAATTAAAAACGAAAGAAACTAGTACTCACCTGATTAGCTCGGTAGGATCCGTGTGTGAAGTAGTGGTTAAATCCTTTCCAAGAAAAATGTATGCGTGAAAAACTCCTTCCAATCTTTTGTTTCTTCTTCTTGATAAATAAAACCTGCACATTTGAAGAAAACAAACAAAACCTTCGCGTAAAATCGGCGGTAATAATATATATAAGACTCTACTAAACTAGGATATAATGCTTGTTGAATGGATGTTTACAGAATTTCTGGAAAATTAAGACCTGGAAAATTTCAAAACTTTATAAGTAGCTCAGAAAACGAGAAAAAAGTAATCTGTTGTTTTTAATCCTTTTTGACGCTGTCAGGTTGCGATCCTGACGCCGTCAGGTTATCCTGACAAAAACTGGTCTGCGATTTTCTGAAAAAAATTCTGAAAAATTTACATCTTTAGAATCTGGAAAAATTTCTGCAAACATCCATTATGACTCGATACAAGCATTTGACTTGAACAAACACACATATATATCTTTTAATGACTTGCTATTCTCATGTTTACGTTTCTTTGAAAACGTGTGTAATCCTCCCTACACTTATCCTTTATGTAAAATACCTTTATATGCAATTAAGAGGAGGTTAAAAACAAAATAAAGCATTTTTACAAATTTAGACATGAGAATAAACGATCAATAAAAGATATATGACACTAACAAGCAAACAATTAAGCATGGGTTGCCTCCCACGAAGCGCTTTTTTTTATTTATGAGTCTTGTAGCTAGACTCGTAGTCGTGCTCCTACGTACCGATATAAGTAAGCCTATCCTTAACAATGTCATAAGGATCAAACTTATCATTTAAGTTCCTAGTAGTTCGTTTGGTTCGATATGCCTTTTCAAACTTCTTTCCATCGGGATCATAGATCGTTATTCTAATGTGCCACTCTCCATTACCATCACTAGGTGGTCTATTCCAATCCCACTTATGTTTAGGCTTATCGCTCTCAACTTTCCACTTATTCATGACAAGGTTGACGGGCAAGCTTCCTAGAAACTCGGTCATCTTTCTAAATACTAAGGCGTCCTCGAACGGGTTTACTTCCATGTCCCTAGCCATTTCTTTTTCTTGGAAAGTTGCTTTACTAGTAAAGGCTTCATCTAGGTAGAAAGGTCGTTGGGGACCTATGAAATTCTTGATAACGCTACACGCGTCGTTCGGGGTCAAGGAAACTTCCTTTTCTTCGAGCAAGTTTTATAAAACCCTAGGCAGTGAACCTAATCGTTGTAGTGTAGTAATTAGGGTAAGCCACGGGTATTGATATCGTTCTCTAGGGGAATAGTGTCGTTAGGCTGAATTGTATGTCGATTTAAGTCTAAAGGTGAGGGATGACTATTTTTTATCTTTTTTTATGTTTTATGAAAATGGAAAGGTACGAATCTCGGGGTTTGAAGGGGAGGGTGGAATTAGTTGCTAGCCAACTATTCCAAAAGATACTAACTAACTAAGGGATCTACCAGTAACGTGAAGCGTATACCAGTAACGTGAAGCGTATCTACTTATGATGTATTACTCCTTGCTAGCTATCCAATTCTACCTACTGAATTGTCACGTCCTATTGATGGTTGAATTGTCACGTCCTTATTCCTAGTTGCATTGTGTGTCTAAGGTTGTAGGGTATGCGGTTCTCCCTAACTCTTTGAATTCACCTTTAAGTGTAGTAAGCAAAATCCACTAAATCATTCATAAACTAACTTTAAGGTTATCTTTGGTTTAGTAAACGAAATCCACCAAGTCATTCATAAACTATCAAAGATTTATCAAGTATTAAACACAACGATAGCCTAGTCGCACTCCTAAGCTAATTACAATTAAGATAAGAAACAACCAATCAAACAAGAGACAGTAGGATGCAAGAATTATAAACTAAACCAATTAGGTTCATTGAAGTTGTCACACCCTAATGATGAAGATAGACACAAGCATCACTAATAAATCAATAAAATCTAATTAATTATACACAAGTTTCACACAATCATAAGCAAACACAAGGTGAATTAACCAAGCATAATTAATGAAGAGCAAGCAACAATTGTGATAATTGAAGACATACCATAGGATTGGATAAACAAACAAACCATTACAAGATGTTTATGGAGTGGTTGAAACCCTTTAAGTTGCTGGAAAAACACCCACCTAAACCCTAGAATCGGACTTAGGGTTTAGGGCTTGCAAAAAGTGAAGTTATAATGTTATATTTATAGGCAGATTTTCTGTCGGCAAAGAGTGACGGCGTCACACTTATAGAGTGACGGCGTCACGACCATTTTTTCACCAAATTGTAGATTTTCTCGTTCCGGTCGCGTGGGCTTTTGAACCACCTAAATCCGAGTTCGTATGCAAAAGTTATGGCCAAAACAATATCAACTACTTCGCGCGCATGCTGTGATAGTCTTGATCAGCTTGTGACGGCGTCACCTTATGTTTCGTGACACCGTCGTGTCGCCGTCATTAGGGTTTCGTCTTGGCCACGTTAACCTTGCGACGGCGTCACCTTATGTCCGTGACGCCGTCCTCTTCAGCTTCTGACGTCGTCTGGATTGCATCTAGGCCGTCTGAGTAGCGACGGCCGACTCTTTTACAACTGGACGTCGTCACTTGAAAATAAGAGTTTTGGGTTCTGAACCGTCACAAAAATCCTCGGACGGCGTCGCAATTAGCACCTGACGCCGTCGCCTTCTATTTTCAGCAGCTGTGAGTGTCTCGATTTTGACTTTGGCCATTTTCTTCATATATTCGCGCCTTTTCGTCCAAATAAGTGCCATTCCAGCATTTTGCCTTCAAGAGACCTAAAAAGTGAAAAGGAACGATATTAAGCAATAACGGATACAAAAGTGATCAAATAAGGACTAAAACGACCCCTCAAAATGGTACCTTTTAAAACCTTATCAATTCTTATCTATCCAAGGTCCGTATCTAGATGGCGCTCTATCCAACCTAATCTCATGTGGGAGTTCCTCTTCCTTGTAGTAAATATGCTTTTTGACATCGTAAATTGACCTAGCACTCCCCTCTCCTACCACTATTTTGGACATCTTACAATCAATGATGGCACTAGCGATAGCTAAGAATCCTCTTCCTACTAGCAATGGGCATGTCGGGTCCTTATTCATGTCTAGCACATGGAAGTCGGCCAAAAGAGTCAATTCTCCTACATGTACTACCATGTCTTTTATTATCCCTACCGGATATGCAACACTACCGTCCGCAAGACCTAAGATGGTTTCCGTTGGTTCTATCTTACCTAAGTTAAGGCTTCTATGGAGCGACAACGGAACAAGATTGATGCAATTACCTAAGTCGGCTAGAGCATCGAGAGGTTTGGAAGTTCCAAGCCTACACGGAAGAGTAAATAGCCCGGGTCGTCTAACTTCTTAGGTAAATTATTTCGCACAAAATCGGACCCATGTTTTCCAAGTTTAATGTAAGATATTGGATTTCACATACACATCAAACCATAACACAAAGTAGGCGTACAAGAGTTTTTAGAGAGAGAAAGTTAGAGGTTTAGGGAACTTTAGTGAGAGAAAGAAAAATCTTATTATGAGCTCCAACTCTCTACCTTGGAAGGTAAAGAGTATTTATAGTCTTACAATAAAACGCCACACAACGGGCTGTGGATCAGGCATACAGTGGGTAAAGACCCATCCGTCCTCCACGATGTTAATTAACTAAATACTACTTAGCTTAAAATAACTACGACTACGAGCTTTCTAACCATTACATATACTTGAGGTGACCGACTCTTTAATACATGAAATTTCTAATTCCTAACAATCTCCCCCTAAGGGAGGTCACCTCAAACATATACTAAAATTACATAGAATACAAACAGATATTACATTAACAATTGTTCTTGCATTCTTGATGTAGCACTTTGCTCCGAAGCTCGTAGTCATTGATTCTTCTCATTGCATGTTTGGTTAATCCAAGTGGAGGTCTTTTACTGATCCACGTGATAATAATTTTGAGCCAGCTTTTGAGATCATCAGCTAACAAAAATATCTGAGACATCCATTGTGGTGTTGGTATTATGTGATGTTGTGACTTTCGGACCGACATGCTCACATTCTGGATCATGATATCTTCTCATCAGAGTAGCGGAAGCTTTCGTTGATTCATGATATTGGTAGCAGCGTAGCAGAAGCATGGAGTGAAAATATCAGAGTCATTGATGCACTTATCATGATTTCTTTTGAGATGAATGTGTAGTGTGAGCATGCGGCTATGGATTGACCGCCTCATTCTGATCAGCTGCAAACGTCAGGTGTACCTGCATAAAACAGTTAGCAATAAAGCGCACGAAAGTGTCTTTGATCACTTTCTTTGAATTGAGGTACACGGCCCACGGTTCCCCGTTGATCAGTACAAGTACTGCCTGTGATCAGGTATAATTTCGAAGAATTTCCTTGACAGGGTTTCGCAGCTGCTCTAACTGTTCTCAAACCGGAACGTCTCAAAGAAGACAACACGGAGTGAGTGAATCAGCGAATATAAATTCACTGATTGATGAAAAGAGATTTGAAAAACAATCGTGTATCACACAATAGAAATTGTTTTTGCAATACAACGAAGGTTTTAATGAAAATCAATTATCAATCATAAACACCTTTTGATTTGAAATATTCGTACACGGTCGATGTGCTAAAGAAAAGAGTTTTTAAGCACAATGACCGGTTTTTCAAAGGTATCCGTCAATCCATAACCTGAACCAGGATTGATTCAAAAGATTGAATCTCCCCATTTTTACTGTTCAGTTGTCACATGGTTGATCTATTGATTAGATCTCACATGCCACCCACCAGGAGCTTGTTTGATGTTGGCTCCAGAAGGCTTTCCATCTTCATTGTGAATATGTTTGCATATCACTCAGATGTTCTGGCAATACCACAAGGATAATGCGTAGGACTCAAGATATAATCTCTCTTTCCACATTGTGTGAAATAGAGAGTCTTCATTGAAAGTGTCCTAATGAGATTTATAGATGATCTCGTGGCTCTAGACTCAATATGTGCATATTTGGTTCCTGTGTCGGAGACTAGGGAGAGGGTCTCCTTCTTCAATATCAACAATCTCTAAGAGAAAGTCGATAGATTATGTAGGTTCCCCGTGAGAATGAAACAAGCCCTTATAAGAGGAACTTGAGTGGTTTGGCAAGTTGTAGTGCAGAGTGTCACTGGGTTCATGACGTCTTGTCTTCAATACCAATGTTACCATCAGTAGCATATGAATTGTACCCGGTTTCTGCCCTATGGTTGAATAAATGGAGGGCTATTTCTTTTCACCCTTTTCTCATTCAATTCTTTTTCATTCTTCAACCCCTTCAGTGCTTACCGAGACTTCATAGCTAGAACCTTGTTGGGTTTGTTCCAGTACTAGCTCTGTCTCAGTCCGCACTCTTCCCATATCTCATTTTTCTCCTTTTATCATCATACCTAAGGACTTCTACACTAACTAGTGGATTGTCCCTGGGTAGATCCCTCCGGTTCTGGCGGATCATGGGAACAAATACCTAACTTTATCATCCTTATATCATCGTACATAAAGTAAATTAGGTCGGTCTATCTGGTATTGTTCATCTGCCATTTGAACCAATTGAAAACCATTTGAAAATCAATCCAGATACTTGTGATATTATCAAAGCATTTTGTACCTGAATTCTTTTTGATATTTTTAGAACAAGTGCTCCCCCTCAACATGTTAGGAATTAGAAATTCTCGGTATTAAAGAGTCGGTCACCTCAAGTATATGTAATCGTTAGAAAGCTCGTAGTCGTAGTTCTTTTAAGTTAAGTAGCATTTTAGTTAAGTAACACCGTGGAGGACGGACGGGTCTTTACCCACTGTATGCCTGATCCACAGCCCAAAGTGTGGCGAGTTATGTAAGACTATAAATACTCTCTACCTTCCAAGGTAGAGAGTTGGAGCTCATAATAATATCTTTCACTTTCTCTCACTAAGTTCCCTAAACCTCTAACTTTCTCTCTCTAGAATTCCATCTATATGCTACTTTGTGTTATGGTTTGATGTGTATGTGAAAAGTAATATCTAACAATTGGTATCAAGAGCCATGGTTAGATCATATCTTGCACATCTTTGGATTTATAGTGGTTTTTAGGTGGTTTTTGAGTTTGAAAAAGTTTAGTGGTTTTTGCATCATTTGGTTGATTTCTTGTGTTAAAGTTTGAATTTTGTTGGTACTTTTATGTTTAGAATCATCAAAAGTGTTTAGGTTTTCATTTGGTAAGCTTGAATCATCTTGGTTGGGTTGTTTTTGGATTGTAAAGTGATGTTTATATGGTTTTTCAAGCTAGCGACTTAGTTCACGGAATAGTTTCTTGGTAGCGACTTGCTTCACATTTTTGTAGCGACTTACAGTGTTGGTGCTAGCGAGTTAGAGCTAGCGAGTTAAAGTACAAGTAGTGGAATCTCCACTACGGGTAGCGACTTGTTGTAGCGACTTGGTCAGTAGCGAGTTGCTCTTTAGCGACTTGTGTTTCTAGCGACTTGTGTAGCGAATTGCTGCCAAAATTTGGTTAGCGACTTGATCTGTAGCGAGTTACTACTTAGCGACTTGCTTTTCTGTTAGCGACTTGGAACTCTAGCGACTTAGTGGTGTAGCGAATTAGTTGGTAGCGACTTGGTTCAAGAATTCGTAGCGACTTGGTTGATTTTTCCCGTCAAAACTTCAAACGGCCATAACTTTTGAACCGTAACTCCGTTTTCAGCGTTCTACCCATCAAAATGACCGTGAGAACGAGGAGAATGGCACGCCGAATAAACTAATCTTCAAGGTCTAAATCCGCTCCGAACAGAATTTATTGAGGTTTTTAAGTTTTTAGACCTTAATTTCTTAGGAAAAACGGGCATAAACCAATCCGAATCACAACCAAACAACATCTCTGCTAATCCTACAAACAATCATATGTCCTAACACACAATTGTCTATCATTCCATTGGTCATTGCTTAACGGTTTGGTCTTGATTTTAGTAAAATCCCGCGAAAGATTCTATTTCTCGGTTTGAATCATAGACTTGTAAAATCCCGTGCATTCTACCACATCATGTCTTACTCTACTGACCCAGTGATTTCAGAAGTGCTTAAATTGTATGATGATGTAGTCAACCCTGAGAATGTTAGCTACACTGAACGATTAAAGATGATTGAATCAATCAATGAGGATGTGATATCTCCGGGTTCAGACTTTGAAAAGACTGAAATGCACCAGTCAATGCTACAAAATGCCATGCTAAAGGAATGTAACATTGAGCCCTTTCAACTACTTTATCAGCACCTCAAACTACTTTTATCTACAACTATGGATCGAACAAGCAGTGCTCTCCTTCGTCAGGATTTTCCCATCTTGACAAGAACTGTGCTACTAAACTTAGAACAACTGAGGTTTCAAATTACTAAAGAGAAGTTCTCAAATGATGAATCTAATGCAGCTCTTCAAGTAATCTTCGATCAATTTCAGCCATTTATCCGGGGGGAATATTCCTCAGATTTTGATGATGAAATGACTGAAGTGTCTTTCAAGAAACACACTGGAATGGAAATTAGCGTGTTCATTGAGACATTCATACAACTCATGGATAATGTGGAGAAGTACATTGAGGAAGTTACACAAAAAGATGAAAACGTGAATGAGTGTCAGGTGCAGTTGAGAAATAGTTGTGATAAGTTGGGTAATGTATCTGTTAAAGAATCGGGTGTTGTTGAATGCAGAATGTCAGAGTCAACATATAATGATGAGTCGGGTAAAACACCAGATGATGGATCAGTTGGCACTGAATACAGAGGCTCAGAGACTGATAAGCTTGACACATCCAGCGGTCCAGTGACTCTCGTTACACATGTTGTGGATGCAGATAACAGACCAGAAATTGAGCAGGTGTCATGTAATGAGGTACCCTTTACTGTTCAACATAGTGCATCTGCTAAAGCACTTAAACAAACTGATCATAATGTTGAACAAGTCTTTCATAAATGTTCTGTTACTGAGGCTGAGTCTGAGATTAAGTGTTTCAAAACAAAAGATTTGGTTGATAAGAAGGCTTTTGATGAACTTTCAAACAAATTCTCAAATCTTGAAAAATATTGCATTTCACTTGAAATCGCGATTCAGAGTAAAGAAGAAAGATTTCAACTTAACAAACCATGTAAAAAACCGGAACTTCCTGAATTCCGTGAACTTTTTGAAATTAACACTTTGAAAGCTCAGCTTCAAGACAAAGAGTCAACCATTTACAATCTGAAGAAACATATTTCTGTCTTGAATGAGAAAAGCAATTTAGTCATGAATACACAAGACATTGATGCTATTATAACAAGAAATAATGAACTGTCAATTTATGTGGCTAAATTACTAAAGGAAAATGAGTCTTTGAGAAAGCATCATGTAGAACTTAGTGAGTCTGTCAAAGAAGCTAGAACTAAGTCAATGGAACAAACAAACTCTTTGATAGAAAAAATTGATGAACTCAAAGCTCAACTTCAGGATAAGAGTTTCGCTATTGTAGCCTTAAAGAATGAGCTTAGGAAAACTGTAGGGAAAAGTGTGAACACTAAGTTTACAAAACCATCAACCTTGGGGAAACCAGTTTCTCATCCCATTAGAAACCGGTCTGTTGTTAGGCAGCCTACTGCGTTTATATCCGAAAGACCAAAATCTTCAAAAACACGGTTTGCCTCCCAAGTTGATGAGGAAAAAGTTTTGTCAAAACCAGTCACTTCACCTGTGTTACCTAAGAGCCATGCCTCTAGTTCCTCTAATCCTCAACATGCAGCTACTTTTACTCCCAGCACCTCTAGGATTAGTTCAAAAACAGTGTCAAAACCAAGCATTAAAACCCAGAATTCATATGATATGAATGACTTGTGGAAGAACTATTATCTAGAAAAATCTAGGAAAAAGGCACAGAGTCAAAAAGACGGAATTTTAGGTGCAAGACCTAGGGTGAGGAATTCTACGAGATTTCAAGGCACTACTAGTAGTTGTAAACCACTACCTAGGAACACTCAAAAGACTAGGGATTGGCGTGCAGCTAAGAGTAGTTATTTGCATAAGAAGCATGTAGAAAACAAAACTAGAAATTCTGAGTCTTTTCCACATAAGAAACAGTTTCCTAATTCACATGCCAAGGTACTATCCACTAAGACCACTAACGCGACTAAGGTTCAACATGTTGTGAAACAATACAAACCAAAAACTTCGCCTAGATGGATACCAACTGCTAAATCTTTGGAAACTAGGAACAAGGATAAGTCTTCCACTATGTATAAGAAGCCTTACAATCCTAGACCTTGCCATAAGTGGATACCGTCTGGTAGAATGTTTAAGGATGCTGGACTTAGGTGGATTCCTACCGGAAAACTGTTTTCTGATGAAAAAATCAAGGTTGACCGTGAAACCCCAAAGAGTTTGGATACTAATGTCACTAACCCATATATATGCAATCAAGCTTGTAATGTTAGTGCAGGTACTCCTTACTCAGTTGCAGATACTTCGATCCTTCAATACATGGACTGGCTTAAAGTATGGATCACAAATGGATTGATATCTCATAACTCACGGGTTCAAGTTTCTCAACATTGATATTCAACCGGCTATGACGTCTGTTCAAATCAGTTCAGGCCTCGTACTTCATCATTATGGTGTCTGCAGATAACACTTCAGGCCCCGTTCTTCAAAGAAAAGAAAAGTGTACGCTCTTCTGTGCGCTTTATCTTCAGCTAAAGAGAAATTCTCTTATGAATGGCCATACTCATCTACATTCTTCATCAATAAGCTTCATGTTTTTCCACGCTCATTCAATCATCAAGTGGATCTATGTTCATTGGTGTATACTCCTATTCACTTGTTAAATCAAAAATGGCAACTTCGGATGCAATTTTTGAGGGGGAGAAGAGTGAATTTACTACATGATGATGGATGTTTGAACAATGGTTATACGACTTAATTTTGGATGATGATGATGAGTGTATATTCTTTTTGATGATGAGTGAATATACTAAGGTTAACTGGGATTCATTGTTTTGATTTTTGATGACTCTTCTCCAACGCCTAACGCTTCACTTACTAAGGATAATTGGGACTCAATGTTTGGGATTCTTTGTTTTTCAAAGATATGTTTGATGAGTACTTTCAACCTCCGACGAATGTTGATCATCCAGCTTCTGAAGCTCATGCTCCGGTTTCTATTGACTCAACTGGTTCACCATCTAAGAAGTACTTCTTGGAATTCTCAAGAAGCCCAAATCTCCAGTTATTCCTCAAGGCGTTAATAATGACTATCATAATATTGCAGTTGCACTCATGAATAATGATCCGCTCTTTGGTATTCCTTACCAAATCTTCACGGATTATTGTTCATGAATAGTGATCCGCTCTTTGGTATTCCTTTGCCAAATATTTACGGATTATTGTTTCTCTCAATGTGCACGCTATAAATCAACCACATGAACTTAAAGAAAAATGACTTCCTCATCCGCTCGAAGACATTATTGGTGAATCTTCCAGATCAGTCTCTACATGTTTACTTTTAAGGAAGAATGCATTGATGTTGAGGAATCATTTGTTCCGGTTCATTCAGTGGGTCAATGTACATCCGATTGTATGTTGTTTTCACGTGTTGGGCATTTGACACAAGTTGATGACTTCAGAGTTAATCATTTATCACTTATTTGAGATTGAAGTTGACCTTCACAAAGGCGTGTTCTTATTTCATAACTTGCTCGGGCTTAAGAATATGAGTTGAAGACTTGCTTTATCTAGTTACCAGCAGTCGGGGTGGATGGTTGAAGACCTGGTTAACTATCACTATTAGGAGTTACGTTGTTTTACTCAGTGACACATGCAGATGACGATGTGGATAATCTCAAGAGGTGTTAATGTCTCATACTTTGTTTGAGTAGTGAGTACTTAGAGATTTGCTTGAAGCATAGACTCTCGACACCGTTCTTCCATCTTTAAGTGCAAGCTTAAGACACAAATGCGGGGAATTCGACTTCAGTTTCAAGTTTGGTATATTGGGTTTTTCTTCAACAGTGGTCACTTCAAATTGTCTACATATGGGTTGATAAAGATAGTCAGAGAGAGTTTATGTAGCAGTTGATTCTCACAGGATTCATTTGGGCTATTTGAGTTCTTCTCACAAGATTTCAAGTTTATGGATTTATTATGTTTTGCTGATTCTGAGGTATCAAAACCAGCAAGGGGGAAGGATGTATTATTCCAACTATTTGGGGGAAATGGTCTCTGGAGACTTTTGGTATGTGTTACTTCAGCGTTCAGTTGAAAGAAATGTGAGGAGAATATATGGTACGTGAGATGATATTGCTTATCGACATCTTCGATATGTTTAATGGTAAAGTGCATCAGGCTATTGCTTCATGTACACATTGGTATGATGATTCCAATGAGAGTGCAAACGATTAATGGGAAGAGATACATTTTAGTCGTTGTTGATGACTACTCTAGATTTACTTGGGTCAAGTTTTTGAGGACTAAGGATGAAACTCCATCTGTCATCATCAAACTTATCAAGCAACTACAGGTTCTTCCTAACAACACGGTTAGAAGTGTTCGAACAGACAATGGCACAGAGTTCGTTAATCGAGACTTAAGTCAATTTTATGAAAGTATTGGAATCAGTCATCAAAGAAGTGTTCCACAAACTCCTCAATAGAACGGTATAGTTGAAAGACGAAATCGAACTCTTATGGAAGCCGCTAGAACAATGCTAATTTATTCGAAGGTTCCAATGTTTCTATGGGCTGAAGCCATTGCTGCTGCCTGCTACACCCAAAATCGTTCTCTCATTCACACCTCTCATGGAAAAACTCCATATGAACTTGTTCATAAACGAAAACCTGATTTATCCTATCTTCGTGTGTTTGGTGCTTTGTGCTATCCAACAAATGACGGTCAAGATTTAGGTAAATTAAGAGCTAAAGCAGATATTGGAGTTTCTGTAGGTTATGCACCAAACAAGAAGGGTTACCGAATCTACAACAAAAGAACCCAAAATATCATGGAAACAATTCACGTTACGTTCGATGAGCTGACCGGTCAAATGGCTCCTGGACACTCCAGCTCAGGACCCGCACTTCAAAACAGTCCTATTGGTTCATCCCTTGTTCCAAACTCCTCTCAAGAAACTCCATATGTACCTCCATCTGAAGATGATGTAAAGAAATTGTTTGATCCCATGTTTGATGAACTGTATGAGTCTACTACTAATGAGGTGCTGATCCCTACAACAGAGGATGCTCATATTCCAGTGAATGAAGTCAATCCATCAGTCTCAATATCTGTAAGTCAAGAAGCACCTGCTGCTGATCCTTCAGTCTCATCAACAAATCATCATTCTTCAAATGTACATCATGGAAATGTTTCTGGCATCAATGATGAAGTTAATCCCTTTGCGACTCCTGAAGATGCTCCATTTGAAAACATATTTGCTACTCCTGAATCATCATCAGAACCATCTTCTTCAGGAGACATCGACTCAGCTACCTCAGTTCCTCAACAAATGCCACATGAACACCTCAGAAAATGGACTCACGATCATCCATTAGACAACATCATTGGAAATCCCTCTCGTCCTGTATCAACCCGGAAGCAACTCGCAACCGATGCCTTATGGTGCTTCTTCAACTCCGTACTATCTAAGATCGAACCAAAAGATATTAAAACTGCTATGAATGAAGATAGTTGGTTCAATGCTATGCAAGATGAAATTCATGAGTTTGATCGTCTTGATGTATGGGAGTTAGTACCTGCTCCGGACTGTGCTATGATTATAGCTCTAAAATGGATCTTCAAAGTAAAACTTGATGAGCATGGTGATGTGTAGAAGAACAAGGCTCGATTAGTTGCTAAAGGATATCGTCAAGAGGAGGGTATAGACTTTGAAGAATCTTTTGCTCCAGTTGCTCGAATCGAGGCAATCAGAATCTTTTTGGCTAATGCTGCTAGTAAGAACATGGTGGTATATCAGATGGATGTAAAGACGGCATTTCTGAACGGAGATCTTAAGGAAGTTGTCTACGTAAGCCAACCCGAAGGATTCGTGAACCAAGAGCATCCTACTCACGTTTATCGTCTGAAGAAGGCTCTTTACGGTTTAAAGCAAGCTCCAAGGGCATGGTATGATACACTATCAAAGTTTCTTCTATCAACCGGATTCATCAAAGGAGCAGTTGATCCTACATTGTTCACCAGGAAGTCAGGCAAACATTTGATTCATGTTCAAATTTATGTTGATGATATTATTTTTGCCTCGACTGACCCAATGGAATGTGATCGTTTTTCAAATGAAATGAGTTCAAAGCTTCAAATGTCAATGATGGGACAAATGTCATTTTTCTTGGGATTACAAATTTCTCAAAGTCCCGGAGGCATTTTCATAAATCAATCTAAATATGCAACAGAGATTTTAAAGAAATTTGGATTTGATTCAAGTGACCCTGTTGACACCCCCATGATTGACCGAACCAAACTAGATGAGGACCTCTCAGGGATCATGATTGACCAAACTAAATATCGGAGTATGATTGGATCCCTGATGTATCTCACTGCTAGTAGACCAGACATTTTGTTCTCTGTGTGCATGTGTGCTAGATACCAGGCTAAGCCTACTAAAAAGCACCTTGAAGCAGTTAAACGGGTCTTTCGGTATCTCCAAGGAACCATCAATATGGGACTATGGTACCCGAAGGACACCGGTATGTCACTAACGGCCTATGCAGATGCCGATCATGCAGGTTGTCAAGATACACGTCGAAGTACGTCTGGAGGTGCTCAGTTTTTGGGTGATAAGCTTGTGAGCTGGTCTTCAAAGAAGCAAATGAGTACTTCTATTTCCTCTACAGAGGCTGAATACATAGCCATGTCATGTTGTTGTGCTCAAATCTTATGGATGAGATCTCAATTATCTGACTATGGCTTTGAATTCAACAAAATCCCTCTGTACTGTGATAATAAAAGTGCTATTGCTCTCTCATGCAACAACGTTCAACACTCAAGAGCAAAGCATATCGACATTCGACATCATTTCATCAGGGAACAGGTGGAAAAAGGTGTGGTGGAACTATATTTTGTGAGGTCTGAATATCAGTTAGCAGACATCTTCACCAAAGCTCTTCCAAGAGAACGTTTTGAGTTTATTCTTCCACGACTTGGTTTGAAAAGCCTTCAACCAGAAACTCTCAAACGTCTTCAGGAGGAAGACGAGGAGTAAAGGTCTTTCTTCATCTATCTCTTGTACATATATATTTGAAAAACAAAATACAAAATTATAAAACCTTCAAAAAATCAAATAGAAAAATATAAAACTTTCAAAATACATAAAAATTTGAAAAAGTCGAAAAATCTTCAAAAAATATTGTCATTTTTGTCATGTTTCTTTCCGGTTCGATTATATCTACGGTCTTTGAGCTGTCATTCAAAGAATGACACGGGATTTTAGATGTTGTTCGAATTTAAAAAAAAAAAAAAAAAAAAAAAAAAAAAAAAAAATCAAAAAAAATTATTTTTGGGAGAAAGAGAAAATGGTTTATTGTCATTTTCAGGCAATAACCCGCTTTTAAAAGAAAGAACAGAGCCATGTTTTACCATGTTTTTCAAATTCTATGCTCTGATTCTATAAACATTTATCTGCTGAAAACAAAATGCTTTGAAAAATAACTCGGTCTCTATTTTTGATAATCATCAGGACTTATTTGTCAAAATCTCTATCTCTCAATCAACAACCTATGTCATTGATTGAGGGGGAGAATGATTTCAATTAAATTAAAAAGTTATTCTGGCATTAAATTGTTTTCAAAAGATATACATGCATGTTTAATAAATGAAGTTTAATGTCTTAAAATCTGATCCATATCAGTTAAAACACTTTCACAAACAAGTCACAATTCTCCTTAAAAGCTTTCAAAATTAATTTAAATCTATACGAGATCACAAATCTCAAATGATTTGATAATTGTGATCGGGGGAGAATGTGTGATTTAAATTGGATTTAAACTGATAATCAGGTAAATGGTTATAAAAGAATGTACATGCTGTCCTTCTCACATGTGACAAACGATTTCAATTTTTCAATGCACATGTTGAGGGGGAACATCTATCTTAAACCTTTGATTTGAAACGTGATCATTCATCCTAATGTGCAGGTTCCCTCTAGTATGTGCAAAACTCTTTTCAAACCTCGAGGCACATATTGAGGGGGAGCAAATTTATGGAAACCTCATCCTTCCCGGATATGTTATACCCAATTGATCTGTTGAGGGAAGTGATGTTGATATCTTTTAGAAAATTGTAATCAAAGAAGTTAATTCTTTCTCTTGCCTCCATGTGCTTAACATTTCTCAAATACTTGATGCACATGATTGAGGGGGAGTTCTCGTTCTAAAAATATCAAAAACAATTCAGGTACAAAATGCTTTGATAATATATCACAAGTATCTGAATTGATTTTCAAAAGGTTTTCAATTCGATCCAATGGCAGATGAACAATACCATATTGACCGACCAACTTTACTTTATGTACGGTGATATAAGGATGATAAGGTTAGGTATTGGTTCCCATGATCCGCCAGAACCGGAGGGATCTACCCAGGGACAATCCACTAGTTAGTGTAGAAGTCCTTAGGTATGATGATAAAAGGAGAAAAATGAGATAAGGGAAGAGTGCGGACTAAGTCTGAGCTAGTACTGGAATAAACCCAACAAGGTTCTAGCTATGAAGTCTTGGTAAGCACTGAAGGGGTTGAAGAATTAAAAAGAATTGAATGAGAAAAGGGTGAAAACAAATAGCCCTCCATTTATTCAACCTTAGGGCAGAAACCGGGTTCACTTCATATGCTACTGATGGTAACATCGGTATTGAAGACAAGACGTCATGGACCCAGTGACGCACTGCACTTCAACTTTCCAAACCACTCAAGTTCCTCCTAAAAGGACTTGTTTCATTCTCACGGGGAACCGACATTATCTATCGACTTTCTCTTAGAGATGGTTGATATTGAAGAAGGAGACCCTCTCCCTAGTCTCCGTTATAGGATCCAAATATGCACAAATTGAGTCTAGAGCCACGAGATCATCAATAAATCTCATTAGGACACTTTCAATGAAGACTCTCTGTTTCACACAATGTGGAAAGAGAGATTATATCTTGAGTCCTACGCATTATCCTTGTGGTATTGCCAGAACATCTGAGTGATGTGTTTACACATTCACAATGAAGATGGAAAGCCTTCTGGAGCCAACATCAAACAAGCTCCTGGTAGGTGGCATGTGAGATCTATCATATAGATCAACCATGTGACAACTGAACAGAAACAATGGGGCGATTCAATTTCTTGAATCAATCCTGGTTCAGGATAGGGATTGACGGATACCTTTGAAAAACCAGTCCTTGTGCTTAAAAACTCTTTTCTTTAGCACATCGACTGTGTACTCATTTTTCAAACCAAAAGGTATTTTTATGATTGATAATTGATTTTCAATAAAACCTTCGTTGTATTGCAAAAACAATTTCTATTGAGCAATACACGATTGTTTTTCAAATCTCTTTTCATCAATCAGTGGACTTAAAATTCGCTGGTTCACTCACTCCGTGCTGTCTTCTTTGAGATGTTCCGGTGTGAGAACAGCTAGAACAGCTGCGAAACCCTGTCAAGGAGATTCTTAGGAATCCTACCTGATCACAGGCAGTACTTGTACTGATCAACGGGGAACCGTGGGCCGTGTACCTCAATTCATCGAAAGTGATCAAAGACACTTCCGTGCGATTTGTTGCTAACTGTTGTATGCAGGTACGCCCGACGTTTGCAGCTGATCATAATGAAGCGGTCAATCCATAGCCGCATGCTCACTTAACACATTCATCTCAAAAGAAATCATGATTAGTGCATCAATGACTCTGATATTTTCACTCCATGCTTCTGCTACGCTGCTGCCAATATCATGATTCAACAAATGCTTCCGCTACTCTGATGAGAAGATATCATGATCCAGAATGTGAGCATGTCGGTCCCAAAGTCACAACACCACAATGGATGTCTCAGAGATTTTTGATAGCTGATGATCTCCAAAGATGGCTCAAACTCATCATCACGTGGATCAGTAAAAGACCTCCACTTGAAGTAACCAAACATGCATTGTGAAGTATCAATGACTACGAGCTTAAGGGCAAAGGACTACATCAAGAATGCAAGATCAATTGTTAAATGTTATATCTATTTGTATTCAATGTAATTTTGGTACATAATTGAGGTGACCTCCCTTAGGGGGAGATTGTTAGGAATTAGAAATTCCCGGTATTAAAGAGTCGGTCACCTCAAGTATATGTAATCGTTAGAAAGATCGTAGTCGTAGTTCTTTTAAGTTAAGTAGCATTTTAGTTAAGTAACACCGTGGAGGACGGACGGGTCTTTACCCACTGTATGCCTGATCCACAGCCCAAAGTGTGGCGAGTTATGTAAGACTATAAATACTCTCTACCTTCCAAGGTAGAGAGTTGGAGCTCATAATAATATCTTTCACTTTCTCTCACTAAGTTCCCTAAACCTCTAACTTTCTCTCTCTAGAATTCCATCTATATGCTACTTTGTGTTATGGTTTGATGTGTATGTGAAAAGTAATATCTAACACAACATGTGCATCAAATGTTTGAAATCATTTTGCACACGGAGGCAAGAGAAAGAATTAACTTCTTTGATTACTATTTTCTAAAAGATATCAACATCACTTCCCTGATCAAAACAAGTAGATAAAGCATTTTCGGGAAGGATGAGGTTTTCACAATTTTGCTCCCCCTCAATATGTGCATTAAGATTTGAAAATATTTTTGCACATACTAGAGGGAACATGCACATTGATATAAATTGATCACGTTTCGGATCTTTGTGGTTTAAGATAGGTGCTCCCCCTCAACATGTGCATGGAATTTCTTGAAATCGTTTGTCACATGTGGGAAGGAGAGCTTGTACATTCTTATAAAACCATTTACCGAATTGTCAGTTTAAATTCAATTTCAATCATAAATTCTCCCCCGATCACAATTATCAAATCTGTTAATACAAATAAGCCGTGAAAACGTTTATTTATATTTTACGATCTTCTAATGTTTTGTCGATAACAAATATAAAATCATTTTAACGAAACAAATAGAGTACGTAAATAGTTTGAGTTAATAGTTTTCTAACACATTTACGCTTTCACATAAAATACTAAAACAAGTATAAGTGATTTTATGATTTAGATACATATGTACAACAACTAGTGTTTACATATTGGGTTAAACATATACTTAAACTAAGTATACTAAAATGGGTAAAAACTAAGTGTATGCTAAATTGGGTAAATACAAGTATATACTAAATGGGTAAATACTAGCAAAAGGTTTTGACCCATAACCCATAGTTTTATATATACCACTTAACCAAGTTCATTGTATCCTTAAGATACATTGTATCTAGAAAGAAAACCATGGATCAACCCATAACCCATGACCCATGACTCATAACCAAAAATACCCATGGGCAAAGAGGAGCGGACCACGGATCCCTAGCGTTGTGCTAGCCGGATCCCTTGTGGTAGGGATCCGTGGGATCCGGGGAAACAGTAGAGAATTTTCTCTATAAATAGAGAGCCATTTCTTCCTTTCTATTTGGACTTTTACACACATACTTCCCCAAAGTATTCCAACCCTCTAAACTCATATCTAAGTGATCTATGTAGTTTGTCTTTTGTTTTTGTGTGATCTTCTAGGTTCCTCTTAAAGGAAAGATCACCACTTCTTGAAGACGTGCAAGCTCAAGTCCATGAGTTGCCATGCTTCATCATCATCAAGACAATGAAGGTTCTCTTGTTGATAAGTTCTTCCTTTCTCCATAGATGTTGGGTTAAAGGCATTAGTGAAGGATGCCGAAAGTGTCAAGACGAAAGCATTATTGAAAGGTGCTTATCGCTCGTGTCAAGAGCATTAGTGAAGAATGCTATAGGTGTCAAGACGAAGGCATTAGTGAAGGGTGCCATGTGTTGTGTCAAAGGCATTAGAGAAGGATGCCGAAGAATCAAATCAAGTAGCATTTGGGAAGAATGCCTAGGTCGTATAATCGATGAGGTGCATCTTTATACACATAAGTATTTGTTTATTTTCAAGGATGGTGATATCCTTGATGGTGTTGTAACAAGGAGTAGATCTCCTTGAGATTAGGTGTTGTGTCGTGAAGGGTAGTAGTTCCTCCATAGTAATGGAACTAGGTACTTAGCCTAGTACCTAATAACGGGTAGGCGACGTTGTGATAGGATTAGTTCTCCTAAGGAGTGAAAGAACTCGGTGGTTATCCTAGCACCGTATAAAGGGTAGGCGACGTTGTGTTAGGTGTGGTTCGCCTTGGTGTGAAGGAACTCGGTATTTAGCTTTGTACCGGAAAAAGGATAAGCGACGTTGTGAAGGCTTCTCCGCCATAAGGAGTTGGTGTAGTGTTTACGAACTCTCGAGTAGGTGACTCGGGGAGTGGAGTAGGGCAAGGAAGGTGTCCTTGTAGCCGAACCACTATAAATAACTTGTGTCGTGGTGATGTGCTTCTTACTCTTTATCTTTCATTACACGTTTATATATCTATCTATCAACGTCCAACATAAACAACCAAATAGATTGACATAAGTTGATCTAAATATTTAAAAGGAAGTTTTAAATTGGTAAAACTATTCAACCCCCCCTTCTAGTTTTCCACAATTGGTATCAGAGCTTCGTTACCAAGTTTCTTAAAGTATGTTGTACTTTAAAGACTTGATACGATCCGTGTATGTTTGAAAACTACAAAGAAGGATTTTTTTTGGGTCATACTTTTTAAAAATCATTTTGTTGGACATTGATAGATGACTCTAACAACTTTTTTTTTCCTAAGAAATCTTCATACTAGAATCTCTCCAAAATCTTCATTCAAAGAATAATGAAGTCAACATTCAAGGAAGGATCTAAAAAAGTAATCACAACTCACGTACACCAAGTACAAAGGATTACTTTAAAAGCTCATGAAGTATCTTTGGCATTATGCCAAACCAAGAAGCATAGAGGTATGTTTAACTTTTTATTAGATAGGTTACATGAGTTCAATTTTTTTTTCATAAGTTTTCTTTGCTTATTTATCTCTAACATCATTAGAAGTCTCTTTCGTCACTTTTCCGTCTTTTTCATCATCGGGAATAATACTCCTTTTGATTCGTCAAACTAACGCCGTCATCACATATGAACCTTCGATATGTGATTCATCAAAATCCGTCATCCAAAAACAATCTTCATCTAATACCTCCGAACTATCTTTTAGTAAGCTAATTTATAAGCCTACTACAAAAATAATGTCAAACAACCCCTTTTCTGTCCACAGTAGCCGGATCCCAAACATAAAGGATCCGGGGGAACCGTGGAACAGAACTCAACTATCGCTTTAAAAAATTCACCACTGATTGTTTTTCCCTCTATTCACACAAAAACAAAAACGACCAAGCTACAAAATTCATCCTCATTGGCTTCCATACTTTCAAGTATTCCCTCCTAGAACACCATTGTAAGTAATTACATTAACTTGTTGTAACTTTCATCATCCTCATCCTAGGGTTTATGGTTTCTTAATATCTAATCAATTAACTCAATTAGGGTTTTTCAAACTAATCATGAAAAGGGGGATTTTAACAAAATCACTTTGTGTTCACAACATTGTTAATACAAATCAAAACCATAAACCCATTCCAACTAATTTATCTTAATTGAAAATTTGTATTTTTAGAACCAACCATGCCCAAAGCCACTCAACAAGATCACCATGACACCGTCCATTACCTTACTCACTACTATCGTAAAAGGGGATTGACCAAAACCGACCGTAAAATATTCAAAAGCCTTCTAAAACGACTTATCCACGAAGGCCGTGTAGTCAAGGAATATTTCCTTAAAGATACCGACATTCGTCAAGTTTTCTCGACAATCAATTTTGATTGTCTCCTTGACATAGATGAACAAATTTGTTCGGTCTTCATTTTTGAATTTTACAAAAGCTTTAGGATCATTAGAAACACCAACAATAGCATCTCAATCGCCTTCATCATCAACAAACAAAACTTTATTTTTCCTCTCAACACCTTTGCTCACATTCTTCGCATTCCTTGTGAGGGAATTTGTATGTACTCTCAAGATTGGGCAATTAACTCTCAAAACCATGCACTTGATCCCAAGCCTCTCTATAACACTCCTCTCGACGATCCCGAAACCATTCGTGATACTATCTTTAAAATTAGGACCGACCAATCCCGTTACGATCATAACAAAAAGCTCATTCACCGTGATCCCTTTAAAATGGAACTTTTCGAAATGCATCCCATGTTTATAAAATGGGAAGAAATCCTTAGGGAAAACATCATTAGCCTAGTTAGAAACAAAGATCATCCAAACGCATGTCTTGTGCAAATGATCTATTGTCTTACCCACCAAAGGCCATTTAATCTTGCCTACTACATGGTAAGGAGAATGGCTGGGGTATTCAAAGCTTCCAACATGGTACTCCCATATGGTATGCTCCTAACACGTCTTTGTAAGTATGTTAGTGCATTGCAACCATCCCCTATCAACGATGATCATTACCTTTCCGATCACGTCATGGTACCTCTTACCAAACAACCCTCTAAACGGTTCATGGTCAATGGAGAGAAACCTGAAGCTCTCTCGGACTCCTCGGCCGGAGAAGAAGAAGAAGAAGAAGATGAGGAAGACATCGACCCTGTATCCAACATCAAATTGGAAATCCTTGAATACCACGAACAACTTCCGACCATTCCAAACGAAACCGCGGAATTTAAGCAATTGAGGGGCATGATTCAAAACCTCGCATACAACCTCACTAAGCCGTCAAAAAGGAAAAGAAAGGATTGACGAAAGAGACAATAGGATTGTGCTTGTTTTCTTTATCTTATGTTTGGATGATTACATTTTAGCATTTTCGGTTTATGATTATTTGGATATTGTCTTTAACTAGTGTTTTGTGATAAACATGCCTGTTTCTACTGTCTATCTGTGGATTTAATAGTGTGCATAAACTGCGCATCATTTCTGTTGTTGGGAATTATGTGAAGTTTGGATTATGCTGAAATTAATGCCGAAGTGTTTCTACTGAAGAAGAGTGGATTCTGCCGAAGACATAATCTACTGAAGTATAATAGTTATTAGTCTGTTTCTGCGGAAGTGTTTATTCCGTGTTTAGTTTATTTAGTGTGGATATACATGAGCTTTATTAGGAAGTGATTGTGTATATCTTATTTAGTTTTATGTTTATACGTTTCTTGGGAAATGGTTTAGCGATATTGTTTAGGGTTCCTTGTCTATAAAAGGACTACATTAGAATGAGTTATGCACTGATTGGAAAACTCAGTTTTAGTTAATATAAAGATCCATAGAGGATCAAGAAGTTCTTAGTTATTACTTGTGTTTATATTCCGCTGATAAATATAAGTAGTAGAGAATGTCTTTTATTGTGCTTGTGATTACATAGGCATACATAACGATCCACGAGCTCAAGATCTATCAAGGTCTGTTTGTTTCATCAAGTGGTATCAGAGCCTCGTGAGAGTCTCTACGATACTAAGGACAAGTTTTTCTGTACACCCATACAACCATAACAAAATCATCATGCCTGGTTCAGATGTTGACACTGAATTCACCAACAACCAAAACTCCACCCATCTGCAACAACTAAGTCTCTCTAATAGCAATGCTAAGTTTCCTTACCTTAAAAGGGAGGAATATGATCTTTGGGCGATGAAGATGCAGAACTGGATCTCCAACATTGATTGGAATCTATGGCAGATAATTATGAAGGGGAACAGTTTAAAGAGAACTACCACGGATGCTGCTGGTAATATGATGAATGTTCCTCCCAAAACTGCTGAAGAGTTGCTGGCAGTTCAGAGAGAAACCAAGGTCAGAACTATTCTTCTGCAAGCTATTCCTGAGGATCACTTGAGTGACTTTCACTTCATGCAAGATGCTAAGGATATATGGTTAGCAATTAAGGCGAAGTTCGGTGGGAATGAGGAGTCTAGGAGACTGAAGAAGTCCATGCTAAGACAACAGTTTCAGGACTTTCAAATCTCTGAAGAGGAAGGAATTCACAAGGGCTATGATAAGTTTCACAAGATTTTAAGTCAGTTGAATCAGCTACAGGCAAAGCCGGATAATGATGACTGTAACTCTAAGTTTCTGAGGTCATTACCTCGGCTACATGTAAGCATAGCTTTAAAAGCTAAAGGTGGTTTGGACATGATTACCTTTGATGAGCTGTATCACAAACTTAAAGCTCTTGAACATGATGTAAGAAGCCCTTTTCGATCATCTTCTTCTGCTAGTCATACTTCATTTGTTAGAGCCTCGACTCCAAAGTCTAACTATGGTCCAAGCCCATATCCATCATCATCTTATGCTGCTCCTTCATCAAGTTCTCACTCTAAATCAAGCAACATTATGGAAGATATACTTGGATCCTTCTTTGCTGATTATGATCCTCAGCAGGATCTGGCTTATGAGTATTTTGATTAGGTGGACCCGATTGAGATGGAAGAGATGAAGCTGAGGTGGCAAGTGGCCATGCTTTCCATGGATATGAAGAACTTTGAGCGCAAAGCTGGCAGAAGGTTTGGATTCAAAGGACGCGATCCAGCAAGGTTTGACAAAAGGAAGGTTAAATGCTTCACATGTCAACAGATGGGTCACTTTTCTAGAGAATGCAAAGACAGGAAAGCTGGTGATGAGACAAGATACTCTTCTTATCAGCAGTATCAGAAGGAGGCAGGAACTTCAAAGGGATCAGCTGCTTTGGTCACTCTTGATAGCAATGTGGACTGGAAGCAACATGAGGAGGCTGATAATGATGGTCCTGATAATGTTGGGTTGATTGCAAGCTGTACTTCAGAGGATAGGCATGATCAGATTGCCTTGATGGGCATCTCTCAGGTACAAAACTGTTTGTTTGGTTGTAGTGAGCGTTATAATACACTCAAAGAAGCTTATGATATTTTGGAACCTAAATATAATGAATACTATGTGGAAGTAGAAGCTTATAAACAGGCTTTAAAAACACTAGAAAGACAAAAGGTTTGGTTTCAGAAGAATCAAATAGCTTATGATGAGAAAATAGGTGTTTTAGAAAGAGATCTCGAATGTGCTACAAATGAATTAAAATGGTCTGAGAAGTTAAGAGCAGATGTAGAGTCAGAAAATCTAGAGCTTAAGGAGAAACTTAAGGAGGAAATTGCTAGGCATAAAGAATGGATGATGAATGGAAATAAGTTAGCTGGTCTCATCTATAGTAGTCAAGCTTCCAATTCTACAGTGGCTTTAGGCTTTAAGAAATACGTAGGCTTAGAAGCTAGGGATGACACACGTAAATCTACATCAGCAGGACTAGCTAATTTTGTGAAAGAAGGTGACCTACATGCTGTACATGGACCAATTAGAGGTGAGCACATGCCCATTGACCTTTCCACTCTTAAATACTTTGATGGATCACACCATCTGTATGGCAAAAAGTCAAGAGACATGCCAGACCCTAATACTTCTACTAATGACTTTGTCTCTTGTGTTAACAGTGACAAGTCCTCCAAGCAAGGGTCTACAGAGTGTGTTTCAAATGACAAGTCTGACCTTCCCAAGTCTACCCTTCCCACGTCTTCACCCCTGCCTGCACCCAAGACTACCAATAAGCATGTCAGAGTTGCTTCCAAGGAATCCACTTCCAAGACAGTTGCCTCTGAAGACTTGCATTTTAATTCTTTGCATAATAGTACTGTTAAAAACAATTCTTTTCATGGTTTTGGTTTGAATACTTCTGCTTGTAATAATACTTCTTTTGGTTTAAATAAATCTTCTAATCAGAAGAAATGTTTTGTGTGTGGAAGTAAATCTCATTTGATTAAGGATTGTGATTATCATGAGCAAAGGATGAGTAGGGGTGGTGCTTCTAGGAAATGTAGACCAATGTGGACAAATGTGAATGATATCCCACCTTATGTTCCACAAGATACAAATTATAATATTCCTTTTTCTTGGAGGAAACCAGTTGTAAAACCATATGTTCAACCAACCAGTGAATATTTTAAAAATGGTTTTTGGCCTAGATATGTTAACTCTATGACTGATGGGAAAGGGTACTAGGATACTGCTGTCAAGACCTCAGCAGGTTGTTCTTGGAATAAACAGGGACCTAAGTTTCATTGGAAACCCAAGAACAATAGTGGATCTTATACTTCTACATGGCACAACTCATATGATCCACAAGGCAGGTTCAAGTCAGCAATGACTTGAGCCTCCATAGTGTACTAATTCTCTGTATATTTTTGTTGTTGTAGGATCATCCCCTTAAGCATAAAGATGTTGGAATTGTTGACAGTGGTTGTTCTAGAAGTATGTCAGGAAACAGGGACATGATGCATAACTTTGTACCCATTGAAGGAGGAGGCGATGTAACCTTTGGAGGAAGTGATGGACGAATTACTGGAAAAGGGACCATCAAAACACCTCAGCTGGACTTTGAGAATGTTTATTATGTCAAGGAACTTCAACACTTCAATTTGTTTTCAGTCTCACAAATCTGTGACACTAAGAACAAAGTACTCTTCATAGAGGATGAATGTCTTGTGCTATCTAAAGACTTCAAACTCCCAGAAGAAACTTCAATTCTACTGAAGGTTCCTCGCAGTCATAATCTTTATACATTCAACTTAACTAATGTCCAACCAGCAGGTGACTTAACATGTTTGGTGGCTAAAGCATCTGTGGATGAGTCCACCAAATGGCACAGAAGGATGGCCCATGTCAATTTCAAGACCATAAACCAGCTCTCTAAACTGGGCCTAGTTCAAGGTCTTCCTGCCAAAGTATTCACCAATGATCATAACTGTGTTGCATGCAACAAAGGAAAGCAGCACAGAGCCTCATACAAAGGTGTTCCTGTTACAGCAGTAAGCATTTTTTCTGAACCTCTTCAGCTGCTTCATATGGATCTATTTGGTCCAACTAAAGTGAGAAGCATTGATCATAAATATTATTGTATGGTGATCACTGATGGTTATAGCAAATTTTGTTGGGTATTATTTCTAAGGACCAAAGATGAAACATCTGAAGTATTGAAAGACTTCATTACCCTTATTGAAAATCAGTTGAACAAAAAGGTGAAAGGAATTAGGTGTGATAATGGTACAGAGTTCAAAAATGCAATTCTGATATAACTCTGCAGGTTCAAGGGAATCAAAAGGGACTATAGCACTCCAAGAACCCCTCAACAAAATGGGGTGGCAGAAAGAAAAAATAGAACCTTAATAGAGGCTGCAAGATCAATGCTAGCAGACTCTAAACTTCCAACCATGTTTTGGACTGAAGCTGTTGGTACAGCTTGTTATGTACTCAATAGAGTGTCCATTACTAGACCACATCTTAAAACACCATATGAACTTCTTTTTGGGAAAGTTCCTGTTATTCATTACCTTAAACCGTTTGGCTTCCAAGTGACAATTTTGAATACCAGTGATCCGTTGGGCAAATTTGATGAGAAAGCTGATGATGGTTATATTGTGGGGTATTCTGCTCATAGTAAGGCATACAGGGTTTACAATGTATCTGCCAAGAATATTGAGGAGACATTGAATCTGAGGTATCTAGAAGACAAGCCTAATGTTCAAGGACAGGGTCATGTTTGGTCATTTGACCTTGATTACTTGACTGATTACTTGGGTTATTCTAGACATTTGGCTAATCAAAATACAGATTCTCAAGCATCTCCAACTACTAGTCCAGAAACTTTGGATGCTCATTCTGACAGTGGGTCTGATGATGATGAACAACCCATTGTAGTGCCTTCCTTCTCCCCTAACAATTTTGTAGGTGACACTTCTAAAAATTATACTGATGTGGGTGAAGATGAATTCTATTATGCTGAGGACCTTGCCAGACTAAAGAAACAAGAGTATGTAGCCACTTTAGAAGCTGAGAGGAATGTTGAAAATAGTACAAGTGAAGCAATCAGTGGAAAATTCAATTCTGCTGAAAGTGGTTCTGTTTCTCCTCACCTCTCCAATTCGGCTGAAAGACATGTTGACTCTACTCCTATTTCTACTAGAGTGTCAACAGACCTTGGAGAACCTTATACAAGGTTTCCAAAACCTTCAGATCTTGGTCATCATCAACCTAAAGCAGGAATCTTCAACACACCTTCCTATGATACTGACTTTGAACCTACTGTGACTAATCTTGATTCCACCATTGATGTCAACACCACCACTACTACAAGGATCAACAATGTTCATCCACAGTCTAATATTATTGGTGATCCTAATGCACCTGTTAGAACAAGAGGCACTGTGGCGCGTTTTAAATATGGTCAGGTGGCTTTTATCTCTTATGTCTCAAATCAGCAGAGAGACAATCACACAGACTATGAACATTGTCTGTTTGCTTGTTTTCTCTCACAAGTGGAACCAACCAGTGTTACTCAGGCTCTTGAAGACTCAAGTTGGCTTGAAGCAATGCATGATGAGATGCAATAGTTTCAAAATCAGCAGGTTTGGATATTGGTACCACTACCTGATGGTAAGTATGCTATTGGGACTAAATGGATTCTGAAGAATAAGAGAGATGCTCGAGGTGTTGTCATTAAAAACAAAGCTAGATTAGTTGCAAAGGGGTACAGACAAGAGGAGGGGATCGATTATGATGAAGTGTTTGCACCAGTGGCAAGAGTTGAGGCTATACGGATTTTCTTGGCTTATGCATCCTATATGGGTTTTATGGTCTATCAAATGGATGTTAAAGGAGCCTTCTTGTATGGTGAAATTGAAGAGGAGGTGTATGTCACTCAACCTAAAGGATTTGAAGATCCAGATCATCCTAATCATGTTTATAAGGTGGTCAAAGCTCTCTATGGACTACATCAGGCACCCAGAGCCTGGTATGCTAGGCTCTCTACATTTCTGCTGAAGCACGGTTACAAAAGAGGTGCAATTGATAAGACTCTTTTCCTAAAGAAGAATTCCACTGACATAATTCTTGTGCAAGTGTATGTGGATGACATTATTTTTGGATCCACAAAGGAAGCTTGGTGCAGGGAGTTTGAGGAGCTTATGAAGGGAGAGTTTCAGATGAGTGCAATGGGAGAGATGACTTTCTTTTTGGGTCTTCAAGTTCAGCAGAAACCTGATGGTATCTTTATCAGTTAGGACAAATATGTGAGGGACATCTTGAAGAAGTTTGGTATGGAGGGTGTAAGGACTGCCACTACACCTTATGAAGCTCCAAAGACAAAGACCAACAATGAAGCTGATCCACCTGTGAATGTTCATCTGTACAGGTCTATGATTGGGTCTTTGATGTATTTAACAGCTTCCAGGCCTGATATTACTTTTGCTGTGAGTGTTTGTTCACGACATCAAGTTACTCCACTGACTTCCCATCTCAATGATGTTAAGAAGATCTTTAAGTACCTAAAAGGCCAACCTTTTCTAGGTCTTTGGTACCCAAAAGAGTCTCCTTTTAAGTTGGAAGCATATAGTGATAGTGACTATGCTGGTGCTAATCTGGATAGGAGGTCCACCACTGGAGGTTGCCAGTTCCTTGGAAAGAGATTGATTTCTTGGCAATGCAAGAAACAAACTATTGTGGCTACCTCATCTACTGAATCAGAGTATGTTGCTGCTGCAAATTGTTGTGGACAGGTTCTTTGGATTCTAAATCAGTTGTTGGATTATGGGTACAATTTCATGAACACAACAATTTTTATTGATAATCAAAGTACCATATGCATTGTTAAAAATCCAGTTTTTCACAGTCGAACAAAACATATTGAAATCAGGCACCACTTTATAAGAGATGCATATGATAAAAATTTGATAAATGTGGTCAAAATTCATACTGATGATAATGTGGCAGATTTGTTAACAAAGGCTTTTGAGGGACCAAGGTTTCAACACCTTGTGGTCCATATTGGCATGCTTAACCCTTAACTGCAAAGTTTAAGGGGAGGCATAGGCCTCAGGGGAGGCATATGCCTCAGGGGAGGATTTGTGTATAACTTTGCATTTTGCTATGTAATTTTGTATATTTGGTTGATTTTAACTAACTCTAACCTGCTAATGTAATCTTAGTGTGTTTCTTTGTTGGTTTGTGTGTTTCTCTGTGTTTGTTTTGTTTTGCAGAGTGTCTGTTCTGTTCAGTTGAGAATTGGTCAGAAGTACTAAAGCTTGTTTCTACTGAATTTAAAGTGCTGAAGTGAGTCAATTGTTTCTTCTGAAGATGATGTACTGAAGTTATATGATTCATTCAAAAGAAGTACTGAAGCAAATTGATAATTCATTCATTCAAGAAACAGTTTACAGCTTGCAGCTTACAGAGTACTAGCAACATCAAATGCATCTACATGATCTACTAGTCCTAATCTATTACATATCATCCGTTCCAACATCTAACAGGCTGTTGGATATGCATGATCGCTCACATCTTTCACACTAAATGCTGGCTACGCTTTTGTGATGTGCATAACCAACCCTAACAAGATGCTAAGGATCAAAATGGAGAGGATGGATTGATGCAAACGATTGATGATGACAATGACCACATTTGATGATGGAGAAAAATAATGTGTCCTTTGTGCTTCATCTATGTATTTCGACCAAAATGCAACCCATCTACTCTCTTTAAGTTCTTCCCTTATACGATATGTGATGATGTACCAAAACCTGATGCAGAAAGACCAAGAACCACCTCTCTATCTTCTGGAAGTGGTGGATTTTTGGCTCGTGGCCTTCGTTGAGGCCGAGGTGCTGGGGGTTGGGAGTAAGATGTTCCCTCCTTATAGGAGTCATCAGAATCATCAGCAGATTTACTTGGATTCACAACACTTTCATCTTCTGATGAAGGGAGAAAGGGTGATTTCTTAGGTCATGGATATGGTTTTGGAAAGTAATGAAGCCATGGATTGGTATCTTCACTAGATGATGATGATGATGAGGATGTTGTTGTGAGATCTATGATCTCAGGTTTGGTACTCATGGTTTATTATGGCTAATTTTGGAGTATTGGTGGAATTAGGGTTTGGAATAGTATTTGGGGGTTTTTGATGAAGAAGTATGTGTGCTTTGGGATTGTTTTATAGACGAGCTCAAGATCTATCAAGGTCTGTTTGTTTCATCAAGTGGGTTCAAGTGGTAAGAGATTTAATGCGTGTGGGTGAAACAGTAAAATGATATTTACTGAAGCTTCTTGAATAAGTAATCTGTTTCTGCTGATTGTTCTACTTCAGCAGAATGGTTTCTGTTTCCACCGAAGTTAAAAGTGAATATGAGTAAAAGTAGAAATCCACGTCATCGTTGGTAAACTTTGACCAAAATTGGGAAATTTCTATTTAATCTCTACCGGCATATATTCGCTCCATATTAAGTGATTCGATTATTACTCTCATTCAAAACACTTCCTTTTGTGCAAATCATAACCCTAATCTTCAAAATCTCTAATGGCGCTTCAATTTAAACATGATCATAATAAGGTTGCTTTTCTTGGAACTGCTCGAGGAGATGAGTTGTATAGGCCGATGATTTCATTCTTACAAAGATCAAAGATTCAGTATGCATTAACGCATTCTCCAAATGCTATATATGAATCCTTGGTTACTCAATTTTGGGCGTCGGCAGAAAGAAGAAGTGATAATGAGATAGCTGCAAGTGTTGATGGAAAAGAGTATGTGGTGACAGAGGAACTGATCAGAAGACAACTTCGCTTGGATGATGAGAATGGAGTTTATCATTCTGATTCTACGATGGTACTTGAAGGGCTTAGGGCGATTGGATATCAAAGTACGAGGACAGATATGTGGTTGAAAAATAAGCTTTGTCCTATGTGGAGGTTCTTGGTTCATACGTTGCTCCAGTGTATGAGCAATAAGTCTGGAGGATGGGATCAGTTTTCAACCCAAATGGGATGTGGTATTGTTTGTTTATCTAAGGGTTTGACTTATAATTTTTCTAAGTTTATCTTTGATAATATGGTTGAAAATATAACTAGGAAAAAGGGTAAGTTTTTGATGTACCCTAGGTTCTTACAGATGATATTTAATGTTTCTACACAAACCCAAGCTTTTCATCCCATAAGTGTTTTGACTCCTAAGTTATTTTCCACGATGAGAACTAAATTTGAGGGAACACATTTTCCTTTGTTAGCTTCCATGTTACCTCAGGAGAATGAGCCTACTGATGAGGTTAATGTTGTTTTACCTTCTTCCAATACTACTGATGGAAATCTTTCAGTTGATGTTGATGAGGGTCCTTCTGTTGTTGCTGAGGCATCTATACCTTCACCTAGACCATGTCCTAGTCAATCACCTACACATGTTTCTATTGATGAGGTTCAGGTTAATATTGATGAGGTTCAGGTTAATACTGATGAAGTTCAGGTTGATATTGATAGATTGCCTACACCAAGTCCTGTTAGGACTCCATTTGGTGAAGGTTGTTCTAATGTTGATCAGGTTAATGTTACTCCTGAACAGTCTAATGAAGTTCCAATTATAACTGAGCAATCAGCTGATGCAGATGAGGATCCTGTTACACTTACCTCATTATATGCTCTGATGAATAAGTATGCAGGTGAGGTAGCTGATCTTAAGAAAGAACTTGCAGAAACCAAGTCTATTCTTGGTAACAAGATTGTGGAATTGGAAACTAAAGTTGAACACTTGGAGGAATTACTAAGTCAGAGAGGTAAAAAGAGAAGTTTGATTTCTTCTGAAGAGGAGGACGAAGAGAATCTTCATACATCTCTAGGAATATTGGCTGATGTAGCACTTACATCTGATGTTTCTTCTCCTATTGCTAAATCTTCAAGGAGCAAGGAGCCTATTATATATGCTAGCAAAAGAAGAAGAAAATATTTGAATAAGGTATCGGCCAACACTTTAAAGGAGTCCAATGTTGTTGATGCATCTGCTAATGTTCTAGTTGAGGAGGTTGCTTCTGATCATGGTCAAATTTCGTCTATACAAGAACAACCAAATGTTTCACCTTCAGCAGATGATGAAGAGGTTTTTATTGCTGGGAGAATGTATAAGTTGAATTCTTCATCTGAAGTTTTCTCTACACCTGTTGAGGAATTGTCTCAACCTGTTTCCTCTGATGTGGGTTTGATTGTTCCTTCTGAAGCTCACTTTGGTTCTGCTGAAATTGGTTCTACTGAGACATATTCTGAGAAAGGACAGGACCCTGTGATTGATGATATACTTCATTCAGGTATAGTGACTGAAGAAGAAAATCAAGCTCAGGCTAGATTGTTTGCTGATTATGAAAATATGCAGAAGAGTCATATTGTGGCTAAATTTCTTCAAGATCAGTCTGCTTCTAATTTGTCTCCTGAAAGGAAATTAGAGCTTGATGCATTACTTCCTTAGATCATTGATGATCAATGGGATGCTTATACTTCTCAAGGTGCATCTGATCCAAACCTTGCAAAACTTATATTAGGAGCATCTTTTGATGATGAGAATTTTGTGGATAAAATGGTGGAACTTGGTACTCAAAGGAAGCAAGAATCTGCTGCAAAGAGAAGAGCTCTTATTGATCAAAGAAATAAAGCCAAAAGAGAAAAACCTATGACTATTGCTCAGAAGAGGAATTATATGAGGAGAGTTGTGAAGAATTCTGCTATGTATAATTCTGGTATGTCAATGAAGCAAATCAATGTTATGTCTGATGATGCTTTGATTAGACAGTATAATATGGTTATGAAGTTTTCATCTTCTGGTTCTACTTCTTCTTCTCAATTGGAAAGTATTGTTTCAATGTCTGATGTTCCTCAAGCTAAGAGACAGAAAACAGTTGAAATAGTAGATAATTTTGATACTGTTTTGCCTTTGGTGATCTCTCCAGTTGTTACTTCTGACACAACTTCTGCAGCTACTCCTTCTTCTGATGTGGTTGTTTCTACTGAATCCTCTTTGGTTTCTTCTGAAGTGTTGTCTAGTATGGAGTTGAGTGATCCTCTGAGTCAGGAAAATGATCTACAGCTTGATACTGATAACATTGTTGGTACGGGTCAGCAGAGCTTGGTTACAAGGAGTTCTGACAGATTGGCTAGGAAACATGCTTCAAGGAATATTGATTTAGATCTAAAGGCTGATGAATCTACCTTTATTGAAGTTGGATCTGTTGAAGTTTTTCCTGAAGGAACTCATGTGGTATTGGTCAATTGGAAGGCTGGAAAGCTTAACACTGTTTATAGGCTGGATAATACTGTTCTTGAGTTCAACTTCTTGAAAGACATTCTTCATTTGGTGACTAGACATGATTTGAAGATGCTGTATGACCATGTCATTCAGTATTATAAGTTTCATTCAGCAACTGGTTCTGGTTTATATTTGTTGGGTGATCTTCAGGTTATGTTTGATTCTCATTCTCCAAATGGTAAAGGGTATTCTATTTGGAAGAATTCTCATAAGTGGGAGATTGAGAGTTGGAGATTTTATCCTCTGCCTTGTGTTCATGTAGTTCAGACCACATGTGGGATGATTTTGTGTATGCTATCAGATAAGCTTTATCCTTTATCTGTTACTTTTATGGAACGGTTGCTAAGACAGAAGTTGGAAGTGCCTCCTAATCCTGTTGGCAATGATGAACTTCATGCTTCTCAATGTGTTGGTTTGATTAAAAATCAGCTTATGTCACATAAAGGTTCATCTTGCTTGTAATACTTTGTTTATTTTGTAATATTTGTTTTCTTTATTTATTAGTTAAAAAAAATAAAAAAATAATGTTTTTGGTTTTATCTAAGTTTTCTTGCAGGTTTGTTGTATACTTTTTATGGTTCTTGACTCACCAGATATACCTTGTGTATATTAAAGAGTTAGCTAGTCCAAAGGGTACAACTTTGGTAAAGACACATCAAATTTGTTTATAGCTGTAATGGTTTGCTAAAAATCATAGGGTATGCAATCACCCATGCTTAATTGCTGAGTATTGTATGGTTTTCAATTCACCAATTCTAAGAATTGGCTAGTCCTGAGCAAACGGCTACAGGTAAAGACATTTCAAATCCGTTTATATGGTTGCTGGTTTGCTAATAAATCAGATGGTTATCAGTGTACCATAGTTTACGAACTTAAACATATGGCTACTCCAGTAGTGATGGCTATTGGTAAAGAGACATCAAATCCATTATTTTTAATGATTCACCTCTCACAGGAGTTAACACACCTGGATGTGATGAGAATAGTATGAAACTAATTTGTTTTGATGTATCTATTGTCATTTGTTGCTGCAAAGATATGGTGTTTCAGAGTTTCTACATCATAGAGATGTTCTTCTTTGGATTCTTTGCTGTTGCTGTTCGTATACAATCCTCTCACAGGAGCTATTTTTGTTAAAGATCTATCAGGAAACTGGAACTTAACCAAGTTAAATTCCAGTTTAGGGGAGGATTGTTGGGAATTATGTGAAGTTTGGATTATGCTGAAATTAATGCCGAAGTGTTTCTACTGAAGAAGAGTGGATTCTGTCGAAGACATAATCTACTGAAGTATAATAGTTATTAGTCTGTTTCTGCGGAAGTGTTTATTCCATGTTTAGTTTATTTAGTGTGGATATACATGAGCTTTATTAGGAAGTGATTGTGTATATCTTATTTAGTTTTATGTTTATACGTTTCTTGGGAAACGGTTTAGCGATATTGTTTAGGGTTCCTTGTCTATAAAAGGAATACATTAGAATGAGTTATGCACTTATTGGAAAACTCAGTTTTAGTTAATATAAAGATCCATAGAGGATCAAGAAGTTCTTAGTTATTACTTGTGTTTATATTCCGCTGATAAATATAAGTAGTAGAGATTGTCTTTTATTGTGCTTGTGATTACATAGGCATACATAACGATCCACGAGCTCAATATCTATCAAGGTCTGTTTGTTTCATCATCTGTGTAGGTTCTGTGTTGGTTCTGATCTGCAGATGCCGGATCCCTAGGATTAGCCTAGCCGGATCCTTCCCTTGAGGGAACCGTAGGATCCGTGACATCAGATCAGCAATACAGCATTCAGTACATCAAAACTGCTTTCTAGATAACCTCACATTAGCTTAGCATATGTTTTTAGAACCCAACTAAGTCAACTTCAAGGATGAGAAAGGCTTAGACTCACTAAAGGCTCACGTAAGATCTTAGTCTGATGTTATCAACACATCTAAACTCACCATATTTCCGCTTCAACTACTCACAAACTATTTCTCACCTCTCAAAACACTTTAAGAAGACAAACTAAGCAATTTTAGGAAATTGCTTCTATTCATTTATATCTCAAGGTAAGACAAAAATTAGTTTTTCAATTCTTGAAATTTTTAAGAATTTTTTAATATCACCTCAAAGCTAAAATCTGATCACTAGGATCATTTATTATGACTTGACACCTTCATAACTCTTAGTGTTATCCTTGAACATCCATTGGTAGTCATCTTGTCCCATCCTCCTTCCATAAGAAGCAATCATTTGCTATAACACTTATTACCTTTGATCATTAAAGTATCCTTTCATCTCAAACACTTAGGAGAACTGAAATATTCAAAATAAGATAGGCTTTAGCTCCTAGAAACCTCATTTCAAACCTGTCATAACTGCTGAGAGCCGGATCCCTAGGATTAGCCTAGCCGGATCCCTCCAAGGAGGGAACCGTGGGATCCGAGTGACAGTTTATGAAAATCATTGCTTGAACAATTATTTCAACTCATCTTCCTAACTCAAACACTCCATCTCATCTTAAATGAGTCCCTAGATTAGTGAAACTCTGAACATAAACTTTGTGCATGTTAATCATCACATTGCCAAGAATACTTTAATCATCAAACATATAGTTAGATTACCCAAGGTCAAAGTTTCTTGGTCAAAACCATGATTAAGCACAATTACTTGTTAGGGTTAAGGATTTGAGATATCCAACAGCTAAAGACTTCAAAATTAAGTCAATCCATGATTAAACAAACCTTACAATAGCATAATGATTTCACCTAGTCCTTGTCTGACAGCCGGATCCCTGGTCTTTAACCAAGCGGATCCCTACTGAGAGGGATCCGTGGGATCCGTAGATGCAGAGAGCATAAACCAGCTCCAGATTTGAATTCAAGTCACCTTTTGGGTCTCCAACCACCTTTAGCATTCATTAATTATCCTCATAGAACTGATCAAAACCCCAAAAGCATGCTTAGCCCTTCAAATGGCCAAGAATTAATTTCCTAATTCAAATTACCTTTTATAAACCAAACAACCTTAGAATTAAGGTACCACTCTCAAATCACATCTCAAAATCAGCAACTAAAAGAGTTCTTACTAGCACCATCACTATGACTAAGGCTCCTAGTGTTAACTCAGCCACTCAAGAACCACCCAAGAAACTTTCTAGAATCATGCATGAAGTTTCCTCAACCAAATCACCTTCGGGTAAGTCCACTAAAGCTAGGATCTCTCCCACACTAAGAAAACCAATCAAACTAATTCACAAGAAGAGTGCTTCCACTAGGATTTCATCACATAATTCTACTATACCCTCTACAACTCAACCTACTTCATTAGTACCTAGAGCCACCTCACAATCATTTGAAGATCCTCAACCTAATTCACTTGAACCTCCACTTCAAGAAACTCAAAACCATGACAAAGAGTGCGATCATTGCAAACATGTTGAAAGATTGAAACATGAACTAGATATATTAATACATGAAGTACAAGCTCAAACTGAGAATGTTTAGGATAACTCATCTCATCATTAAAGATTTTAGTTGAATCTAAAATTTGGGGTAATTCATTAGCATTAGTAGTACTTATATGGCTAAAGTTCATTCTCTTAGTTTTTTTTTAGATTTGGTTGTGTATATCTTGTTTTATTGAATGAATACTTATATGCTATGATTATCTTTGTTGTGCTTGATATATTGTACATATATCTCATTTTCTCAAAATAGCATTCCTTGACATCTCTTCACTGCTGAAGATACTGTCAACAGATAGCCGGATCCCTTCCAGATAACTAGACGGATCCCTCCTTGAAGGGAACCGTGGGATCCGTGGTACAGGAGCACAAATTTATACTAACTTGAGTCTCTTTTGTAGGAAATTATGCACTATAGTCTTGTTTTTCTAACCTTTGTTTTGTAGTTATTCAAAATACACATGAAGATATTGACACCATAAAGCTAGGGGGAGCTTTGTGTCAAACGACATTGCAAAATCATTTGCAACTTAATCCAATTTTGGGTTACACTTCATGACACCCCATTGCAACATTGCAATATTCAAGGGGGAGCACGTTCTCGTCACTTAGACGAACCATTTGCAAACACAATTAGTTTATTTTACGTTATGTCCTTGACGCCCTTACATAGGGATGGACTCGTCAAGGGGGAGTTAAGACGAGTATCATTCCCGTCACTTACTCTCTTTACATTTTTACATAACTTTCTTGTAAAAATTGTGTTAGTTTCTTTTAGCTCTTTTTGTTTCGACAAAAAGGGGAAGAAGAAAGTAAAAACTACAAATTCAAACTTTTACGAATTTTAGATTTTTCCTTAAAATAATTTTATGTTTTGTCATCAACAAAAAGGGGGAGATTGTTAATACTGATTCGCTCCCGAACAGTCAAGTTTAATCACACAAGCAAACCACTTGTGAATGGTCAACCGTAATAAACTTAAAACAGCTCAGAAAGCAAATGCAATTAAGATCAGAGGAATATAGTGGATTCCTGGGTCGTTAAGTCCCACGGAGGATGAATGGTGTTTAACACAGACAGATGTCGAATAATCACTAAGGATAGTGATCAGTAAGGATTTTGATGGATAAATATACCTAAATGCAAATTAAAGAAAATTAAAAAATTAAATTATATTAAATAAACGCTATCACTATTTTTACAATGATGTTTTTTGTGATTTATAAAATAAAATAACTTAAATAACTATTTTAATTAAAACGTAAACTTAAATTATCTAAAAACGTGATTTAAAATGAAAACGAGCGTTATGTATAAAAATTACGCGAGTGCGCAAGCAAAAACGTAAAATTTGTGAAATAAAAGTCCTACAAGTGTAAAAACAATTTTCTTACGTACTATATGACAAAAGAAAATTTTAGAAAAAAGAATTATATTTTTTTGACTTTTATATTTTTTATCATGAATTAAATACTAATTTAGACTAAATAAATGATTAAAAATACTAAAACTATTAAGAAAAATCTGAAACTTTTTTATAAATTACTTTATACTAATACAAGGTTAAGAAAAATACAAAAGTTGAAAAAGCTAGTGTTAACAAGCTGGAAATAAGCTAAAAAGCTCGTATAAGCTTAAAATGAAAACAAGGGTTATGTATTTAATTATGCAAAGTTAAACCAGAAAAAGACCCAAGGGCAGTTGGTGAGTGTGTTGTGTGGTGAGCTGGGTGGCCAGGGTTCGAATCCCAGCAACTCCTTTTTTTCTTTTTATTTTATTTTTGGACTTTTTCTTTTACAAACTTGTTAAACACACTAAGATAAGCAAATTATGTAACTACAACTTTTTATGAAATGTACTAATAAGCTCAGAATAAGCCTAAGTATCTCAACAGTTGGCTATAAATGGAATAAGCACAAAGATTAAGCCAAATGGCTTATAAGCTATTCAATAAGCAAAATGAAAAATGGAAATAAGTTAAATACTGATAATAAGCTAGTTTGATAACTGAAAAAGCAAATTAACTTAAAAATAAGCACAAAACAAACTCAAATAAGCACTTATCTAAATTGGTGCACAGGACACTTTTGTTTTTACTAGGCACCTTTAAGCTACTTTTTAAGCACTTTAATAAGCTAAACAAATGAAAAAGAACTTTGGAACTAATAAGTTGACCAGTTAAGCTTTCCAAAAAGCTAGTTTTCAAGGTTTGGCTTCCATTAATGAGCTTGTGACAAGCTTGAGAAAAAACTGAAAAACAACTGAGTAAATACTCAGTGTATGCTGAGTGGTTTAGACAAACAAAAAGCTCTTAGCAGACCTATCAAATAAGCTAGAGATTGAAAAGCTAAACTTGGAACTTTGAGATAGCTAGGTGAGCTTCTCAAAAAGCTAAAGTACATAAGCTAGTACTCACTAATGAGCTCTGAATAAGCTTGTGAACTAGGCATGCAACAACTGTGCACAGAGCAGTTCTTGACTTTTTGAAATAAACTAGTAGGTTGACTTTTATGAGATTTGAATGATCCTAGGCTACTAAATTTGTTATATTAAGCTAATATGAGACTAAATTAAGCTAGATAAACAACTTTTAAAATAGTATGCATGTTTCTTCAATCAAAAATCCTAACAGATATGAGTCTAGGACATAATTAAGTTGATTTTGACTTTTTATAGAACAAGTACTAGTTTTTATGGTTTGACTGAGTTCTTAAGACCTAATGAGACATGTACCAAACCAGAATAATGGATAGAACAACCTTCAATATAGTTACACAAGCTAATCCAAACAATCCTTTATAGGACTGTTTTAAAACTTTTCAAAGATTTAAACAGATTAAGACCATGAAACTTATTACAAACCTTCTAATATCATTTATTAAGACTAAATAAGCATCAAACAACAACACTATCAACATAAAACTAAGAAATTGCACTTATTCTATTTTAACTGTTAAAACAAGATTTTTAGCAACTATAAATTTTAAAGAACAAGTGACTGTTTTTATGGTTTGATTATGCTTAACTACAACTAATGAATATAAAAACACAGAGATTTAAGCTTTTGAACACTTAAACAGTGAAATGACAAAATGGATCAAAAAGGGCTTACAAGTGGTTTCCAAGCTCAAACTGAGAACTGAGGTATACAAACACAACCTAAAGCTTCCCAATAAGCACTAAACCCAAGGCAATCCAGAATTTACCTTGCTCCTTGCATCTTTCTTCATTTCTTATGATTTTTGATTTATGACTGATTTTTTTGTATTTTTTTAGTATTTTTGCTTTTGACTACTAAACTGATTTTAAAGGGTTTCTAATAGCTTAGATAAGCTATATAGGAGCTTATGTGGCTTATTCAATCCAAGACAATAACTAAAAACAACATTTCATTCACATGAGAATTTTGACTTGAAAATTGCATAAACTTGAAATGGGACTTATCACTGAAATTGAAACTGAAACTGAGTTTTTATTACACTCAAATAAGATTACAAAGTAGTTGAGAACTTAAACATTAACTCGAAAGCTTAAAATATTTAAAACGACATATGAAAATTACAATTACACTAGATATCTTTCTTCCAGCCTTCCCTTTCCTTTTATATGTGATCATTAGGGTTCCTGTAGAGCTTCTGAGTTTATCCCACCACCATTGGATCTCTGTAACACATCCTAGCCCTTGATTTGCAAATTGGCGCCAAAAGGTGAACAATGACTGTTGCTTTCTATGATGGATTTTTGACCAGGGTGAAGAGGAGGGGGGACAAGGAAGGGATAGTATGTTGGGGAGGAGGGAAAGAAGTGTGTAAGCATTTACGGGGGAGGCACAGGTGCAGGGCTATGGCGGCAAGTGGGGGAGGAAGGAGATGACAGGGCGGGATTTGACTTTGTTTGACCATTTGACATTGAAGGGGGGTCAAAAATGGGGGGGTCAAGGTTATTTGGCATGGGGTCTTTTGTTTTGGCAAGGGGTCTTAATATTACAAGGGGTCCAATTGGTTGTAGCTTTATGACAAGGACCATTAATGTAAATTCTGCAAACTTGAGGGACCAAACCTGTCACTTTTCCAAAGTTACCACAAGGACCAATCTTGACAAACTTGAATAGTACAAGGACCATATTTGATTATTTTCATTTTTTTAAATATCCAAGGACTATTTTTGACATTTTTCAAACTTGAGGGACCAAAGTTTTAATTTTACAATTTTTAAACTTTGAAGGGTTTGTTCTGACAACTTTTGAATCCCATGGACCTTAAATGATATTTTACTTTATTTTGATTTACCAGGGACTGAATTTGACAACTTTTGAAACTTGGGGGACTAAAACTGCCAATTATGCAAACTTGATATGCTTTTCATCTGATTTTGATATTTTTGCATTTAAAACACATAAAACACTTATTTGTGATATTTTTATCATTTGTATTTCTGAGTGTTTTCAGATGTTTTGGCATTCTAAACAGTACAAAAATGATGAGTATTTAGACACTTATCAATCCCCCACACTAAGATATTGCTAGTCCCTAGCAATATTTTTGAGAAAAATTAATGGATTTCATCTCTTTACAAAAAAAAGCCATTACTTCTGGAGTAGCCAAATGTTTCAGTTCAAGTAAGAACCTTGGTACAATGATAACCAAATGATTTTGAGCAAACCATCAGCTTTCAACGGTTTTGATTTGTCTTTACCAGAAGCCGTTTGCTTCTGGACTAGCCAACTCTTAGATAAATTATCAATATTATCTTTGGTGAGTCGATTACCAATTATGGCTTTCCAACTGCCTTTACACTAAGCCATAAACTTGCGGGCTAGCCAACTTTTCACTAATTAAAGATATGGTGAGCTGAACACCATACAATTTTGGGCAAATTGCAAGCCATAAACGGATTTGAGATATCCTTACCAAGAGCCGTTTGCTCCTGGATTAGCCAATCCTTATATGGGTTAGACATGGCGGACTGATTACCATTTGCTGAGTAAGTGAAAAACACTTACTCCAAAAAAAATTTTTGGCCAAAAACGGGGGAATTGGGTGGAATAATTACATGATAAAATTCGTGAGAATTCCCCCCCACACTTAGAAATGAATATTTCCCTCAATATTCAAAGTACCGGCGGTTATGCCGAAACATAGAACATAAAAGGGAAATACTACGGCCATTATTTTATTTTTGATATATACACATTTTTTTTATATATAGAGTGGCTTATATACAACAGTGTGGGGCAACTCCCCCACACTAGGGTGATACTCACGGGTGAAAACCCATGTGGTGTGCTACTGTTTTTAATTCCCGAGTCGCTAGCTTGACTCGATCCCCGCATTCATTGGTTCATAGGGAAAGTTTGTAGATCCGGGACAATCACAGGAGGAATGTCCTCTCCAAAATAATGCTTCAATCGATGACCATTCACTTTAAAATTTGGACCATCGGGCTGAGATAACTCAATGGTGCCATAAGGATAAACCTTAGTGATAGTAAATGGACCAGACCAACGGGACTTGAGCTTTCCCGATAAAATCTTCAATCTAGAATTGAAAGGAAGGACTCGATCACCAACGTTGAAAACGCGGTTCTTGATTTTAGAGTCATGAATCTTCTTTGTCTTTTGTTTGTAGATCAAAGAGTTCTCGTATGATTGATCAGGGAGTTCATTTAGTTCATTCATTTGAACTTTTCTGTGATCACCAGCTGTCTGAATATCGAAATTGGCATGTTTCAAGGCCCAGTATGCCTTGTGCTCAAGCTCAATCGGAAGATGACATGCCTTTCCGTACACTAGCTTGTATGGAGTACACCCGATTGGTGTTTTGTAAGCTGTACGGAAGGCCCAGAGTGCGTCATCCAGTTTATCCGACCAGGATGCACGGTTTTCGCCTACTGTCCTTTCTAAAATTCTTTTAATACCACGGTTGGAGACTTCCACTTGCCCACTTGTTTGGTAGTGGTATGCAGTAGAGAGACGGTGGGTTACACCATACTTTTGCATGACACGTTCAAATTGGTCATTGTAGAAATGTGTACCACGATCACTGATTATAGCACGTGGAGTTCCAAACCTGGCAAAAAGGGATTTTAAAAACTTCACAACAACTCGGGCATCATTGGTAGGTAAAGCTTTCGCTTCAACCCATTTTGACAAATAGTCAACAGCCACAAGTATGTATTTGTTTCCTCGAGATGATGGAAACGGCCCCATAAAGTCAATACCCCAGATGTCAAATATCTCACACACTTGAATGGCGTTTTGTGGCATTTCATTTCTTTGAGAGATATTTCTATGACGTTGACAATCGTCACAGGTTTTGACAAAATCGTGGGCATCCTTGTAAATTGTGGGCCAATAAAACCCGGAATCAAACACCTTTTTGGCGGTGTAGTTTGGACTATGATGGCCCCCGGTGGGTCCAGCATGGCATGCTTTGAGAATGTCAAGAGCTTCTTGTCCATAAACACACCGTCGGATGACTTGATCCGAACAGATTTTGAATAAGTAGGGGTCGTCCAGAAGTAATGTTTAACATCCTTGAAGAATTTGTTCTTCTGCTGAGTTGACATCCCTTTCACTATGAAGTTACCCGCATGGTAATTTGCAAAGTCAGCAAACCATGGGGTAGAAGAGTTTTCACGAAAAGAAACCGCATTTAGTGTCTCGAGAGGAAATGTTTCATTTATTTCCTTTTTCTCGAAAACATCTTGGTGAGGGTTTTCTAGACGGGACAAATGATCAGCAGCCAGGTTCTCAGCTCCTTTTTTTATCACGTATAATGATATCAAATTCCTGGAGGAGGAGAACCCAACGAAGCAATCTCGGCTTTGCATCTTGTTTTGCAAAGAGATATTTGAGATCCGAGTGATCCGTATACACCACACATTTGGTCAAGATTAAGTATGGCCGAAACTTCTCAAAAACATACACCACAGCTAATAGCTCTTTTTCTGTGGTGGTGTAATGGGTTTGAGCTTTAGTCATAGTTTTACTTGCGTAGTGGATAGGCTGAAAATGCTTAGCTCTACGTTGCCCTAAGACTGCACCGATAGCAAAATCACTTGCATCGCACATGAGCTCAAAAGGTAAATCCCAGTCGGGAGCAACGAGAATGGGTGCTTCAGTAAGCTTTCTCTTTAATGTTTCAAAAGCTTCGATGCACTCAGGTGAGAAGATAAAAGGAGCATCTTCTCCTGCTCACGGGTGGTCAACTCAAAATTTGCACGTTGTTCATAAATAGCAACACGTTCTTTATAGGCATTCAGTTCAGAGATGACAGAATCATCAGGGGCACATGCAGTGAATTCATCAAAGACATAATCATTATTTACTGCAGAAGATGCATCACTTGGTACAATCTCACTTTCACTTTGTTTCACATATTGATCATATGGGACAACATTGATATTACCCATATTTTCAATATCTGATTCAATAAATACAGTTGATTGTACTTCGTTATGTATCTTTTGCTCATCAACTTCATCGTATAATTTTAATACCTCAGAGATGAGTCTGTCTTTGGATGGACCAGCTTGTGGTGATGAAGATACTTTAGAAGAGACCATTGGAGACATGCTAGCCATGAAGATGGTTTGTGCAGTGGGTTCTTCATCAACATCAGAGTCGTATGCATCACAATCAGCTACTTGAAAGGCATTCTGATGATTATGGCCTATCTCCTGAATTGGTTGCTCATCCACATCTGCATCATATTTCTTAGCATTTCCCTCAGCCAAGAACAACAACTCCTCTTCATCCAAAGCTGCACCATTATCCTGAGCTTGTACAAGAAACATCTTATCCCTGAAGTACTCTAAATTCTGAGGGCGTTTTGGCAATGTGCAGTTCCTTGCAATGTGTCCCTCACCTCCACAATTGTAACATTTGATTGGCTTTGCTTGACCCTGATTTCCATTCCTTCCTCTATTCTGATTTGCAGCATAACCTCTACCAGCTCCACCTCTTGCTTGTTCATACTGTTGTTCTTGAACTGGCGGCACCATAACCTTCCCATCTCTGACAGTGGCTTGATTATGTGGGTTGGAAGCAGTTCTGAGATTGTTGTTGGTGTGTGGAAGAGAGTTCATGTTTTGACTAATCAGGAGAGCTAGTTGATTAATGATGTTTCCCACGTGTGCATCAGCATCCGCTTGTTTGAACATAGGATCAGGAATGAGTTTGTGATTACCATTACCCATGGGTATGACTTGTGAGGCTTTGGTTGTGATTCCGATGTTTGAGTAGAAGGCAGTTGAATCATTTGAAGAGCTTGTCTCTCCCTGGTTGGTTTTGAACTGATTAAGAATCCTTTTTTCAAACATAGCATGTCTCTCATTCTGAAGGAGGAAGGCATAGAGTTGCTCATAGTTTGTATTCTTCAATCCTTTGGTTAGCTTTACAGAGGTGACAAACTTGTGCCATTCGGGATTCATGTTGTTCCCAAACTTTGAGTTCAGCTGAATGTTTGGCATAGTCATTCTGATGTTCCTTATGTCATTCACAAGCTTATGGAATCTCACATAGTACTCATAGACACTCTCATCTAGTTTCATCTTGAAGTGTTCAAATTCGTCATAGAGTTGTGATTCTATGTCTTCCATAGTTAATTCAGAACCTGAGAGAAGCATCTTGACATTATCCCACACTGCCTTTGCTTCGGTATTGTGATTGATCAGCTTGTAGTTATATTTTGGAAGACCTTGAAGTACGATGTTAGAAGCCCTGATATCAGCATCGAATATATTTTTCTCCTTATCATCGAGCTCATCATATTTCTTTGGTATGTCAATTCCATAGATCATTGTTCCATCTTCAGCTGTATCAATTAAGTCACTAGTAGTCTCAACCCGATATGGTCCTTCATTAATGGATTTGAGAATGTTGACTCCATTTTCCTTTCCAAGACAGTACAGTCTGATTCGTTGAGCCCAAGAGTCGTAGTCAGTTCTGTCAAGCATGGGTGGACGAGTATCTGAACCAGCTGCTTGAACATCCTCGGCAACAGTGGAGATGATTGTAGGAACGTTGGTAGACATGATGACAGATTAAACGGGATTTTATAACTCTATGATTAAACCGGGAAATAGATTCTTTCAAAGGATATCACCCAAGTAGCTAGGAAACCTTAAACCAAGTCGCTAAGTGCCAAGTCGCTATATAACAACTCGCTACAATCCAAGTCGCTAGCAAAATTTTGACAGCAATTCGCTAAGCACCAAGTCGCTAATTTGTCAAGTCGCTAAATAGCAACTCGCTAGGTACCAACTCGCTAACACCAAGTCGCTAACAATATAAAGTACAAGTCGCTAACTTACACCAAGTCGCTACGTGTAGTAGAGAATCCACTATGTGTACTTTTTGTCGGCTTGTCTCAGTAGACAAGTCGCTAGCTCAACTCGCTAAGACCTTAAACAACAACTCGCTACCAAATAACAAAGCAAATCGCTACCAAGATAAACTATCCGTGGCTCAAGTCGCTAGCTAGAAAATCACAAAAACACCACTTTTCAATCCAAAAACAACCCAAACACAATGATTCAAGCCTTCAAAATCAAAACCTAAACACTTGTGATGATTCTAAACACAAAAGTACTATCAAAATTCAAACTTTAACACTAGAAATCACCCAAATGATGCAAAAAACACTAAACTTTTTCAAACTAAAAAACCACCTAAAAACCACTAGAAATCCAAAGATATGTAAGAGATGATCTAACCTTGGCTCTTGATACCAATTGTAAGATATTGGATTTCACATACACATTAAACCATAACACAAAGTAGGCGTACAAGAGTTTTTAGCGAGAGAAAGTTAGAGGTTTAGGGAACTTTAGTGAGAGAAAGAAAAATCTTATTATGAGCTCTAACTCTCTACCTTGGAAGGTAGAGAGTATTTATAGTCTTACAATAAAACGCCACACAACGGGCTGTGGATCAGGCATACAGTGGGTAAAGACCCGTCCATCCTCCACGGTGTTACTTAACTAAATACTACTTAGCTTAAAATAACTACGACTACGAGCTTTCTAACGATTACATATACTTGAGGTGACCGACTCTTTAATACATGGAATTTCTAATTCCTAACATTTAAGTTCTAACTCATACTTTTCTTTTAAAGCATTATAATAAGGTGCATGAGCTAAGACTTCAAGAACCGGTTTTTCTTGATGGAGTTCCTTGTACTCCTCCTCTAGATTAAGCTTGGGTTCTTGGTCGACGGGTTTTTCAAGAGTTGGTTCTACCAATGGTGTAGGGCCTTGGTACCTCATTTTGGATGGCTTGGACCCCTTTTTGATAGCATTTACCGAGTGAACTGTTGGGTGTGAGGGGCATGGATGTGCACTATCCCATGGTGAACAAGAATATGAAGTCGACGAAATCGAATTCACTTTTGGGTTCTTTATAGTGTCACTTGGAAGTGCTCCAATTTCTCGTTCATTAAAGGCGTTTAAGAGAGCATCAAGCTTGTTTGTCATCTCGCCTTGTCTTCGCTTAAAATCGGCTTCAAGCTTAGTCAATCGAGTTTCTTGAGATGACATGAATCTAGATGCAATTGCCTCAAGATTAGCGAGGTCCCCGGTTTTTAGAGAATTGAACCTATCAGGTGGACTAGATGAGCTTTGGGGCGTGCTTGAGTTTTGGTTCCACTTAAGGTTGGGGTGATTTCTCCATGAGGGGTTGTAAGAGTTTCCTAAGTTGTTTTGTTCAGGCTTGAAAGTGTACCACTTCTCTCCCTTTCCGTCGGTACGCATGGAGGCGTAATCCGCAAAAGCTTGTTCGGGAAGTCTTGTGCAATTACGAGTATCATGGGGACCACTACATAACTCACAAGGAAGAGTGATTTTATTCACTTGATGTGAAGACTTGGGATTTTCGTAGGAACTCATTAGGAATTTAACTTGATCTTCAAGCTCGATCATTCTACGGTCGAAAGATTATGAGTCAAGTGGAGCCAAGGATATTGCCTTAACGGTTTTGGGCAACTCACGGGGGTCATTCCAACTTTCGTTGTCATAGAGAGCAAGGTCCTCTATTATACCCCATGATTCTTCCGCGGTGAGATCACTAAGTTTTCCACCGGCCGCTTGGTCAATGGATCGCTTTGTGGGGAAGTTGACATGATCATAAAAGATTTGGACTTGGAGCCAAAGATCAATGCCGTGATGAGGGAATTTATGTAGTAAGTCCTTGAATCGATTCCATGCTTCATAGAGAGATTCACCTTGACGTTGTTGGAACATTAAGATGTCATTCCTAAGCTTAGTGGTTCTCCCCGGTGCGAAAAATTAAGCAAGGAAGCGAGAGGTAAGATCATCCCAACTTGAGATGGAGCCGGCGGGAAGTCGCTCAAGCCAATTACTAGCTTGGTCCCGTAGAGAGAATTGGAAGAGACGCAGGCGCGTAGTCTCCAGAGTAGTAGCATCAAGGTCAATGGAATCGACAATTTTGAGGAAATCCCTCAGATGCTGATTAGGATCTTCAGAACGAAGTCCATGGAATGCACATCCATTTTGCACCAACCAGATGGTGTCGGATCGCAGGACCGTAGTTTGGGCTTGGTCGGGAAGCTCAATGGTGTTCCTATAGCCTAGGTGGCTTGGTCTCGAGTATTCACCAAGAGTACGAGCTCTTGGCGGGTCATTTGGTGGTAGGTTGATGAATGGTGGTTGGTTATCACCTTCCATGATGAAAAGTGATGGGGTTACGAACAAAGGTCACGAAGAAGGGGGATAGACTATGAGAAAGCTAAAAATTGAGAAACATTTACTTGATAGGAATCAAGCAAAGAAACCTAAACGAGGTGGACTACTAACTAGCTATTCTATTCCCCGGCAGCGGCACCAAAAACTTGATAACGCTACACGCGTCGTTCGGGGTCAAAGGAACTTCCTTTTCTTCGAGCAAGTTTTATAACACCCTAGGCAGTGAACCTAATCGTTGTAGTGTAGTATTAGGGTAAGCCACGGGTATTGATATCGTTCTCTAGGGGAATAGGAATGCTAGTGAGAAGTTACTACGCTAAGGTTGGGGTTGAGGAAGATTATTTTTTATCTTTTTTATGTTTTTTTAGAAAATGGAAAGGTACAAATCTCGGTGTTTGGATTTGGGGGTTGGTATTTCTACTGATTACTCTACTTATCTAATTATCTAATCTAAGGTGTATGTAGTCTATGTCTAATTATTTTGTGCTCGTATGATAGTTTAAAGATGTGTTCACTTAGGTTTTATTACTCCTTAATTATCTCCTATTGATGGTTGAATTGTCACGTCTTTATTCTTAATCGCGTTGTGTGTCTAAAGTCGTAGGGTATGCGTTTATCCCTAACTCTTTGAACTTACCAAAGGGTCTCGTCTACAAAACCCTCTAGGGATTATAAACTCTAACTCTAAGGCACTCTTTGGATGGTTTAGCCTACAACCGCTCTAAGTGCTATAGCCTAAGGTTCACAAAGATTAATCAAGCATTAATTACACAACGAATGACCTATCGCATTACTAGATCATTAATCAATTAAGATAAGAGACAACCAATCAATATTTAATAATTAAGTTTCATATTCCCTAAGCAAACACACAAGTAAATTAGCCAGACATGGAGAACATGCAAGCATACACAAAAATAATTGAAGACATAATTGAATTAATGAAGTAAAACACTTATCTTGATGTAAGTTAGGGTTTGGAACCCTAAAATACTATACAAGACAGCCTTGGTTCGGTTTAGGTTTTTACTCCAAAAGACTACACACAAATACTGAAAAATTCGGATTCTATATATAAGATTACATATGCGACGGCGTCACCTTATGATTTGTGACGCCTTCGGGTCGCCGTCATTATGGTTTCGTCTTGGCCACGTTAGTCTTGCGACGGCGTCACCTTGTGCTTGTGACGCCGTCCCCTTCAGCTTTTGACGCCGTCTGGATCAAATCTAGGTCGTCTGAGTTGCGATGGCCTACTCTTTTAAAGCCTGACACCGTCACTTGAAAATAAGAAATTTGGCTTCTGTGCCGTCACTTGAGTGTCTCGATTCTTGACTTTGGCCTTTTTCTTCGTATATCTGCGCCTTTTCGTCCAAATAAGTGCCATTACAGCAATTTGCCTTCAAGAGACCTAAAAAGTGAAAAGGAACGATATTAAGTAATAACAGATACAAAAGTGATCAAATAAGGGCTTAAACGACCCCTCAAAAAGGTACATTTTAAAACCTTATCAGAAGCTGATGGGTTACCACCAACATCAGCTGCAACAGGACCACCAGAAGCCATGTTTGATGTCCAGTTGATGGGTGTGGAAGGTACCGTGGCGGTTGCTGGTGTATGAGGTTGTGACTGGATAGGAGGAGTATGCTGATTTGATGCTATAGGTACCATTTGTGATTGTTGTTGATAAGAATCACATGTGTTGGATCTCCAAAAACTTTGGACAGGTGCTAACTGCACTGCAGCTACATCAGAACTATTAGACAGCAACATAGACAGGTCGTAATTTTTCATATGGTCATTGATAATCTCCGGTTCAGATTGAGGAAAACACACGACTTTAGATATAGAGGAGGATGTGGTAGTTGTATACGAGGTCGAGAAAGGGAATCGAGAGTCATCAAAAATGACATCTCGTGATATGTAAACTCGACCGGTACTTCTATATAGATACTTGTACCCTTTGTGCATTGAGATGTAGCCAAGAAAGACACACATTTTAGATCGGAAATCAAGTTTATGGGAATTATACTTACGTAAGCTTGGCCAACATGCACACCTAAAATTGCGAAGGAATGAGTAATCCGGAGTTATATTAAGGAGACGTGTGATAGGTGTGGAGTTGTTTATATTCGGCAAGGCATGCCATTTATGAGATAACATGTAGTTAGGAAAGCTTCATCCTAAAACCGAAGAGGAAGTGAGGAGTATGCCAACAATGCCAAACCTGTTTCAAATATATGTCGATGTTTCCGTTCAGCAATTCCATTTTGTTGTGATGTGTGAGGACATGACACACGATGAGAGATACTTGTATGCTGAAAATATTTGTGAAGTTTGTGGTACTCACCCCCCAATCAGATTGAATAGTGCGAATTTTGGCATTCATGATTTTGAAAGTTGTAAAAGACTTGTTCAACATCAGATTTTTGTTTAATAAGATAAATCCAAGTGTAATGACTATAATCATCCAAAAAACTAACATAATATTTAAACGACCACTAGACACTTGAGTAGGTCCCCAAACATCCGTGTGAACAAGCACAAGTGGATAAGAAGTAACATGAAAAGAGTTATTGTAAGGCAATTGATGACTCTTAGCACGCTGACAAGAATCACATACATGAAACTTATTATCAAAGGAACTCCCTAATATATTTGACTTTAAAATATACTTGACTGCTTCTGATGTTGGATGGCCAAGTCAGCGATGTTGTGAAGAAGACACTCTAACACTTTAAGATGCATGATGAGGAGTACGAGAGGAATAACAATTGATCGGCACCGGGTAAAGACCACCTTTGCTTTTACCAAATAAGATGGTTTTCTTCGTGTCCTTGTCCTTAACAAAAAATGCATTAGTGTGAATTTCAATGAACACATTATTGTCAGAAACGAGTTTGTTGGGAACTATATTTAAAGTTGATAAGACAAAGTACATGAAAGATGAAGGACTATTGAAGACAAAGAAAGACAAGGGACCTATTTGGAAAAGAAGTATTTATTATCTAGTCCTTTGTAGTCATTTGTAACCCTAGTATCTCTATTATATAAAGAGATACAGGGAATTAGGTTTATAGGTGTCAAACAATGTAAACATCAGACAAAGGTGTGTGTGTGTATCTAGGGCGTGAGTTTATGAACGCCTAGACTATAGTGTTAGTCGACTAGTTGGTCAGCCTCAAGGATCATTGATCCCTGTTAGATTGTAACCGTCTTATAGTTGATCGTCTAGGACTGGGGTTGTAGATGTGTTTGTTAAAACACATGATGATGACGAAGAAACCTTAATAATAACAATGATAGTTTGATTATTCCGCTGTGCATACTTATATATAGTTCATTGTTATTTGTGCTTATTGATTATCCTAGATAAGGTCTAAATAACCTAGAGCACCGATTCTTAACATGTGGTATCAGAGCGGGTGGCTCTCGATATCTAGGATCTACAAGGTTTCTCGAAGAATATGGCGAAAAGAAGAAAAATTCGAATCCAGAAAAATTTTCGTAATGCTTCTGCAGGTCAGTTTTCAAACAGGTATAACGTTTTCGTTAACTGTTGGATCGGGCTGAAATTTTAGGTGGACGTTCTCTATATATTCATCTAACTTTCCACCGAAGGGATCGTCGATCTGAGCTTTTATGCAAAAGTTATTCACTGTCAAAGTTGGCTGCTGAAAGAGTTTTTCAAGGTCGAATTTTAGGGTTCTTTGTGCATTAAAATTCTTTTTCATGGTTAAAAGAGTTATATTAGTCATGGTGAATCAGTTTTTAACTGATAATGAACCCTAATATATCTCTAAATTCTTTTGATGCTTGGAAGGAAGCTGCTTTGGATGTGTATGATCTATGTATTCTTAAAGCTCTCCATGAAACCCTAGTTTCGCATATTTATATTGAGATGATTGGAGCTTTGATGATTCATTGGTTACTGATGATACGAGTGACAGCGAAGGAGCAATGAAACACACGAGTTTGTTTCCACTGCCTTCAAGAAAGGTAACCACTGCTACCCCTCGCTCATTACCACTGCTCGTATGTATCGTTTCCACTGCTGAGCTTGGTTGTTTCCACTGCTTCATGCTCGTTACCACTGCTTTTCATATTGTTTCCACTGCAAGCATGTCGTTTCCACTGTTGGCTTTATCTCGTTTGTACTGCTACTGTACAGTGGTATAAAGGTGCTGCTACAGGTACATGGTTTGCATAGGCTTAAGATGTATGTGGTGATAAGCATTGTTATTAATGCGTGTGATAATAAAGGTTTTGTTTTTGCGTGCTACTTTTGGTGTATATTTCAGACTGAATGTTTAGTGATTATTGATTAATGCAACGCAAGTTACTATTATCCATTCTAATGCTCAGTTCTGATTGGACAATATGGCTTGATATGTTTAACTACTATTCTGGATGTGACTTCATGCATGCAACAAACGATCGATGTTGTTTTTATTGGACATAATGATACGCATGTGACCTCGTACTATCCATCAACTGTGGGCCTAAAGCAATTATTGAAACGGTAATTTTTCTTTCCATGTGATGATTGCTGGTTTCGAGGTTCACGCATTAAATTGGTCCCATGTATGTCTCAAGATATTTGATTGATCATTATCATTTTCATTGAATGATATACTGACGTTGGTTTTAGACTTGAGGGGAAGTCGTGCATGGTGATTTTTATGGATGTTGGATTACACACACAGGTTATTTGGCTCACACACACAAGAGGATTTTGGTTTTTGTTCTTAACAGGTTCATGGCTCATTCTTATTGTCATAATTAATTACGAAGAAAGGCGTTTATCACCTATTTGAAGATGAAGTGGAATTATTTGGGTTTGTGTTTTATTATATCTTAAAGTGGTTGTTTACACTTTTAAGATAACTTGTTTGTGCGTTCATGTGACAATGAATTGACAAAACACTTGAAGGAGTTACGTTATTGTGCTCAGTGATTATTGTCAAGGGATTGCGGTCTCTCTATACACCATGATTGGGTATATGTTCGATGTCATCTTTAGTGCAAGATATAAGACACAGGTTTGGGTTCTTCTACTTCAGCATCAAGTTGGTTATACTTGGTTTTCTTCATCAGTAATCATTACATAGAGCCTACATTCTTCAAATGGTTAACATATGGGTTTCAGGGGAAGCTTAATGTTAAAATGTTTAACCATTTACATGCATTATTCGAGGTGAAGGTTTTTACAACTGCTAGTTGTTATTACTAATGCTGGTTTTGATTTCTAGTGTTTCAAGTTCATTTTTAGATGCGGAAAACTTAATGGTGGGTAATTTGAAACATTGGAAGGATGGATTAGACGTATGATATTGATTCGTAGTTGTGAAGATCAAGGTTGCTCACTTATGTCCCCTAATTGAAGATGACAAAAAGGGGAAGAATATTTACATAGAAGATTGCAACTTAAAGATCCTTGGTGATATTGCATGTTTAAGGGGAAGTTTGTCTATCTTTCATGACATACTTGTTCATGCTTATTTGGTTTTGTCATTATCAACTAGGGGAAGATTGTTGAGAACTATATTTAAAGTTGATAAGACAAAGTACATGAAAGATGAAGGACTATTGAAGACAAAGAAAGACAAGGGACCTATTTGGCAAAGAAGTATTTATTATCTAGTCCCTTGTAGTCATTTGTAACCCTAGTATCTCTATTATATAAAGAGATACAGGGAATTAGGTTTATAGGTGTCAAACAATGTAAACATCAGACAAAGGTGTGTGTGTGTGTATCTAGGGCGTGAGTTTATGAACGCCTAGACTATAGTGTTAGTCGACTAGTTGGTCAGCCTCAAGGATCATTGATCCCTGTTAGATTGTAACCGTCTTAGAGTTGATCGTCTAGGATTGGGGCTGTAGATGTGTTTGTTAGAACACATGATGATGACGAAGAAACCTTAATAATAACAATGATAGTTTGATTATTCCGTTGTGCATACATATATATTGTTCATTGTTATTTGTGCTTATTGATTATCCTAGATAAGGTCTAAACAACCTAGAGCACCGATTCTTAACAGAGTTTATAAGCAGTAGGAGGTGTTTGTTAATTCTAGGAACATGAAGAATATTTTTAATATTAAGAGGTTTGCCTAAACCAGAAATTTTAGAATGACCAATATGAGAAATTTGCAAACCTGCTCCGTTGGCCACCTGAACCTGATCTTTACCATGATATCGCTCTTGGACAGAGATTCGTTCAAGATCTGTGGTTAGGTGATCTGTTTCGCCAGTGTCAATGTACCAATTTGGATTATTGATGTAATTCGTTGTAGTGGCACTATTTACTCCACGGTATTCTTCAGCCTGATAAGCATGGTTGAACCTATTTCGGTAGTTCAATGCAATGTGACCGGGAATGCCACACACTTGACATCGAGGGCCATCATTTTCCCCTGCCACGACCACCTCTACGGCTTCGACTGTTGCCTCCTCCCTGATAGTTTGTTCGCTGATTATTGCGAGGAGTATTGTTGTTGTGTTTCCACGTGGAGGATTTGAATCTTGTCGGGTCATATTGTTAGTAGAAGACATGAATTCTGTTGTGTTGTTCATGGCAGTAGCCTGTGCTTCATGGGTAATCAAGTAGGAATATAATTCAGGTAGTGTCACAAATTGTTGATTACTTAGGACTGTGATGGCGGTAAAGAGGTCACTATAGCCTGGTCCCAAACCAGCTAGAATGTAGCCGATTACCTCTTCGTCGGTTATAGGGTAGCCTATATTCGCCATAGTATCAGCAAGACTTATCCTCTTCTGGTAGTACTCAGATGCAATCATATCTCCCTTCCTTGTAGTGGAGAGATGTGTATGTATTTGGATGGAATTACCTCGGTGTTGAGCCATAAACATTGTGTGGAGTGAGGTCCATAACTCGACAGATGTATAGGTGCATCTCGTGAGTTGAGCGAGTACATCTTCTGTCATAGATGATAGAAGGCCACCAATGATTTCTTGAACAACCTAGATGGAATGATGAGGGTTGTCAACTTCTCTTGCTTCTTCGGCTGCTCCGGTGATCATCTTGGCAGCGGGCATCATCGTGGTGCCATCGAGATATCCATAGAGTTGGACACCTCGTAAGATAGGAACAACTTGTGCTTTCCACAGCAGAAAGTTGGTTTGGGTTAATTTGCAGGAGATGGTGGTAGCAATCTTTGAGGAATTGATAGTAGAAGACATGGTGATGGCGTATCTGAAAAGAAGATCAGAAAGCCCGAGATGGTGATGATAAATCGGAACCCTAGGATAGGCTCTGATACCAAGTGAAAAGGTAATTTGTCGTAACTTATCCCATAGAGTTAGCATTCATTATATAGATACAAATACACATAAGAGATAAACATTACATCCTAATAATTCGGATCTTATCTCTATACAACAATAAACATTTGAACTAAACTTTATATCTAAGTTCCCCGTTTACATAAGGAACTTTGAATCTTTTAATCTAAATATTACAGTAATATATTTTACTCTTATAAAACATTAATAATTATCCACGTCTATTTTTTATTGTTTTACTTTAACAAAATTCATTCTATTATAGTTTATTTAGTTACTTAATTAAAGGGAAGTAAGATCAAACTGGATCGAGCTCTCGATCTTATGGTAAGATTGATATCTTACTTAAGATCCTATGCTTTTTATTGACTCGTTTTTGCTTAGCGGGATCGTAAAATCAGAAGATCTTAAAAGCTAGATCGAGATTCTAACAACTTTGGTTAAAAACAGTCTTTTTATCATCTTAAATGTATGTTTTCGTTAGGTATACAATAATTTTGAGACGTTTGAGTGATAATTTTTTTAGAGTAAACTACACCGTTCGTCCTCGTGGTTTGCGTTGATCGACGAGTTTCATCCTTTGACAAAAAAAATGCACCATTCGTCCTTAAATGCGAAACGTTATGTGTCGTTAGTCCTTCGCTCTAACGACTGCAACTAACACCCGTTAAATCTTACCAAATTAGGGTAGTTTCGTCTTTTTACGCAGGCTACTAGCTTTTATCAAGTAAATATTATAAATAAATTTCGCCACATATCATTTTTCTTTCTTTGTCTTCTTCAGTTGTTTTCATTTTCTCACAAAATATCATCTAACCTGATTTCACCATTCACCACCCCCAGTCACATCCCATCTTGATCCTCATCTTCTACACCCATTTTAATTAAACAATAACCATATTTAAACATATCCTCACCCAACAACATCTTTATCTTCCTTGTTCCATACACTCCCTCCTCATTTTTGTGGATCTGAAACCACCACTACTCGCCGCCTGAAAAATCTCCGGCTACCTCCACACCACCCTCGTCAATAACCCTCACTACCTCGTCAACCAACCCAGATAACCAACCAACACCACTGTATGCTTTTTTAATATTTTATTTCTTTTATTTCCCTTTTTTTTTTTTTTTTTTTTTTGAGATTGCTTTTGAGGGCTCAATCACTCTATCTAGAACCAAACCTAATTTATACAGATTGATGGGTTATTTTATAGTAATAGATTGAAAGAATTTTTAATGTAGAAAACATTTAAAATATGAAATATTCCTTTTTATTCACATTTTATTTTGTTTTTCATTTATACAAATTTATTGTATTTTAATTTTGGAACTCAAATGATTATTTATTACAAAAAAATAAAAATAAAAAATCAAATGAATGGAGGTGAGTTTGTGGAATAAGAAACGAGATCTAAAAAAATTTACATTTGTCTGTCACGTTTGCTTTTTTAGGGTCCTATTACCCAAACACCCCATACGGGGTGTTTTGGTTTTATCTCTCCCAAAACCAATCGCTGCTAGTGTCCTTCTTTTCTTCTTGTCGGCGGCTGGGACCACAGTACACGAAAACCACAAATGATGAATGATATCATTCATTTAGAATGATATATATAATAATAAATGTTTCCATATTAACCTTCAACTTTCGACAACTTGAAACTTGGCCCTTGTCTTTATATTTTCTTCATTTACACATATAAATGTGTATTAATAATCTTTTTGCAAAATTTATAAATATTTTTTTTATATAAATTTATAAGTATTTTTTTCAAATATAAATTTATAAATATTTTTTCATTTTTTTAATATAAATTTCATAAATATTCTATTTAAAAGTTTATAAATTTTTTTTAAAAAAAGGTTTATAAAAAATTTATAAAAAAAATTTATAAAAAGTTTATAAAAAAAAGTTTATAAAAAAAGTTTATAAAAAATTTATAAGAAATTTATAAAAAATTTATAAAAAAGGTTTATAAAAAATTTATAAAAAAAGTTTATAAAAAATTTATAAAAAAATGTTAATAAAAAATTTATAAAAAAAGTTTATAAAAAGTTTATAAAAAATTTATAAGAAATTTATAAAAAATTTATAAAAAAGCTTTATAAAAAATTTATAAAAAAAGTTTATAAAAGTTTATAAAAAAAAGTTTATAAAATGTTTATAAAAAAAAGTTTAATGTTTTAACGTAAAAACACTACACAAATAAATATACTCTACATATAAAACACTACACAAATAAATACACACAATATATATTAAAACACTACACTATACAAATAAATATTAAAACATTACAAAAAAAAAAAAAAAAAAAAAAAATGATTGAGGCCAATCATTGGGCGTGGCCCCTCCCTATGAGGTGTTGGGGAAGGATTTTTTGGGGTGCATGAGTAGAATCACCCCTTTTTTATTGGGGTGGTTGTTTGAATGAAAGAATAAAACCAATTAAAGTTATAAAAATGTGGGATTGTTTAGGTTATGATTGTGGTCTATGGTTTTGGGATTGGGGTTTGATATGAAGTTGTTTGTGGTTTTAAAGAGGTGGTGAATGGAAGAAAATGGTGGTGGGTGATGATGGTTGAAGATAAGATGTTATAAAGGATGATGATGTTAAAAAGGTGGTAAACAGACCAAAATACCCTTATGTGGATATCACATGGGGAGACTTAACAGCTGTTAGATATGCCCGTTAGAGTGAAGGACTAACGATACATAATGTTTCGCAATTAAGGACAAATGGTGCATTTTTTTGGGTTAAAGGACGAAACTCGTCTGTCAACACAAACCACAAAGATGAACGGTGTAGTTTACTTTTTTTTTATGTTCGAAACAATGAAATGTAGTTATCAAACACGCTTATTATACCTAAATTTAAGCACGTGACAACAAATTTAAGAGGGCGGAGTAAAGATATGATATCTCTAAGGTGGCATAACTAAACATATTACGGTATCTTTGGCAAAAATAGATTGTGTTGGTGTTGTTGCTGACGTTGATGTTGGTGCTGAAAAAAATTATAAAAATAGATAATTTTTATAAGTTACATAAAGTATACTTTTATTTTCAGAGATTATGGAAGATTATTTTTTTAATAATCTCTTATAACTTTTGTCTGTCAAACAAAGATTATTTTTTAAATAGCTTATTTTTCAAAAATAATAATTTTAAGCCTCAATAATCTTTCATAATTTATGCTGCCAAACATCCCCTACATGTGATCTGCTACTTGATTTAAACTCTGTGAACCAGAAGAGCTTATTACGTGTGATCACAAGGGACTATTGCAATCTTTTTCCCTATTTCATGGTTACGTACAATTCGCAAATAATTTCGTGCAATCTTTTTCCCTATTTCATGGTTACGTACAATTCGCAAATAATTTCGTGTCATTGTTTGTAAAGAAAGAGACCCAGCATCGATCTCATGCGTATCGAATCATTCGTGAACCTATTTCATTTAGCTAGAATTTCAGTCGACATTTAATTTGAATAATTGTCATGTAAAAGGTGTTAAGAATACATATATATCACGTATCTAACATTTATGTATTTCGTTAGTATCTTTGTGCTAATTGAATTACAGTATTTTTTTCCTTCTCTTTTCGTAGATATTCTACCCTCCTTTTGTCGTCGACAACATTTATCTTAATTAGTCTAACTAGATCATATTAATTCAATGTTCATTTATTTATGTTTTTGTACATGTTGCGTAAATATGTGTATATCATAGTGTCAACGAGGTATTAAAAATTGGTAGGACATAAATGTTTGTAATATGAAGAAAGTTAACGGATACTCAAACAAATCTTTACTTTTTCTCCATATTTTATGGGCATAAAAAATAAAAGAAACACCCAAAATGAATCATGATGTACGAAAATGTTTGTTGAATATAATACATTATTATTGTTATTTTTCAAACTAAAAGTACACGTAAAGAATTTTATGGGTTTTGCTATTTTGGTGAAATATGACGGCTGTATTCGACAACTTTAGTTTCGTAAGTTTTGATACGTCATGTTCAGTACTAGCCAAATATAAGTGATGTTGTTAATCAAATAGTAAATTGGACAAATTAAAAAAATATGGATCTACAATAATAGGATCAAATTGAAAGATCCAAACCATCCAATCTACATTCATTCAAAAGACAAGATTAAATCTGATATTTACACTATAGGGGTAATTTTGTCCAATATTAGGTAGATTTCATATCACGCTTCTCATACGACGCTTCTCATATCACGCTTCTAAAATAACAGTCAAAACACACAGTCACACACACACCAAGCACGATCCCAAATATGAAATCATCAATTAAATTCATCATTTATTCATCAAATTATGTCGAAAATCATTCAAATCCGATCCAAAAATCATCAAAATCATCCATTACATTCATCGTATTAGGTCGAATATCATTCAATTATAGTAGATTCATTTGTTAAATCCGTTCGGAAATCATCAAATTCATTAAAATCCGATTGAAAATCATCAATATCATCCAACACATGGATAATATTGGAGAAATTATATATATTCAGGTTGTTGAAGGTAGTGCGGGTAGTGTTTGTGATGCAGAACAAAATGAGAGTATTGAATTAGGTAGCGTAAGTAGCGTAGGTACGGTTGTTGATTCTGTTGAACAAAATCAGAATGTTGAAGGAGGTAACGAGGTTATGAGTGTTGATGATGTTGAATGAGTTCGGATAGTTGAAGAAGGTAGCGAGGTTATGTGTGTTGATGATGTTGAAGGAGTTCGGATAGTTGAAGAAGGTATACTCGCAATGAATGATGTCGGTGATGTTGAACGACTTCGGTTTATTGTTGAAGATGATCTCAGAAGTGGTGAAACAGATGATGAAAATGAAACACATGTTAACGGTAAGTCATTTGTAATTTTATTAAATTTCTTTAGTTTTGAGGCAAAATCATTTGTGATATACATAAATCACAGGTGATTTGTGGTAAATCACATGTGATATACCATAAAAGACATGTGATTTGTGCTAAATCAAATGTGATTTGTGATAAATCACATGTGATTTAGGTATATTTAGAGGTTAGAATTTGCAGTACTACAAATCACATGTGATTTACCACAAATCACATGTGATTTGGGTAAATAATAAATGATTTTGCAATTCTAAAAAATAACATGCTTTTCTTAAACAAATATGATTAAAACAATCTTCAACCTTGTATATTTTTCAGAAGCTGTAACTACACCTAAAGCGAGTTTAGTAATTCATAAGGAGACACCTTGGGGTTCAGTTTATTGGCAACCTAATATGGAACCAGAATTAATACCGAAAGAGGGGGCTTACTTTGACACACTAGATGATGCTATTAGGATGTATAAGGCTTACGTTGTTAGAGGTGGATTCGAAATAAAGCTTTCATCACAAAGGAAAACTAGAAGTGGTTTTGTACAACACAAGTATCTAATGTGTAACCGTGAAGGAAAACTTAAGAACATCAACATAGATACTTTAAAAAGCCAAGGAAATGATAAGCCTATTCGAAACAGGAACCTACGGGTAACAGGTTTTATGGCACGTGTTAAGTTAGATTTGGATCCCGTTTCTGGAAAATACAAACTAGTAAAATTCAATCCTAGGCATAACCATACGCTTTGTCCAGAAGTATATCAACATCTCTCTAAGACGAAGAGAAAGATGGTCTACTCTGAAAAGCTCTTTGTCATGAAAGCTAAAACCGCAAATATAGGTGCTACGGTAGCTCATTATATTTACAGTAGCATTGAAAGGGTATGACCTAGTTGACGGGCAGGTTGTGGATTTTAAGAACTATTTTAGAGAACTTAACTGCTTCATAGGGGAAGGGGATTCTCAAATGCTAATTAACAAGATGGAAAACAGAAAAAATGTATGTGCCAAACTTTTCTTTTCACTACAAAGTAGAAGACAGCTAACTAGTTGCACTGTTTTTGGCCGACGAGGTAATGAAATGTAACTTTGAAGAATTTGGCGACATCGTTTCTTTTGATGCGACTTTCAGAACGAATAAGTAAGTTTCGACTATTTTGACTTTATCAATAAAGTAAAATTCACTGGTTATTTTTCAGATGCCATAAGAAAATCACTTGTGATTTGTCACAGAAGGTGTTTGTTTATATATGCTTTCCCTGTGTTTTTATATGCTTTGAGGTACAATATGGTATTCGTTCCATTTACTGCAATAGATAACCACAGAAAGAGTGTGACAATTGCTGCGGGAATGCTTAAAAGTGAAGACACCAAATCCTACATTTGGCTGTTGGAGTCATTCATGTCAGCATTTAACAAGCAACCTACAATGGTCGTAACAGATCAAGATGGGGCGATGAAGAAAGCTACTGCATCTGTTTTCCCAGAGTCGAAACAAAGGTTATGTGTGTGGCATATCACCCAAAAGGTTCCGGCTAAGTACTTTCTAATAAATCACTTGTGATTTTACGTAAAGTTGTACCATCACTAAGACTATGGACTTGTAGCATTGATGAATGGAATTGTTTAACAGATTTGTAAGAAGATATATGATGAAACAGACTTCAAAAGGCGCTTCAACGAGATTGTATGGGATATATTCTTGGAACCAAGGGGATTTGAGGAAAAGTGGGGAAAGTTAATTGAAGATTTTGGCTTGAAAGATCGTAAGTGGTTGACGAAGATGTTTAATATGCGATCAGCATGGATACCTGCTTATTTTCTTGACTCACCACTGTTTGGGTTAATGAGGACTACTTCAAGGTCAGAAAGTGAAAATTCGTTCTTCTCACATTTCACAAACGAAGGATCGAAACTGATTAAGTTCATGATCTGCTTCGAATCTGCAATGGAAAAGCAAAGACACATTCAAGAGCAGTTAGACTTTGATTCAATGGACTTGATGCCCAAGTTAAAAACAAAACTGATGATTGAAAAACATGCAACTTTGGTATACACAAGGACAATTTTTCTACGAGTTCAAACAGAAATTAATGCAGGAATCTGGGATTATCAGATACAGAATGTACAAACTGAAGAGGGCTGTGAGATAACACTCATTAGAGATAAGAATGCTGGTGAATATAGAACACTATACAAAAAGAAAAAGAAGGGCACAAGTGAGGCGGTAGAAAAACCAAAGGCGACACATATTCAGGCAATGTATAAGGTACAAAAAATCTCTCTTAATTTAATATTGTGTTTTTTTTTCATTGTTATGCTTGCCTGAATCACTTGTGATTTTTACGAATCACATGTGATTTTAATAAATCATTTGTGATTTTGACAAATCACTTGTGATTGGTTATAAATCACAAGTAATTCTTCCGAATCACTTGTGATTTGCTCTAAATCACAAGTGATTCTTTGTTATGTTATTCATTTTTTGTGTTTTGCTCTGCTAAGGTAGTGCGCAATTTGGAAGATGGATCAGTGGTCTGTACATGTAGGCACTTCCTTCGATTTGGTTTATATGTCGCCACATATTTTGTGTTTTCAAGAATAATGACATTGAAAAGATTCCCGAAAGGAACATTTTGAGGCGTTGGACAAGGGATATAATACCTCCTGATTTGAAAAGAAAAAGAAAACGATATGGTGAAAAGAATGAAACAATTGATAGACACGCAAATGGGGCAACTTGTTTAGTAGACAATTGCCTACATCGTTTGAGCAATGATGAAGGAAAGATGGCTGAATTTGTAGAGCATATTAGAACATTGAAGAAGAAAGTCCACCTTGCTGTGCCAAAGCCTCCAAGAAAAAAAGATGATATGGAGAAATTTATCGGGGTTCCAAAGCCAAAAGTTATTCGAGTCAACAACCCATCAGGTGCTAAAAACAAAGGCGGTACAAGAAAGGTACGTAGGAAGAGTGAAAGAGAGAAAGCAATATGTTAATACAAATAAGCCGTAAAAACGTTTATTTATATTTTACGATCTTCTAATGTTTTGTCGATAACAAACGTAAAATCATTTTAACGAAACAAATAAAATACGTAAATAGTTTGAGCCAATAGTTTTCTAAAATACTTACGCTTTCACATAAAACACTAAAACAAGTATAAGTGATTTTATGATACATATGTACAACAACTAGTGTTTACATATTTGGGTAAATATATACTTAACTAGTATATACTAAAATGGGTAAAAACAAACAAATGGTATTGACCCATAACCCATGGTTTTATCCAAACCATTTGACTAGGTACATTGAACTCTTGAGATACATTGTATCTAAGAAGAAACCCATGGATCAACCCATAACCCATGACCCATGACCCATAACCAAAATACCCATGGGTAAAGAGGAGCGTCCCACGGATCCCTAGCTTTAAGCTAGCCGGATCCCTTGTGGGAGGGATCCGGGGCACAATAAGTTTTCTCCTCTATAAATAGTGAGCCATTTCTTCCTTTTGGCTCACCACTTTCACACATACTTTCTCCAAGTATTGTACCTCTCTAACCACTGATCCTAAGGGATCTTTCTATGTAGTTTGTCTTTTGTTTTTTTGTGATTCTCTAGGTTCCTCTTAAATGCGAGATCACCACTTCTTGAAGTCGAGCAAGCTCAAGTCCATGAGTTGCCATGCTTCGTCATCATCAAGACAACTGAGGTTCTCTTGTTGATAGTTCTTTCTTTCTCCGTAGATGTTGTGTTGAAGGCATTAGTGAAGGATGCCGAAAGAGTCAAGACGAAAGCATTAGTTAAAGATGCTTAACGTCCGTGTCAAAAGCATTAGTGAAGAATGCTAAAGGGGTCAAGACGAAGGCATTAGTGAAAGGTGCCAAGCGTTGTGTCAAAGGCATTAGTGAAGGATGCCTAAGAATCAAATCAAGTGGCATTAGGGAAGAATGCCTAGGTCGTCTAATCGATGAGGTGCATCGTTATACATATAATACTAGTTTATTTCCAAGGATGGTGATATCTTTGGTGGTGTTGTAACAAGGAGTGGATCTCCTTGAGATTAGGTGTTGTGTTGTGTTGGGTAGTAGTTCCCCCATAGTAATGGAACTAGGTGCTTAGCCTAGTACGTAATAAAGGGTAGGCGACGTTGTGATAGGATTAGTTCTCCTTGGAGTGAAAGAACTCGGTGGTTAGCCTGGCACCGTATAAAGGGTAGGCGATGTTGTGTTAGGTGTGGTTCGCCTTGGTGTGAAAGAACTCGGTATTTAGCTTTGTACCGGAAAACGGTGTAAGCAGCGTTGTGAAGGCTTCTCCGCCATAAGAAGATTGGTGTAGTGTTTACAAACTCTCGATTAGGTGACTCGGGGAGTGGAGTAGGGCAAGGAAGGTGTCCTTGTAGCCGAACCACTATAAATACTCGCGTTGTGGTTGTGTGCTTCTTACTCTTTATCTTTCATTACACGTTTATATATCTATCTATCAACGTCCAACATAATAAAACAAATAGATTGACATAAGTCGATCTAAATATTAAAAGGAAGTTTTAAATTGGTAAAACTGTTAATACAAATAAGCCGTAAAAACGTTTATTTATATTTTACGATCTTCTAATGTTTTGTCGATAACAAAAGTAAGATCATTTTAAGGAAACAAATAAAATACGTAAATGGTTTGAACTAATAGTTTTCTAACACACTTACGCTTTCACGTAAAACACTAAAACAAGTATAAGTGATTTTATGATTTAGATACATATGTACAAACAACTAGTGTTTACATATTGGGTTAAACATATACTTAAACTAAGTATACTAAAATGGGTAAAAACTAACTGTATGCTAAATTGGGTAAATACAAGTATATACTAAATGGGTAAATACTAGCAAATGGTTTTTGACCCATGGTTTTATATATACCACTTAACCAAGTTCATTGTATCCTTAAGATACATTGTATCTAGAAAGAAAACCATGGATCAACCCATAACCCATAACCAAAAATACCCATGGGCAAAGAGGAGCGGACCACGGATCCCTAGCTTTGTGCTAGCCGGATCCCTTATGGTAGGGATCTGTGGGATTCGGGGAAACAGTAGGATTTTTCCTCTATAAATAGTGAGCCATTTCTTCATTATAACTCACCCCTCTTCAACATACTTTCTCCCCTGAGTTAAATCTCACTAACCTTAGATCCAAGAGATCTATGTTTGTAGTTTTGTCTTTGTGTGATCTTCTAGGTTTCTCTTAAAGGAAAGATCACCACCTTTGAAGTCGAGCAAACTCAAGTCCATGAGTTGCCATGCTTCCTCATGATCAAGACTATTGAAGTCCTCTTGTTGATGATCTCTTTCTTTCTTCAAAGAAGTGTGGTATTGAAGACATTAGTGAAAGATGTCTCAAGTGTCAAGACGAAGATATTAGTGAAGGGTATCTATCGTCTATAGGATAGCACTTGTGGTAGGTGCTTAGAAGTCAAGACAAGAAGCATTAGTGAAAGGTGCTTAGAAGTGAAGATACAAGACATTAGTTAAAGGTGTCTTGTAGATCTAATCAAAGGCATTAGTGAAAGGTGCCTTAGATGTACATTCGATATGGTGTGTTTCAATGTACTAGATAGACTAGCATTAGATCCAAGGATATTGATGTCCTTGATGATGTTATAAAGGAGTAGATCTCCTTTGGGATTAGTCTTTGGTGTAGTGTGGTAGTAGTTCCTCCATTGCAATGGAACTAGGTGCTTAGCCTAGTACCTAATAAAGGGTAGGCGACGTTGTGAAGGTGTAGTTCACCTAAGGTGTGAAAGAACTCGGTGGTTAGCCTAGCACCGCATAAAGGGTAGGCGACGTTGTGTTAGGTGTGGTTCGCCTTGGTGTGAAAGAACTCGGTATTTAGCTTTGTACCGGAAAAAGGTTAAGCGACGTTGTGAAGGCTTCTCCGCCATAAGGATATTGGTGTAGTGTTTACAAACTCTCGAGTAGGTGACTCGGGGAGTGGAGTAGGGCAAGGAATGTGTCCTTGTAGCCGAACCACTATAAATACTCGCGTTGTGGTTTTGTGCTTCTTACTCTTATCTTTTCATTACATATCTTTATATGCTTGTTTATCAACATCCAACACACACAACCAAATAGATTGACATAAGTCGATCTAAATAGTTTAAAAGGAAGTTTTAATTGGTAAAACTATTCAACCCCCCCTTATAGTTTTCCACAATTGGCATCAGAGCTTCGTTACCAAGTTTCTTGAAGTATATTGTACTTTGAAAACTTGATACGATCCATAGTTAATTGAAAACTACAAAGAAGGTTTTTCATAAAAACAAACACCATGTTTTTCAAAAACTATATGTTTGGATGTTGAGTTGATAACAACATTTTTTTATATATATATCTTTTCATTTAATTGCACTAATCTTCTTTGTGATATTGATTAGTCAAAGCTCATACCCACCAAGCTTTAGGAGACGCTTGGTAACAAGAATACCTTCCTTAAGAAGGTATCTTAAACGCAAAGGAGCGGGAATAGTCTAAGTGACATTTGTCATTTGTAAAGACATTCCTAAGTGCACTCGAGGTATGACTTTCCACTTATATCTAAATGATATTAGTTTAGTAAATAAGTGTTATTTGTTAGGAATTTATTTGAGTAGATTTTTGTGTTTACACATGATCTACATGAAGCTTCGTTAGGAAGCCTTTCTCCTCTCACACGTGTTATATTTCTCATCTATAGTCATAGTATATTAGCTTATGTTTTATTTCTTTTAATTCTATAATAAAACAAAAAGCACGAATTTCAAAATTCCTCCTTCCCTATTAATAAACCCACTCGACGCCCACTTTATTCAATCCTCACTTTTTCAAATTTTCCAATTTCAAAAATTCCCTCTCATTTAAAAAAAAAACTTCATCCTCCTCCTCATTTCATTTCATCCGAAACCAAGAAGATTTGTCATCAACATGGTTTACATCGCACTCGTGCTCATCGCCCTAACACTCATCACACTTGTGTTCCCTATGATGAAGTTCACATACGGAGACATTTACTTTGTGTTGTTGATCTATATTAGGGTTATATACCCAATCCTTTGTATCATCCTAAGTATTGAAATGCAATATTATTAATAATCTAGTTTATCTATTTTATTCTTACCATAATGTGTTTATCATTTTTTTTTATATGTGTTATATTCTTTCGTGATACATTAAAAGTCATGTATGCATGCTAAAAGAAAATATAGGATAAAACATATTTCGTGGTATAAAAAATGTAAAACCTATGTTTTTATCAAATCAGTTTCTATTACTAACAGATCCACGGATCCCGGAAGATATACTAGCCGGATCCCTTTTATAAAGGAACCGTGGGATCCGTCCTACTGGAAAACAGTTTTTCATGCAAGATTAAAAACCACTATCTTTCTAAAAGTAATAATCCACTAGAATTTCAAAACCATGAGTTAATTAAGTGTTAAATACCATTGTTAATAAAATCTAGTAAAAATGTTAGATTATTATAGGTTTACCATAAACATCACCTCCTATTAACCCATCACTTCTATAGGTTCAACTATGAAGCATGAATACGAGTTTGATTTTTCACTCACTAGCGTCTACACCCCGAACATCTCCCTTGAGCCCAACACACCTGGCAATCATGTCCGTGGGTTCAATAATCTCGAAAACCGTCACTTCCATAAAGGACGTATTGTAGACACCTCTCTACAATTCGAAGAAGGTATCAATACCTCCTTCCGAGCCATAGGACTAGAATGTCTTCTTGAAATCAATGAGAAGATATGTCCAAGGTTCATAATGGAATTCTTCCGTCAAGTCGAACTCGTTCGTAACGAGGATCGCTCTCTATCTCTTTGGTTTTACATCAAAAACCAAAAGTTCACTCTAACCCTTGGGCATTTTGCTCACATTCTCCGGATTCCAAATCATGGACAAAGTGCCTTCACCGAAGATTGGTCTCTTGATTCTCTCTTCAACTTTCGTGAAGAAAATAGTCCATATTGTTCACACATACCCTCTCCGGAAGATTTAACGCGCATAATATGCAAACCTCGACCATATTACTCCAATCCAAACATTATCCATACACGGGATATCCGAGAAGAGTACAAGCCTCTTGCTCTCATTCTACGTGAAAATGTTTGGAGTCTTAGGGGAAATCAAGATATTCTTCCCGCTTGTTGTGCTCACATGTTGTACTGTTTGCTAACACAACAACCATACAATCTCACCTACTTCTTCGCAAGGCGAATTGCAAATCTTCAAGGCTCCAAGAATAAACTCATCCCTTATGAAATGTTCTTGACACGCCTCTATCACAATGTTATGCACTTCCATCCTCAATTTCAAAGTCCGTTGTACATACTTGTGAATAAGATGATGGAACCGCTAAACATATCTCTCATGAAGACGTTCTTCATTCTTGATTCCACCAATACCCATCAATCACATAATGATCCTCCTAGCGAAGACACTCAAGAAACCTAGAATAGTCAAATAGGATCAATTCTACTCTACTCATTATTTATCAATGTAATCCTATTTCTTGCATGAAATAAAACATCTTACATTTGATATCCTTGCTTTAGAACTCCTTTAAACAAAACTTAGAATATAATGCAATGCCAAGATCATTGCATACCTTTAGTAAAGGTTCTGTCTAGCAGATAGATGAATCCCAAATGTTGTACTAAACGGATCCCTACATCTAGGGAACCGTGGGATCCGGCAAAACAGAAAATGAAATTACAAGCATTGTATGTCAAACACATCCTTAGAACACCTCACACTAAGCTAAACATAGTGTCTTAAGGTAGATTAAGACTTTATCAAGATAGGTTGACCTTTCCTATTCTTTCCAACTCACATAGAATACACTCTAAGATATTCATAGATCAATCACTTTGTTTTAATCCATCACTCTTCCGCTCTCAAAACTCACACTTCATATTTTTACCCTTCACATCTAGGTTAAAAAAAATCCTTTATAACAAAATTGATCATAAATCAATCTCACCTCAAAATTGATCAAAGTTAATCAAATCCTTGTTTTCCCATCTCAAAACCATTAGGATATTTTCCAAAACACAATCCTAAGTCACAACCTCATCTCTTTAAGAAAGCAAGCTAAACAATTTTAGGAAATTGCTTCTAGTCTTTTATATCTCAAGGTAAGACAAAAATTAGATTTTCTATTCTTGAAACTTTTAAGAAATTTTCTTAATATCACCTCAAGCTAAAACCTCATCTCTAGGATCATTTAGCTTCAATTGACACTCTCCTATTTAGTGTCATCCTTGCTCATTCATTGGTACTTATGAAAGTTCCAAATCCTTCCACAAAAGACAATCATTAGCTACATCACTCACCACCTTCAAGTACTTAAGTACCCCTTCATTTAAAACACTTAGCAAGACTGAAACACTCAAGATGTTATAGGTTTTAAATTTTAGAAACATCATTTCCACTCTTTCATAGCTACTGATAGCCGGATCCCTAGGATTAGTCTAGACGGATCCCTCTGAGAAAGGAACCGTGGGATCCGGATGACAGTATAGGTCAAATATTGCTAAAACAATCATTTCAACTTATCTTCCTAACTCAAACACTCCATCTCATCTTAAATGAGTCCCTAGATCAGTCCAACCTCTGAAGTTGACTCTTGTGCATGTCAATCATCACACTCCAATGAATCTTAGTGGCTCAAAGCTTAAATGCACTTGCCAAATCTCTTAGTTTATAAACCACCTTGTTAGGACCTCCATAGTCATCACTCTCACTCTAACTTTCAGCTCTTGAAATCAATTCATCATGAGAAAAACCCCAAGTTATAACTTATCCAACAAAGAACCACCCATGAAAAAGGCTCGTGTCATACACGAAATCTCCTCAACCGAATCATCTCCCGTCAAACCAACAAATGATAGAATCCTTCATCATCCGATCAAACCAATTCCTAAAAGGATAGTACACACAAAACTACCTATGCCTAACACCACCATACCTCCTAGGCCAAACAATATCATCTCCACTAAACCATCACCATTGGTTCCTAGAAATATTTCATTTACGTCACCACTATCATCACCACACCTCTACAATTTAAAGGACTTGCCTCCTAGGCCGTCTCATCCGCTTCCGCTGACAACATTCTCCTCATTAGGAGGAATAATGGTTCAAAATCAAGGTGTTGAGTCAATACTTGGTCCGGCTTCCTTTTCGCCGTCTCCATCATATAATCCTATATGGATTATGAGAAATCATCAAAGTCAACCACCCGACCATATGGAAGTTGACACTTCCTTACCACTACCATCATTCTTGGTCGAGGCATTCTCAAATGCACCTCACCAATCCCTCCATCGTTTGAAGCCCCGCAAGCCGCTTCACTTGATCCTTCGCATCAAGTTTTTTTTTATTTCCTCCACCACCACCACCTGGCCATGACAAAGATTGCTATCATTGTCAACATGTTGAAAGTTTGATACATGAAGTACGAGAAGACCAACGTTTCATGTTCTATCATCTCCTCGAACGTTTCGACGAGATCAAACCTAAACAAAACTTGAGCTAGAAGATTTTAGTGGTGTCCTAGCATCAAGCGTTAGATAGTCTAGAAATTCCTAGTCATGTATTGTCTATTTTCTTATTTTTAGAGTCATGTATATCATAACTCTTGTTTTATTAAATGGAATTACATGCTACTTGTTATTTTTCTGAGAATATGTATTCATATCTCATTTATGTGATAACATTACGTGTTATATCACCTTTGCTGATTTTAGTCATCAGCCAGATGGATCCCTCAGTATTGCCTAGACGTATCCCTACTAGGAGGGAACCGTGGGATCCGTGAAGTCAGAAAGTTTTTGTTTTCTAACTTAAATCACATTTGCAGGAAATTGTGAATTATACTTGTTTTCTAACCCTTGTTTGCAGCTATTCAATTAACACATAAAGAATTTGACATCCTAAAGCTAGGGGGAGCTTGGTGTCAAAACGATACGTTGAAAAAAAAATTTGCAACCTTTGATTTAAATTTCATAACTTCCCGTTGCAAATATTGCAATAATCTAGGGGGAGCACACACGTCACATTGACGTAATCTTTTGCATAAGTTAGTTGCAAATGAACTAGATTAGAATTAGTTTCTTGACGCCCTTACTTAGGGATGGACTCGTCAAGGGGGAGTAACGACGAGATCCTTTTCCCGTTACTTGGTCTCTATCTTTTTATTCTTTACTTTCACATGTTTTTTTTTTAAAACGATGTGTTGCTTTCTTTCAAACACTTTTTGTTTCGACAAAAAGGGGGAGAAGAAAAGTAAAAACTACAAATTCAAACTTTTACGAATTTTAGCTTTTCCTTAAAATAATCTTATGTTTTGTCATCAACAAAAAGGGGGAGATTGTTAATACAAATAAGCCGTAAAAACGTTTATTTATATTTTACGATCTTCTAATGTTTTGTCGATAACAAAAGTAAGATCATTTTAAGGAAACAAATAAAATACGTAAATGGTTTGAACTAATAGTTTTCTAACACACTTACGCTTTCACATAAAACACTAAAACAAGTATAAGTGATTTTATGATTTAGATACATATGTACAAACAACTAGTGTTTACATATTGGGTTAAACATATACTTAAACTAAGTATACTAAAATGCGTAAAAACTAAGTGTAAGCTAAATTGGGTAAATACAAGTATATACTAAATGGGTAAATACTATCAAATGGTTTTTGACCCATGGTTTTATATATACCACTTAACCAAGTTCATTGTATCCTTAAGATACATTGTATCTAGAAATAAAACCATGGATCAACCCATGACCCATGACCCATAACCAAAAATACCCATGGGCAAAGAGAAGCGGACCACGGATCCCTAGCTTTGTGCTAGCCAGATCCCTTGTGGTAGGGATCCGTGGGATCCGGGGAAACAGTAGGATTATTCCTCTATAAATAGTGAGTCATTTCTTCATTATAACTCACCCCTCTTCAACATACTTTCTCCCTTGAGTTAAATCTCACTAACCTTAGATCCAAGAGATCTATGTTTGTAGTTTTGTCTTTGTTTGATCTTGTAGGTTTCTCTTAAAGGAAAGATCACCACCTTTGAAGTCGAGCAAACTCAAGTCCATGAGTTGCCCTGCTTCCTCATCATCAAGACTATTGAAGTCCTCTTGTTGATGATCTCTTTCTTTCTTCAAAGAAGTGTAGTATTGAAGACATTAGTGAAAGATGTCTCAAGTGTCAAGACGAAGATATTAGTGAAGGGTATCTATCGTCTATAGGATAAGCACTTGTGGTAGGTGCTTAGAAGTCAAGACAAGAAGCATTAGTGAAAGGTGCTTAGAAGTGAAGATACAAGACATTAGTGAAAGGTGTCTTGTAGATCTAATCAAAGGCATTAGTGAAAGGTGCCTTAGATATACATTCGATATGGTGTGTTTCAATGTACTAGATAGACTAGCATTAGATCCAAGGATATTGATGTCCTTGATGATGTTGTAAAAGAGTAGATCTCCTTTGGGATTAGTCGTTGGTGTAGTGTGGTAGTAGTTCCTCCATTGCAATGGAACTAGGTGCTTAGCCTAGTACCTAATAAAGGGTAGACGACGTTGTGAAGGTGTAGTTCACCTAAGGTGTGAAAGAACTCGGTGGTTAGCCTAGCACCGCATAAAGGGTAGGCGACGTTGTGTTAGGTGTGGTTCGCCTTGGTGTGAAAGAACTCGGTATTTAGCTTTGTACCGGAAAAAGGTTAAGCGACGTTGTGAAGGCTTCTCCGCCATAAGGAAATTGGTGTAGTGTTTACAAAATCTCGAGTAGGTGACTCGGGGAGTGGAGTAGGGCAAGGAAGGTGTCCTTGTAGCCGAACCACTATAAATACTCGCGTTGTGGTTTTGTGCTTCTTACTCTTATCTTTTCATTACATATATTTATATGCTTGTTTATCAACATCCAACACACACAACCAAATAGATTGACATAAGTCGATCTAAATAGTTTAAAAGGAAGTTTTAATTGGTAAAACTATTCAACCCCCCCCCTTCTAGTTTTCCACAAAAACTATTCATCCCCCCTTCTAGTTTTCCACAATTGGCATCAGAGCTTCGTTATCAAGTTTCTTAGAGTATGTTGTACTTAAAAAACTTGATACGATCCATGTATGTTTGAAAACTACAAAGAATGAAATATTTCAAAACATTTTTTTTCTCGTTCTTGTTGGACATTGATAGATCTTTCTAATATATTTGTTTCAAGAAATCTTCATGCTTGGATCTGTTCAAAACCTTCATTTCTATTCAAAGAATAATGAAGTCAACCTTCGAGAAAGGATCCAAAAGTAATCACAACCTACTTACTCTAAGTACAAAGGATTACTTTAAGAGCTCATAAAGTATTTTTGGTATTATGTCTTCATAAGTCAAACCAAGAAGCATAAAGGTATGTTTACTTCTTCATTAGCTATCTTACATGATTATGTTCTTATTTGTTTAAATAAACTACTAGTCTCTTGAAAAAGTCTCTCTTTCGTCACTTTCCCGACTTACTCATCATCGGGAATAGTATTCCTTTTGATTTCGTCAAAGTAACGCCGTCGTCACAAATGGATCTTTGATAATTAACTTATCAAATCACATTGATAAGGTTTTAAAAGGTACCATTTTGAGGGGTCGTTTAAGTCCTTATTTGATCACTTTTGTATCCGTTATTGCTTAATATCGTTCCTTTTCACTTTTTAGGTCTCGTGAAGGCAAAATGCTGGAATGACACTTATTTGGACAGAAAGGCGCGAATATATGAAGAAAATGGCCAAAGTCGAAATCAGACACTCACAGTTGCTGAAAGTATACGGCGACGGCGTCAGGAGCTATTTGCGACGCCGTCCCAAAATTATTGTGACGGGTCAGAACTCAAAACTCGTGTTTTCAAGAGACGGCGTCTAGTGTGAAAGAGTAGGCCGCCGCTACTCAGACGGCCTAGATGCGATCCAGACGACGTCAGAAGCTGAAGAGGATGGCGTCACGGACATAAGGTGACGCCGTCGCAAGGTTAACGTGGCCAAGACGAAACCCTAATGGCGGTGACACGACTGCATCACTAAACATAAGGTGACGCCGTCGCAATTGTAATCTTATATATAGAATCCGAATTTTTCAGTCTTTGTGTGGAGAGTCTTTGGAGTAAAAACCTAAAACCGAACCTAAGGTGTCTTGTACAGTATTTTAGGGTTTTTAACCCTATCTTACACCAAGATAAGTCTTTGCTTCATTAATTCAATTATGTCTTTGATTATTTGTGTGTATGCTTGCATGTTCTCCATGTCCGGCTAATTTATTTGTGTGTTTGCTTAGGAAGTATGAAACTTAATTATTAAATATTGATTGGTTTTTTCTTATCTTAGTTGATTAATGATCTAGTAATGCGATAGGTCATTCGTTGTGTACTTAATGCTTGATTCATCTTTGTGAACCCTAGAGTATGATTACCTGAGTGATTGTAGTCTAAACCATCCGAAGAGCGCCTTAGAGTAGGAGTCTATAATCTCTAAGTGGATTTGTAGACAAGACCCTTTGGTAAGTTCAAAGAGTTAGGGAGAAACGCATACCCTACAACTTTAGAAACACAACGCAACTAGGAATAAGACGTGACACTCAACCATCAATAGGAGATAATTAAGGAGTAATACAAACTAAGTAAACACATCTTTAAACTATCATACGAGCACACATTAATTAGACATAGACTCCCACAACCTTAGTTTAGATAATTAGATAATAGTAGAGTAATCGGTAGAAATACCAACCCCCCAAATCCAATACCCGAGATTCGTACCTTTCCATTTTCATAAAATATAAAAAGATAAAAAAATAATCTTCCTCAACCTTAACCTTAGCGTAGTAACTCCCTACTAGCATTCCTATTCCCCTAGAGAACGATATCAATACCCGTGGCTTACCCTAATTACTACACTACAACGATTAGGTTCACTGCCTAGGGTGTTATAAAACTTGCTCGAAGAAAAGGAAGTTCCTTTGACCCCGAACGACGCGTGTAGCGTTATCAAGTTTTTGGCGCCGCTGCCGGGGAATAGAATAGCTAGTTAGTAGTCCACCTCGTTTAGGTTTCTTTGCTTGATTCCTATCAAGTAAACTTTTTTCTCATTTTTAGATTTCTCTTAGTCTATCCCCCTTCTTCGTAACCTTTGTTCGTAACCTCATCACTTTTCATTATGGAAGGTGATAATCACCCAACACAAAAAATTTCAATATCACTCAAAACCCAACCCAATAACCAACACAACTTTCGAAGCCGATATGTGAGTAGAAACACCGACCTTCAGGATTTGCAGAAAATATTCGATAGTACAATTAGGGAAGCTGTTGAGAAAGTAGTCAGCGCTGCTATAGTTGGTTCAATGATTAGCAATAATTAGGAAAATGGCATAATGAACAACAACGTGGATGTGGAAAATGGTGCTTACTTCAATCTTTACCCCACTAAGAAGAGGTTGCGTACCATCAATACATAATCGATAATCCACGATCACCCATCATTAGGATATGCCCAAAGATTAGGAGAGGAAATCCCTGGAACCTAAAAATCCCTTGTATGATCGGATATAGGAGTGTCGACCACGCTTACATAGATACTGAATCCCCAATCAACGTAATGTCATCTGCTGTCTACAATGACATTATGAATGAGCGACTCAATATTAGGAGAGACCCTAAGTATCCGGGAGGAGTTTGCAACTTTGTGGGAAGAGTCAAGAACGTGCATGTCTTTATAGGAAATTTCACCTACCTAGTTGATTTTATGGTCCTAGAAGATGTAGGATGCGTCATTGACTATAGTTTATCCCAAGTAGTGCTAGGGAAACCGTTTGTTGAAACATCTAGAATGAGCCATAACAAGCATGATGAAACGGTTAGGTTCAAGGAAGGGACCGATGAGATCACCTATAGGATGCCTTGGAAAACAACTGAGTATGGCCACTTGTCCATTTATGATCGAGACAACATCAAAGCTTTTGAGGACAAAAGTAAGGAAGATGTTGAAAAAGGTTATAAATTCATGTGGGAAAGAAGGAGGCATTACTATAAGGATTGCTTGACTTTAGGGCCTAGGTATAGAGTCGATGAAGATTTTGTCAACATGATAGAATTCTCATTGAGAATGCGTGAGGAAACGTAGGAGCACGACTATGAGTCTAGCTACAAGACTCTTAAATAAAGAAAAGCGCTTCGTGGGAGGCAACCCATGCTTAATTGTTTGCTTGTTAGTGTCATATATCTTTTATTAATTATTTATCCTCATGTTTAAATTTGTAAAAATGCTTTATTTTGTTTTTAACCTCGTCTTAATTGCATATAAAGGTATTTTACATAAGGGATAAGTGTAGGGAGGATTACATACGTTTTCAAAAGAAACGTAAACATGAGAATAACAATTAACTAAAAGATATTTATGTTTGTTTGTTCGAGTCAAATGCTTGTATCGAGTCATAATGAATGTTTTGCAGAAATTTTTCCAGATTCTAAAGATGTAAATTTTCCAGAATTTTTTCCAGAAAATCGCAGATCAGTTTTTGTCAGGATAACCTGACGGCATCAGGATTGCAACCTGACGGCGTCAGGAAGGAGTAAAAACATCAGATTACTTTTTCTCGTTTTCTGAGCTACTTAAAAAAATTTTGGAATTTTCCAGGTCTTAATTTTCTTAGAAATTCTGTAAACATCCATTCCACAAGCATTATATCCTAGTTTAAATCGAGTCTTATGATGAGTGTCCATATACTCATCATTTTTGTATAATCTAAACTGCAAAATCATCTGAAAACGCTCAAAAACACATCAAAATGATCAAAATATCACAAATCAGTGTTTTATGTGTTTTAAATGTAAAAATATCAAAATCAGATGAAAAATGTATAAAGTTTGCAAAATTGGCAGTTTTAGTCCCCCAAGTTTTAAAAGTTGTCAAATCTAGTCCCTGGAAATTCAAAAATGTGGAAATTTATCATTCAAGGTCCCTGAAGTATTCTAAGTTGTTTAAAATGATCCTTGAATGATTCTTTGGTCAATTGGCAAGAAAGGTCCTCAAACTTTGGAAATTTACAAATTTTGTCCTTGGACCTTTGAAAATGGATTTTATGCAAAAAGGGTTCTTGTTTTATCAGTGTTGGTCATAATTGGTCCTTGTGAGAAGTTTGAAAAAGTTACAAGATCAGTCCTTGAAGTTTGGCAAAATTGCACTTTTAGTCCTTGTTGTTACTTCTTAAACCAAACAGATCCAAATATATCAAAAGCCCAAAATCCAAGCCCAATCCAACTGCCCTTTGACCCTTGCACCTTGAGCCCCAGGTCACAACTCTTTTTGACCCCAGCCAATACCAATTGTGTCCCCTTTTGATTATTAATACACCACGGTCAACCAAAGTCAAAACCCACTCACCCCGCGCTCAAAAACCAGAAACACTGTAGCTCTGTCTCTCCCAACCCAGATATTCAAAACCAGAGGTGGTTTTCCACTCTTTTCAACCCCCCTCCCATTCCATGTCCCCTCTAACTCCTCTACACTCCAAATATCCTTAATTGCTCAAACCAAATCCATTAATTGATTAAAACTGCTTTGAAGAAAAATTGGCGCCAAAAAGCAAGATGTACGGTTATGATTAATTTGAGTGATCCAAGGGCTCAAGTTTGGTGGGAAACAATCATAAGCACATGGGGATGATAAAAAGTCTATAAAGAGAAAGAGAGATGCATTGTAAAAGAGTTATCTAGTGTAATTTAAGTTATTATTGTCGTTTTAAGCATTTCTAAGTTTTAAGTTTATGTTTTTATCTTCAAACTCTGTATTTCAAGTTCTGTTGTTATAAGAAAGCTTTTGTGAAACCTTAATTCAAGTATCATATTGTATTTCAGTTTATGCAATTTCTCATATTTATGCAAAATATCAAATTGGATCAAATGTTGTTTTCAGTAGTTTGTATGGACTGATTTAGTACACTTAAGCTCCTAGAAAGCTTAAGCAAGCTTTTAGAAACTCTAAAATCCAGTTTAGAAGAAAAAACAGAAAATTCACCAAAAATCCAAATAATTAGTGAAAAATATAAAAAAGAGTTCCATGGAAGTGTTCACAGCTGGAGCAGGGTATATAGTGGATGGCCTTGGTATAGTGCTTCTTGGGAAGCTATAGGAATTGGTTTCAGGTCCTGGTTCTAAATTTTAAGCTTGGAAGCTTTTGTAAGCTCTTTTTGATTATTTTGGCATTTTACTATTATAGTGGTTCTTTAGCTTAAATTTATGTATCTTTGTGTTAATTAGCTATAGTTAAGTGTGTTTAAACATTGAAATCTAGTGGTTGTTCTTTCAAAAGTTTAAGTTTATTAAAACTTAGTCATAACAGTGAAAACTGCTTCTTAATGATTTCTTAGTTACTGTTGTAATAAGGTATTGTTTAATGATTCATTAGTCCTATAAATAGATTATACAAGGTTGTAAATCAGTTTTATGGTTTAAAATTGTGTTTTGATTTGAAAAACTTCATAACAGTTAGCCTAAAGGGGTGTTTGGTTTGTTGTGTTTAAAGAGAATCTAGTCATTGGTCTTGTTGGAAATCTGCATAACTTGGTTTAAACCACTAATTTCAGTCAAGAAAATAAGTCTTTGTTCATTAAAAGTCAAAAATTCATTTGATCTTAATTGGTGCAGTCACTGTTGAGATTTCATGATCCATGATCATCATTTTGTGTTCAAAAGTTGTTAACCTTGCTTAAGTTAGTCTTATCTTACTTTATAACAACATATTCAGTGATTTAGATCAACTCAAAGTTCATTTTGGTCAACTGAGTAGAGTAATTAAAAAGTCAAAATTTTCAATGGGTCGTTTTTGAATAAACTTTGGAATTTCATTGTGAATTCAATAGTGAGTTTCAGTTTATAAGCTCTTGGGGAATTAAAGTCTAGTTGCTAAAGAAAATTGCAAAAATACTAGTTCTCTATTTCTCAGTCTTTTAAGTGCTTATTCAACTGCTTTTTGTGGACACCTGTTTTGATAATCTGCCCTGTGCACAGTAATTGGTTCAAAATTGATAAGCTTGCATTAAGCTTATTACTTGTCCAAATCTTGTGTTCTCTAGTTCTTTGGAAAGCCAACCTGGTCCTCTTGGAGTATCAAGTCTTAGTTTTTACTTTTGAGCTTGTTAGCTAGGGCTGCTAAGGGCTTAAAGCTTGTCCCACTTCTGTGAAATAGCTAAGTGCTTATTAGCTTATTCATAGCTTGTCAGTGTGCTTCTTTTCATTCTTTAGTTTCATTTCAGTAGCTTGTACCTTATTCCATCTTATTCTAGCTTTTGTTTCAGTGTACAAGCTTGTTTGAGCTTATTACACCCAAATAAGCTATTTAAGCCCACTGTTGGATTTTTAAGTAATCAAAACTGCTTATTTGTGTTTTGTAATTTTTTTGTCTTTATTAAAGTTTCATATTATTAGTATATAAGTAGTTTTCAAAAAGAAAATTCAGAAAAACATCAATATAAAAATAGTGATAGCGTTTATTTAATATTTTTTAGCTTTTTGATTTTTCTTTTCAACTTTTTAATAAGTAAATCTTGTTTTTCTCTTTTTCTTAGGTTTCTGTCATCATATAGGATTTTTAGAAAAAGTTTCAGATTTTTCTCTATCTTTTTAGTATTTATTATAATATTAATTAGTTAAAAATAGTAATTAATTAGTAATAAATAATTAAAAAGCCTAAAAAATATCTTTTCTGTTTTAAAATTAGTTTTATCATATTTTAGATTTTTCAAAGTTAAAATTTTATTTTTCCAAGTTTATTTTCTATTTTCTAGTATTTAAGTGTATTTTAAATAATAATTAATTAATAATAATTAGATAAAAAGTGTGAAAAATATATTTTTAGTTTTAAAATTAGTTTTATAGTGTTTTAGATTTTTCAAAGTCATAAGTTTATTTTTCTAGCCTTATTTCCTATTTTCTTTTATTTTAGAGTATTTATTAAATAGTTAAAATAATTTTTAATTAATAATAATTAATTAAATAGTGTTAAAAATAATTTTCTTTTTCTAATAATTTTCTTTTATTTTTAGGATTCCAAAAATGTCCTTTTTATATTTTTAGGTCTTTTACTTTTTAGTTTTCACTTTTTATTTTGTGCGTATACGTAGTTTTTAAAACTCACGTTTACGTTTTTCTCATCTGATTGTTGTGCTTTCCAATTCTGTGCTCAATTCCTTTCCAATCAATCAGTAGTGTAATATTTCTAATCATAACCTTTATAGATCACTATCCTTAGTGATCATTCTACCCTCTGAGTTTGTTTTAAACACACCATTGAGTCTCCTTGGGACTTAACGACCCGGGAATTCAACCTATTCTCCAGGACTTCATTGCATTTGTGTCTGAGCAGTTTTAAGTCTGTTTAGACTTGACGGTTTGGCACAGATCATCTTATATATATTATTACCGCCGATTTTACGCGAAGGTTTCGTTTGTTTTCTTCAAGTGTGCAGGTTTAGTTTGTCAAGAAGAAGTTACATAAGATCAGGGGCGGAGCCAGGATTTCAAGTTAAAGGGGGCCGATATAAAATTTTAGAATGATAACGATATAATTCTAATCAATATATCAAAGAATGAAAATCTGAAAAAGTAAACGAAGACCCAAATGTCTAATAAAGTAGAGAAACACATGTTTTAAACTAATACAAAGTTGTAATTAATCATGGTAACAATTTCAATAACCGTTAGCAACTTCACGATTAGCATTTGGCCTCCTTACAACACCTCTTCGTTAGTTAATTTATGATTCTTGATTTCCAAACAAGTGTCATTTGTGAAGGCTATGGATGTGACAATATCTAGAACATCAAGGGGTGTATTTGACAAGTCTGTAGCTAAAAAAGTTTTCCTCAGCCGCGTATCACCATCTTCAAATCCTATGTCTCGTGAACTAACATGCAAATAGTTTACTCTGTTTCATTTATATTATGAGTTAATACCTAATATGATCATTAATAATTTTTAAAGGAAAATACTTAATCAAGCATACAATAAGTGATAAATTGCTACAAGCAATTAATACTTTAATAGTTATCAAGTAAATGAAGTGATCATTAATGAAAGAACAAAAACAATTTAATCTTTCAAAGAATTGAAGACACAATAATTCAAAAAAGTGAATAAGTAATTATGATCATTAATGAGAGAACAAATCAATAAAAGCATCAAATACCTTATCGGAAAAGATAAAAATTCTTTTGATCTTTTTATTCACTTGTTCCACCAGTCTTCCTCTTGACTCTTGAGTTTCGGCAGTTACAAATGTTTTATCCAAGAAATGCAATATTGGTAGGGGCCGATTGTTCCTATTATTTAAATATTGGGATTTTTAGCTATATTGTAGTGGACTTGTTAGGTTAGTTGCGGGAGGCCTAGCACCCACTAGTCCCCCCATTGCCTCCGCCCCTGCATAAGATTGGAAGGTTTCGTTTGTTTTCAGATCCATTGTTGCACATACCCACCATTTGTAAAAAGTTTTTTGTAAAGTTATAAGAAAACCAAAAAAAAAAGTCATTAACACTTTTCCTAAAGTGTTAAAACACCAAAAAAAATATAAAACAACAAAACAATCGGAACGTTTTCTATTTTGTATTCTCTTTTAAGGTGATTCTTGAAGAGATACGATTTGGTTAAACGGGACGATAACAAAAATATTGTCCAAAAGTTTTTGAACCCATCTGCACAAATCTTACCTACGTCTTTTCAGTGGTACTTAACATACATAAAAATCAACCACCGCAAATCAAGGCAGTGCACTACCTAACTGGGGGTGCGACCATTAATAAGTTCCCGAACATCAGATTTAAAACTTGCCTTTGTGTCACTTGTGATTTGGTGTACCTTTTTCAAAGAAGCCATTTCATTTGTGATTATTGGTTAAGTTCACTTGTGTTTTGCCTCATTTGTTTTGAAAACTGATTTTTATACATAGTGCATGCGCACTCGTTCTTCCAGTTCTACAAGTCCACTTTCTGAACTTGGAAACATTCCTCGTAGACGTAGAGGACGTTCAGCTCCTTCAGCCGTGACTGAGGAACGTCTACCACCACCACCTCCTGTCGAAATGGCAGAAGACAAACCTATGAATGAGCTTCTCCAAGCACCCATCGAGGGTTACGGAGATGCCATTGTTGTTCCAGCCATCGTGGCTGACACTTTCGAGCTCAAAACCGGGTTGCTCAATCTAGTAACCCAAAGCCAATTCTATGGTTTTGAGCGGGATGATCCTCATGCACACATTCGATGGTTTAACAAGATAGCATCTACCATCAAGTACAAGAATGTCCCACAAGAAGCTATCAAGCTTCTTCTGTTCCCATTTTCTCTAGAGGGACAAGCCCGGAATTGGCTTGAGAAACAACCCCCTCGTTCTATAGAGACATGGGAAGATCTTGTCACCAAGTTCGTTAACGAGTTCTATCCTCCGTCCCGAACCACAAGTCTTAAGAATGAGATAATGAAATTTTCTCAGAGATTTGATGAATCATTCGGGGAGGCATGGGATCGTTACAAAGAGTTGCTTCGCAAGTGTCCGCATCACGGTTTTACCGAGTTAATGCAAATGGATACTTTCTACAATGGTCTCAATCAGGCTAATCAAGACTCTTTGAATGCCTCCGCGGGAGGTAATTTCTTGAGCAAGACCACCAAAGAGGCCTTGCAAATCATTGAGAACAAATCTCAAGTCCGTCCTTTCAGAGCTAAGACATATCAGTCTAATGCTGGACCTTCTTCTTCTTCATCCCCAGTGAGTACATCTAGCACCGATGCTAAGATTGATAAACTCACAGACATTGTTCAGGCTTTGGTTCTTGCTAACCAGAAGAAAGTCTCCTTCACTCAGCCACCAACACATGCTGAAGTGAAGAAAGTTGAGAGTTGTGTCACTTGTGGTGGTCCTCATGCTTACTACAATTGTACTGCCACCGATGGTAGTCCTTTTGAAGCAAATGCTCTAGCTGGTAGTTCACAACAAGGAGGTAATCAATACCGTCCTCAAAATGAACCACACTACCGTGCTAACACTAATCAGGCACCACCCGGTTTTAACCAAAATCACAACATGCAAAACCGGAATCAGAACCAACCAAGAATGAACCAAGGTTATCAAAACCAAGGTAATTTCTATCCTGGACCCAACCAGGGTTTCCATCATCAAGGAAACCCTAATCAAAACAATTTCAATCGAGGGAATCAATTTCATGGGAATATGAATCCTAATCAAGGGAATTTTGGTCATAATCAAAACATACGACCTTAAATTGTCCCTCCAGCTCCTCCCGTCATTACTCCTCCAGGACCATCATCTGATGAGTTACTGAAGCAGTTCATGAAATCCCAAGATGAAATGAACAGGTTGTTGGTCAGTCAGATTGCTGATCTGAAGAAGTCTTTAAATGATCGACCCTCGGGCTCAGGTACTTTACCGAGCAACACGATCGCTAACCCGAGGGGCGATGCCAAGGCGATCACAACCCGAAGTGGTGTTTCATACACTGGACCTGCTGTTCCTACTACCTCTTCTTCCTCTTCTCTTCCTAAGGTAGTGGACAGTGAACCTCCAAAACACAATGGACCTACGACTCCTATGCCACCTCCACCAGTGCCAATGAGTCAAGTTACCAAGGACACAACGGACAAAGTGCATAATTCTAGCCCACGAAGTACCGCACACGTCCAACCTTCGGTAGTCCAACCTCAGGTGGTCCAGAAACCCAAGTCGAATCAAGGAGTTGTATTTGAACCTCCTGTAGCTCCTATTGAGAATCAGAAATCCAAATCTTCTATGGATAAATTTTTCCAAATTTTCCAAGAGTTACACTTTGACATAAGCTTTGCGGATGCTATCATGTTGATGCCCAAGTTTGCATCAACTCTCACACACATGTTAAGCAATAAGGAAAAGCTGTTTGAAATGGCTAAGACTCCTCTTAACGAGAACTGCTCAGCAGTTATTCTGAAAAAGCTTCCAGAAAAACTTGGAGATCCTGGGAAATTTCTCTTACCATGTGTATTCCCAGGAATGGTTGAATGCTTTGCCCTAGCAGATCTTGGTGCAAGCATTAATCTTATGCCATATTCAGTGTGGAAGAAACTTTCTCTTCCGGAACTCACTCCTACATGCATGACTCTCGAGCTTGCTGATCGATCCATATCCCGTCCTCTTGGCATAGCTGAGGACGTATTTGTGAAAGTAGGAAAGTTCCATTTTCCAGCTGACTTCGTGGTTGTTGATTTTGATGCCGATCATCGGGTTCCTCTCATTGTTGGTCGAGGATTCCTGAGAACGGGCCGTGCTCTCATAGATGTATTTGAGCAGGAAATCACATTGCGTGTTGGTAATGAAGCTGTCACCTTCAACCTTGACCAAACTTCGAGGTACTCCGCAAACTATGATTCTGAATCGGTTAACCGAATAGATATCATTGATGTTGCTTCTGAAGAGTACTCTCAAGAAGTTCTTGGTTATTCTCATAATTCTGTGAGTGGGGATTCCACCACATCTTCTCATCCTATCATAGCCAATTCTACTCCTTCTCTCACTCCGTTTGAGGGAAGCGACTTCATCTTAGATGAGATTGAAGCATACCTGGCTAGTGATTCTGTACCTTGGGAAATTGCTCACGCTCCAATTGATATTGAGGGGGACATACTTCTTATTGAGAAGTTGCTTAATGGTGATCCATCATCAGCCCCTCATCCTAGTGATTCAATCCCAATTGAGATTAATCAAAATGAGATTAATCCGGAGGGAGATATTCTTCTTGAGAAATTGTCAAATCTGGACACTTCTCCTCCTCTCCCTCCCATCAAGCTTCATAATAAGGAAGTCAAGTCAGTTGAGAAAACTGAGGAATTTCCTGAGGTTGAGCTTAAGGACTTACCTCCTCATCTCGAGTATGCATTCCTTGAAGGTGATGATAAATTACCTGTCATTATTGCTCGAGATTTGAGTAAAGATGAAAAAGCTGCTCTCATTAAAATCTTGAAGTCACACAAGCAAGCAATTGCTTGGAAACTCTCCGACATCAAAGGTATAAACCCTGAGTTCTGTACTCATAAAATCTTGATGGAGGATGACTTTAAACCCGCAGTTCAACATCAGAGACGAGTGAATCCAAAAATCCATGATGTTATCAAACAGGAGGTTATCAAACTTCTTGATGCAGGATTGATTTACCCGATCTCAGACAGTCCTTGGGTCAGCCCAATTCATTGTGTTCCGAAAAAGGGTGGCATTACTGTTATCACAATTGAAGATAACGAGTTAATTCCAACTCGATTGGTTACGGGATGGCGTGTTTGCATTGACTATCGTAAGTTGAATGACGCCACCCGTAAAGACCATTTTCCTCTACCCTTCATGGACCAGATGCTTGAGAGATTAGCAGGGAACGAATACTACTGTTTCCTTGATGGTTTCTCGGGTTACTTTCAGATCCCTATTGATCCACAGGATCAAGAGAAGACCACATTCACTTGCCCATACGGAACTTTTGCCTACAAACGTATGCCTTTTGGCTTATGTAATGCTCCTGGCACGTTCCAACGATGTATGATGGCCATTTTCCACGACATGATCGGGGAAACAATGGAAGTGTTTATGGATGACTTCTCGGTCATTGGGGATTCTTTTCAATCATGTCTCTCCCATTTAGATAAAATGCTTCAAAGGTGTGAAGACACCAATCTTTGTCTAAACTGGGAGAAAAGTCACTTTATGGTCAAAGAAGGCATTGTCCTTGGCCATAAGATTTCAAAGAACGGGATTGAGGTAGATAGAGCAAAAGTCGATGTCATTGCTAAGCTGCCTCATCCTACTACCATTAAAGGTATTAGGAGTTTTTTAGGTCATGCCGGTTTCTATCGTAGATTCATTCAAGATTTTTCTAAAATCGCCCGGCCTATGACCCATCTTCTTGAAAAGGATGCTCCTTTTATCTTCTCACCCGAGTGCATCATAGCTTTTGAAACATTGAAGAAAAAGCTTACTGAAGCACCCATTCTCGTTGCTCCCGACTGGGACTTGCCTTTTGAGCTCATGTGCGATGCAAGTGATTTTGCTATCGGTGCAGTCCTAGGGCAACGAAGAAATAAGCATTTTCAGCCTATTCACTACGCAAGCAAAACTATGACTGAGGCTCAAACTCATTACACCACCACAGAAAAAGAGCTATTAGCCGTGGTGTATGCATTTGAGAAGTTTCGGCCGTATCTTATCTTGACCAAATGCGTAGTGTATACGGATCACTCGGCTCTTAAATATCTCTTTGCAAAACAAGATGCAAAGCCGAGATTGCTTCGTTGGATTCTCCTCCTCCAAGAATTTGATATCATTATACGTGATAAAAAAGGAGCTGAGAATCTAGCTGCTGATCATCTGTCCAGATTAGAAAACCCTCACCAAGATGTTTTCGAGAAAAAGGAAATAAATGAAACATTTCCTCTCGAGACACTCAATGCGGTTTCTTTTCGTGGAAATTCTACCACCCCATGGTTTGCTGACTTCGCAAATTACCATGCGGGTAACTTCATTGTGAAAGGGATGTCGACCCAGCAGAAGAACAAATTCTTCAAAGATGTTAAACATTATTTCTGGGACGACCCTTTCTTGTTTAAAATCTGTGCGGATCAAGTCATCCGACGGTGTGTTTATGGACAGGAAGCTATTGACATTCTCACAGCTTGCCATGCTAGACCAACCGGGGGCCATCATAGTCCAAACTACACCGCAAAAAAGGTGTTTGATTCTGGGTTCTATTGGCCTACAATCTATAAGGATGCCCACGATTATGTCAAAACCTGTGACGCTTGTCAGCGTCATGGTAATATATCTCAAAGGAATGAAATGCCACAAAATGCCATTTAAGTTTGTGAGATATTTGACATATGGGGTATTGATTTTATGGGGCCGTTTCCATCTTCTCGTGGTAACAAGTACATACTCGTGGCTGTTGACTATCTGTCAAAATGGGTTGAAGCAAAAGCCTTACCCACCAATGATGCCCGAGTAGTTGTGAAGTTTTTGAAATCTCTGTTTGCCAGGTTTGGAACTCCGAGAGCGATAATCAGTGATCGTGGTACACATTTTTGTAATGACCAATTTGAAAGAGTCATGCAAAAGTATGGTGTTACCCATCGTCTCTCTACTGCATACCACCCCCAAACAAGTGGGCAGGTGGAAGTTTCAAACCGGGGTATTAAAAGGATTCTTGAAAGGACAGTAGGCGAAAATCGTGCATCCTGGTTGGATAAGCTTGATGACGCACTCTGGGCCTTCCGTACAGCTTACAAAACACCCATCGGGTGTACTCCATACAAGCTAGTGTACGGAAAGGCATGTCATCTTCCGATTGAGTTAGAGCACAAGGCTTACTGGGCCTTAAAGCATGCAAACTTCGATATACAGACAGCCGGTGATCATAGAAAAGTTCAAATGAATGAACTAAATGAACTTCGTGATCAAGCTTATGAGAACTCTTTGATCTACAAGCAAAAGACAAAGAAGATTCATGACTCCAAGATCAAAAACCGCGTTTTCAACGTTGGTGATCGAGTCCTTCTTTTCAACTCCAGATTGAAGATTTTCTCGGGAAAGCTCAAGTCCCGTTGGTCTGGTCCATTCACTATTGCTAAGGTTTATCCTTATGGTACCGTTGAGTTATCTCAACCCGATGGTCCTAATTTTAAAGTGAATGGTCATCGAGTTAAGCATTACTTTGGAGAGGACATTCCCCCTGTGGTTGTCCCGGATTTACAAACATTCCCCATGAACCAATGAATGCGGGGATCGAGTCAAGCTAGTGACTCGGTAATCAAAAACATTAGCACGCATCATATGGGTTTTCACCCATAATTCTGTCTTCTTATCCCCTTTCTACCACCCTAGTGTGGGGGAGTTTCCCCACACTGTTGTATATTCTCATTCTTTCTAAAAAAAAAAAAAAAAAAAAAAAAAAAAAAAAAAAAAATTTCTTCTAAATAATGGCCGTAATATTTCCCTTTTACGTTCTTTGTTTCGGCATAACCGCTGGTACTTTGAATATTGAGGGAAATATTCATTTCTAAGTGTGGGGGGGGGGGGAATTCTCACGAATTTCATATATTATCTACCCAATTCCCCCGTTTTTGGCCAAAAATATTTTTTTTTTGGAGTAAGTGTTTTACACTTTCTCATTTGGTTATCAGTCTGCCATGTCTGTAAGACTAAAGGATTGGCTAATCCAGGAGCAAACGGCTCTTGGTAAAGATTTCTCAAATCCGTTTATATGGCTTGCAATTTGCCCAAAATTGTATGGTTCTTCAGCTCCCCATCATCCTCAAAAGATAATGAGTTGGCTAGCCCGCAAGGTTATGGCTTGTGGTAAAGGCAGTGGAAAATCCATAATTGGTATTCAGCTCACCAAAGATAATCCTGATAATTTATCTAAGAGTTGGCTAGTCCAGAAGGGTACGGCTTCTGGTAAAGACACATCAAATCCGTTATATGGTTTATGATTTGCCAATAAATCATTTGGTTATCGTTGTACCAAGATTCTTACTTGAATCAAAACAATTGGCTACTCCAGAAGTGATGGCTTTTGGTAAAGAGTTTTTCAAATCCATCAAAGTTTTCTCAAATCATTGCTAGGGACTAGCAATATCTCAGTGTGGGGGATTGATGAGTGTCCATATACTCATCATTTTTGTATAATCTAAACTGCAAAATCATCTGAAAACGCTCAAAAACACATCAAAATGATCAAAATATCACAAATCAGTGTTTTATGTGTTTTAAATGTAAAAATATCAAAATCAGATGAAAAATGTATAAAGTTTGCAAAATTGGCAGTTTTAGTCCCCCAAGTTTTAAAAGTTGTCAAATCTAGTCCCTGGAAATTCAAAAATGTGGAAATTTATCATTCAAGGTCCCTGAAGTATTCTAAGTTGTTTAAAATGATCCTTGAATGATTCTTTGGTCAATTGGCAAGAAAGGTCCTCAAACTTTGGAAATTTACAAATTTAGTCCTTGGACCTTTGAAAATGGATTTTATGCAAAAAGGGTTCTTGTTTTATCAATGTTGGTCATAATTGGTCCTTGTGAGAAGTTTGAAAAAGTTACAAGATCAGTCCTTGAAGTTTGGCAAAATTGCACTTTTAGTCCTTGTTGTTACTTCTTAAACCAAACGGATCCAAATATATCAAAAGCCCAAAATCCAAGCCCAATCCAACTGCCCTTTGACCCTTGCACCTTGAGCCCCAGGTCACAACTCTTTTTGACCCCAGCCAATACCAATTGTGACCCCTTTTGATTATTAATACACCACGGTCAACCAAAGTCAAAACCCACTCACCCCGCGCTCAAAAACCAGAAACACTGTAGCTCTGTCTCTCCCAACCCAGATATTCAAAACCAGAGGTGGTTTTCCACTCTTTTCAACCCCCCTCCCATTCCATGTCCCCTCCAACTCCTCTACACTCCAAATATCCTTAATTGCTCAAACCAAATCCATTAATTGATTAAAACTGCTTTGAAGAAAAATTGGCGCCAAAAAGCAAGATGTACGGTTATGATTAATTTGAGTGATCCAAGGGCTCAAGTTTGGTGGGAAACAATCAGAAGCACATGGGGATGATAAAAAGTCTATAAAGAGAAAGAGAGATGCATTGTAAAAGAGTTATCTAGTGTAATTTAAGTTATTATTGTCGTTTTAAGCATTTCTAAGTTTTAAGTTTATGTTTTTATCTTCAAACTCTGTATTTCAAGTTCTGTTGTTATAAGAAAGCTTTTGTGAAACCTTAATTCAAGTATCATATTGTATTTCAGTTTATGCAATTTCTCATATTTATGCAAAATCTCAAATTGGATCAAATGTTGTTTTCAGTAGTTTGTATGGACTGATTTAGTACACTTAAGCTCCTAGAAAGCTTAAGCAAGCTTTTAGAAACTCTAAAATCCAGTTTAGAAGAAAAAACAGAAAATTCACCAAAAATCCAAATAATTAGTGAAAAATATAAAAAAGAGTTCCATGGAAGTGTTCACAGCTGGAGCAGGGTATATAGTGGATGGCCTTGGTATAGTGCTTCTTGGGAAGCTATAGGAATTGGTTTCAGGTCCTGGTTCTAAATTTTAAGCTTGGAAGCTTTTGTAAGCTCTTTTTGATTATTTTGGCATTTTACTATTATAGTGGTTCTTTAGCTTAAATTTCTGTATCTTTGTGTTAATTAGCTATAGTTAAGTGTGTTTAAACATTGAAATCTAGTGGTTGTTCTTTCAAAAGTTTAAGTTTATAAAAACTTAGTCATAATAGTGAAAACTGCTTCTTAATGATTTCTTAGTTACTGTTGTAATAAGGTATTGTTTAATGATTCATTAGTCCTATAAATAGATTATACAAGGTTGTAAATCAGTTTTATGGTTTAAAATTGTGTTTTGATTTGAAAAACTTCATAACAGTTAGCCTAAAGGGGTGTTTGGTTTGTTGTGTTTAAAGAGAATCTAGTCATTGGTCTTGTTGGAAATCTGCATAACTTGGTTTAAACCACTAATTTCAGTCAAGAAAACAAGTCTTTGTTCATTAAAAGTCAAAAATTCATTTGATCTTAATTGGTGCAGTCACTGTTGAGATTTCATGATCCATGATCATCATGTTGTGTTCAAAAGTTGTTAACCTTGCTTAAGTTAGTCTTATCTTACTTTATAACAACATATTCAATGATTTAGATCAACTCAAAGTTCATTTTGGTCAACTGAGTAGAGTAATTAAAAAGTCAAAATTTTCAATGGGTCGTTTTTGAATAAACTTTGGAATTTCATTGTGAATTCAATAGTGAGTTTCAGTTTATAAGCTCTTGGGGAATTAAAGTCTAGTTGCTAAAGAAAATTACAAAAATACTAGTTCTCTATTTCTCAGTCTTTTAAGTGCTTATTCAACTGCTTTTTGTGGACACCTGTTTTGATAATCTGCCCTGTGCACAGTAATTGGTTCAAAATTGATAAGCTTGCATTAAGCTTATTACTTGTCCAAATCTTGTGTTCTCTAGTTCTTTGGAAAGCCAACCTGGTCCTCTTGGAGTATCAAGTCTTAGTTTTTACTTTTGAGCTTGTTAGCTAGGGCTGCTAAGGGCTTAAAGCTTGTCCCACTTCTGTGAAATAGCTAAGTGCTTATTAGCTTATTCATAGCTTGTCAGTGTGCTTCTTTTCATTCTTTAGTTTCATTTCAGTAGCTTGTACCTTATTCCATCTTATTCTAGCTTTTGTTTCAGTGTACAAGCTTGTTTGAGCTTATTACACCCAAATAAGCTATTTAAGCCCACTGTTGGATTTTTAAGTAATCAAAACTGCTTATTTGTGTTTTGTAAATTTTTTGTCTTTATTAAAGTTTCATATTATTAGTATATAAGTAGTTTTCAAAAAGAAAATTCAGAAAAACATCAATATAAAAATAGTGATAGCGTTTATTTAATATTTTTTAGCTTTTTGATTTTTCTTTTCAACTTTTTAATAAGCAAATCTTGTTTTTCTCTTTTTCTTAGGTTTCTGTCATCATATAGGATTTTTAGAAAAAGTTTCAGATTTTTCTCTATCTTTTTAGTATTTATTATAATTTTAATTAGTTAAAAATAGTAATTAATTAGTAATAAATAATTAAAAAGCCTAAAAAATATCTTTTCTGTTTTAAAATTAGTTTTATCATATTTTAGATTTTTCAAAGTTAAAATTTTATTTTTCCAAGTTTATTTTCTATTTTCTAGTATTTAAGTGTATTTTAAATAATAATTAATTAATAATAATTAGATAAAAAGTGTGAAAAATATATTTTTAGTTTTAAAATTAGTTTTATAGTGTTTTAGATTTTTCAAAGTCATAAGTTTATTTTTCTAGCCTTATTTCCTATTTTCTTTTATTTTAGAGTATTTATTAAATAGTTAAAATAATTTTTAATTAATAATAATTAATTAAATAGTGTTAAAAATAATTTTCTTTTTCTAATAATTTTCTTTTATTTTTAGGATTCCAAAAATGTCCTTTTTATATTTTTAGGTCTTTTACTTTTTAGTTTTCACTTTTTATTTTGTGCGTATACATAGTTTTTAAAACTCACGTTTACGTTTTTCTCATCTGATTGTTGTGCTTTCCAATTCTGTGCTCAATTCCTTTCCAATCAATCAGTAGTGTAATATTTCTAATCATAACCTTTACAGATCACTATCCTTAGTGATCATTCTACCCTCTGAGTTTGTTTTAAACACACCATTGAGTCTCCTTGGGACTTAACGACCCGGGAATTCAACCTATTCTCCAGGACTTCATTGCATTTGTGTCTGAGCAGTTTTAAGTCTGTTTAGACTTGACGGTTTGGCACAGATCATCTTATATATATTATTACCGCCGATTTTACGCGAAGGTTTCGTTTGTTTTCTTCAAGTGTGCAGGTTTAGTTTGTCAAGAAGAAGTTACATAAGATTGGAAGGAGCTTTTCACGCAAAAATTCTTCTTGAAAAGAATTTAACTACCACTTTACACGGATCCTACCGAGCTAATCAGAGGAGTATTAGTTTCTTTCGTTTTTAATTACCTTCTTTTATCATATCTTTGATACTTTCGGGGAACATTGGGGACAATGTTCAGTTTAAGTGTAGGGAGGGAAAATAAAACGGGAACTTTGAAACTATGCTTATCCTTGACTATTTGCTTTGTCCAATTGTGATTGTGTAATAAACCATGAGAAATGTCGGTTAGGGTAATTTTGGCACCAAATTTAAAATTTTTCATGACATATAGGAGTGGGCCATTAGTTTTAACAAAAGCGTCTCATGGATAGGAAGTTATATGACTAGCACAAAACCCTTTACCACCCAAATTCCACCCAAAATGTGAGGATCGCCCTTAGATTAGTAGGAATTAAAGCATTCATCTTTAATGCTTAGAGTGTGAACCGGTAGTATATTAGATTCTAGAACTTGTTTTGTGATGCATTCCGAGATCGCAAGTGAGGCTACACTTGTGTAGTTAGGAATAACTAAATGATAAGAGGCATTAGGATAAACCCTTGTTTGATACCTGTAATATAATTACTTCTTCCACATTGGTTGAGTAATTCCCCCACACCCTTTGCGTTGTACTCATCTTTAGTACACGATACCCCTAGTTAACCCCTCAGAGCCTATCCTTTTCGCGGTTCTCGTGATGTTTCGGTTTTTCCGGAATATCAATGAAGAGCATTGTTTACACCCCACCCCCAAATATACACCCAAATCGCCTTGCCTACCCCTTATGCACTCACTTTTAGTGCAATTATTTGTTATCACCCCAAACCCTTAGTTCAATTATCTAGTTGCTTGCATAAGTTGCTAAGTCGAGTCATATCCTTTGTATACAGTTTTGGGATGATTGGGATTCATGGGAAAAGTTAAAGTTTATGAAATGACGGGAAGGGAACGTTAAATTCAAATTCCCTTTGTTTGCATAATAATGTACCCCAAGTGTTTTGATCTTTTCAAATCGGGTCAAATTAGTGTTAGAGTAATAAAAACTCAAGTGTAGGGATATGCCTGTAAATCCCTAGTATTTTGATGTTACCGTAGAGGATGGTAGAGTAAAAGTGTATGAAAAAAAAATAAAAATAAAAAAAAAAATAAATAAATAAAAAACGGGCTACCATCCTACATCTATCTTTAAATTTATGTTTGTTTATTTCCGTTATCTAGAGTTTAGAGTGTCGAGTCTTGGCTTAGCAACGCCATTCTTCATATGCATTTAACATAGAGATTTTTGACTTACCACCACTATATAGCCTATCCCACCAAACCCTTATTTCCCTACCGTAAGCCTAACGTTACAACCCTTTAAAAGACCTCTTTGATAGTCTTTCCTAGGTGCTTACGCCAAAGCGATGGAGGTTTGATCTATTCTCAAGCCTATGGTAATCTATGTACTAGGACCGGTTAATGAGTGTTTATCTTCCATTTCCTATATTGTTATATTTCATTTATACACCTGAGAGAGATGTGAGTATCCAAACACCCCATGTGAGGTGCTAGTATGTAATTTCCGTGCTTGTTATGACTTTTGCGGGGCTTATATGTGTTGTGGACCGTTTTGAATTAATGCTGAATGACCCCTAACTTATAAATTAATTGGCTAAAAGCACATTTGCTTGAGGACAAGCAAATAACAAGTGTAGGGATATTTGATAAGGTTTTAAAAGGTACCATTTTGAGGGGTCGTTTAAGTCCTTATTTGATCACTTTTGTATCCGTTATTGCTTAATATCGTTCCTTTTCACTTTTTAGGTCTCGTGAAGGCAAAATGCTGGAATGACACTTATTTGGACAGAAAGGCGCGAATATATGAAGAAAATGGCCAAAGTCGAAATCAGACACTCACAGTTGCTGAAAGTATACGGCGACGGCGTCAGGAGCTATTTGCGATGCCGTCCCAAAATTATTGTGACGGGTCAGAACTCAAAACTCGTGTTTTCAAGAGACGGCGTCTAGTGTGAAAGAGTAGGCCGTCGCTACTCAGACGGCCTAGATACGATCCAGACGACGTCAGAAGCTGAAGAGGACAGTGTCACGGACATAAGGTGACGCCGTCGCAAGGTTAACGTGGCCAAGACGAAACCCTAATGGCGGCGACACGACGGCGTCACTAAACATAAGGTGACGCCGTCGCAATTGTAATCTTATATATAGAATCCGAATTTTTCAGTCTTTGTGTGGAGAGTCTTTGGAGTAAAAACCTAAAACCGAACCTAAGGTGTCTTGTATTGTATTTAAGGGTTTTTAACCCTATCTTACACCAAGATAAGTCTTTGCTTCATTAATTCAATTATGTCTTTGATTATTTGTGTGTATGCTTGCATGTTCTCCATGTCCGGCTAATTTATTTGTGTGTTTGCTTAGGAAGTATGAAACTTAATTATTAAATATTGATTGGTTGTTTCTTATCTTAGTTGATTAATGATCTAGTAATGCGATAGGTCATTCGTTGTGTACTTAATGCTTGATTCATCTTTGTGAACCCTAGAGTATGATTACCTGAGTGATTGTAGTCTAAACCATCCGAAGAGCGCCTTAGAGTAGGAGTCTATAATCTCTAAGTGGATTTGTAGACAAGACCCTTTGGTAAGTTCAAAGAGTTAGGGAGAAACGCATACCCTACAACTTTAGAAACACAACGCAACTAGGAATAAGACGTGACACTCAACCATCAATAGGAGATAATTAGGGAGTAATACAAACTAAGTAAACACATCTTTAAACTATCATACGAGCACACATTAATTAGACATAGACTCCCACAACCTTAGTTTAGATAATTAGATAATAGTAGAGTAATCGGTAGAAATACCAACCCCCCAAATCCAATACCCGAGATTCGTACCTTTCCATTTTCATAAAATATAAAAAGATAAAAAAATAATCTTCCTCAACCTTAACCTTAGCGTAGTAACTCCGTACTAGCATTCCTATTCCCCTAGAGAACGATATCAATACCCGTGGCTTACCCTAATTACTACACTACAACGATTAGGTTCACTGCCTAGGGTGTTATAAAACTTGCTCGAAGAAAAGGAAGTTCCTTTGACCCCGAACGACGCGTGTAGCGTTATCACACATCGACCAAAACATCTTTTTATTTGAAACCTTTAAACTAATTTTTTTCCATAAGCTAGCTTATAGCCTACTACAAAATTAAAGCCAAACAACCCCTTTTCTGTCTACAGGAGCCGGATCCCTCTAGCTGTACTAGCCGGATCCCAAATACAAGGGATCCGGGGGAACCGTAGAACAGAATACAGCTATATGTATTTCAAAAACATCACAGACCAGTTTCCCTCTCCCCACATAACATAAAAACGACTCGACAATTGATTTCATCCTCATAGGACTCCAAACCCTCAAGTATTCCTCACTTGATCACCATTGTAAGTAATTATACTAACTTGTTATAATTTCCATCATCCTCATCCTAGGGTTTATGGTTACACAATTTCTAATCAATTAATTCAATTAGGGTTTTTTAAATTAATCATTAAAAGGGGCTTTTAACACAATTTGGATTACATTTTGTTCACAACATTGTTAATACAAATCAAAACCATAAACCCATCTCAACTAATTTTACCTAATTAGAATATTTTTGTTTCTAGGACCAACCATGCCTAAAGCCACTCAACAAGACCACCATGATACCGTCCATTACCTCACCCATTACTATCGGGAAGAAGGGCTATCAAAAACCGATCGCAAAGTCTTCAAAAGACTTGAAAAATGACTTATTCACGAAGGTCGTGTAGTCAAGGAATGTTTCCTTGAAGATACCGACATTCGTCAAGTTTTCTCAGCAATCAACTTTGATTGTCTTCTTGACATTGATGAACAAATTGCCCGGTTTTCATCTTTGAATTCTATTAAAGCTTTAGGATCATTCGAAACGCCGATGATAGCATTTCAATCGCCTTCATCATCAATAAACGAAACTTCATTCTACCTCTCAACACCTTTGCTCAAATTCTTCGCATTACTTGTGAAGGAATTTGTATGTATTCTCAAGATTGGGCAGTTAACGCTCAAAACCTTGCACTTGATTCTAAACCTATCTACAATACTCCTCTCGATGATCCCGAAACCATTTGAGATACTATCTTCAAGGTTAGGACCGACCAATCCCGTTACAACCGTAACAAAAAAGCTCATTCACCATGATCCTTTTCAAATGGAACTTTTCGAAATGAATCCCATATTTAAAAAAATGGGAAGAAATCCTTAGGGAAAACGTCATTAGCCTAGTTGGTAACAAGGATCATCCAAATGCATGTCTTGTGCAAATGATCTATTGTCTTATCCACCAAAAGCTATTTAATCTCGCCTATTACATGGTGAGGAGAATGGTCGGGGTATTCAAAGCTTCCAACATGGTACTTCCATATGGTATGCTCCTAACACGACTTTGTAAGTATGTTAGTGCATTGCAACCATCTCCTATCAACAATGATCATTTATTTGCCGATCACGTAATGGTACCTCTTACCAAAATACCCTCTAAACAGTTCATGGTCAATGGAAAGAAGCCTAAAGCTCTCTCGGATTCCTTGGAAGGAGAAGAAGAAGAAGATGGAGAAGAAGAAGATGTCGACCCCATAGCTAACATTGAATTGGAAACCTTTGATTACTATGAACAACTTCCTACCATTTCAAACGAGATCGCGGAATTCAAATAATTAAGGGGGTATGACTCAAAATCTAGCTTATAACCTCACAAAGTCAGGAAAGAGGAAAAGAAAGAGTTGACAAAAGAGACTATAGGATTATGATTGTCTTGAGACGCTTAATTTGTGTATGAATATGATTATGTTCTTAGCATGTTTGTTTGTGTTTTTCTTGGATATTATTATCTATGATATGTCGTATGTGATAATTTGTTTACCTTGCTGTTTAAATTACATGTTATATGTGTATATTGATTAATGCAAAATTTGCATTAGCTGCTGTAAAGGTTCTGATCTGCAGTACGCGGATCCCAGAATTATAACTAGCCGGATCCCTCCCATAAGGGAACCATGGGATCCGTGACTGCAGATGATTTATAAAGATCCCCTTACATCAAAACAAATCACTATATCACCTCACATAAGCCTAACATAAGACCTTAGAGCTAGCTAAGTCTTGTCCTAACATGTGATAGCTTGACACTCACAAATGGGTCACCTAGGACTTAGTTAAAGATTTCTTTTGATTTATCAACACATCAAAAACTCATCATATTTCCGCTTCAATACCCACAAATTGTTTTTCATTTTTCAAAACACTTATGTGGACATATTGAACAATTTTAGGATATTGTTTCTAGTCATCTTTTTCTCAAAATGGGTCAAAAATTAGTTTTTAAATTCTTTTTATTTTTAAGGATTTTTGAAATTTCATCTCAAGCTAAAATCTGATCTTTAGGATCATTTATTATGACTTGACACCACCAAAACTCTTAGGGCCCGTTTGGTTTATAGGTGGGTTTAGGATTAGGATTTAGATTTGGATTTGAATATGGATTAGAATTTGGATTTGAGTGTGATGTAAGAAAGAGAAAATAATTTAATATATTAAATATATAAAATAAAATAAATATTGTTTATTTTTTTTAACTTTGTAAAAGTTGAAAAAAATTACATAATGAATTATATGTGATTCAAAGAGTTACACATCATCAAAAATAAATTAATATGGTCTAGCATTAATTGTTTCTTGTATAAAGTCCACAAATGAAAAGAAAATGTCAGAAATCCATAGGGTGAAGGTCACTTTCGTGAAAACCTCTGAACATGGGTATCCAGTACTGTTCCGCAACCCATTTATCCGAACCAAACAATTTTTTTTTCTTTGAAACCATTCCTCGAAAGCAACTACCCCATACCAAACGGACCCTTAGTGTTATCCTTGAACATCCATTGGTAGTCATTTAGTTCCATTTCCTTCCATAAAAAGAAATCATTTGCTATAACATTCATTACTCTTGATCATTCAAGTACACCCTGATCTTAGATACTTAGGAGGACTGAAACACTCAAGATGATATAGGTCTTAGCTCTTAGAAAACTTCATTTCTATCCCTTCATAACTGCTGAGAGCCGAATCCCTAGGATTAGCCTAGCCGGATCCCTAGGATTAGCCTAGCCGGATCCCTAGGATTAGCCTAGCCGGATCCCTCAGAAGAGGGAACCGTGGGATCCGGGTGACAGATTATGTCAACTCTAGCCAAAACAATCATTTCAAGCTCATCTTGCTTACTTGAACACTCCACCTCATCCTTATTAAGTTCCTAGATCAGTGAAACTCTGAACTTCAACCTTGTGCATGTTAATCATCACATTTCTAAGAATCTTAGTGGCTTAAGTCTTAAATGCACTTGCCAAACTCTTCCCTTTATAAGACATATTGCTAGAACACCTTAGTTACAAAACACAACACAATTCTCAGCAATTACAAACATCTTCCTTAGTCATTTTTTCATGAGAAAAGCTCCTAGTGCAAACTCATCCACCCAAGAACCACCCAAGAAACTTGCTAGGGTCATAGACGAAGTTTCCTCAACCGAATCATCTCCGGTGAAGTCCACAAATGCTTGGATTTCCCCTACACCAAAGAAACCATTCAAACTAATTCCCCAAGAGGATTATTCCCACAAGGATATCATCACCAAATTCTACTAAACCAAACACACCCTCTTCAACCCAACCAACATCATTGGTACCTAGAGCCACATTTTTTAACACCTCACAATCATCCCCAAATTCTCACAACTTAGAGGACTTACCCCCTTGGCCATCTCATCTTCCACCACTACCAACAAACTCAATTAAAAAGGTAGTGCAACAAAACCAAAGTGTTGAATCAACACTTGCACCAATATCAAATTCTCTAATTCCCCCCAATAGTCCATTTTGGATTTTGAGGAGACATCAAAGTTAACCACCCGACCACATGGAAGTTGACACTTCTTTACCTCCACCCTCAAACATTGTTGAGCCATCACTTAATGAGCCTCCACCAATTCCTCCTTCATTTGAGGATCCTCAACCCACTTCACTTGAACCTCCATTTCAAGAAGCTCAAAACCACGAAAAGGATTGCTATCATTGTCAACATGTTGAAAGGTTGATACATGAACTACGTGAAGAGCAACGTTTCATGTTTTATCAACTCCTCGAACGTTTCGAAGAGGTCAACAAACCTAAACAACCATGAGCCTAAAGCGGTGTCCTAGTCTTAAGCTCAACTTAGAACGTCTAGGAATCCCATTTTATCCTTAAGAACGTAGTTACTTCTTAAGTTTTGGTGACTCGTTAGTATTTGTAGAAAATGTATGGCTAGATCATTCTCTTAGTTTTAGATATTTGTTTGATTATCTCTTTGTTTTATTGAATGATATCTTATGTGCCATATTGCTTTGAGTGTATTATTTATACATATCTCACTCTAATAGTGAGCATTGTTTGGAATATCACAATTGCTGAAAATTTGTCACCAGACATACGGATCCCTCCAAAATGTCTAGACGGATCCCTCCACGAAGGGAACCGTGGGATCTGTGGTACAGAAGAACATTTTTCTACTAACATGAGTTTTATTTGCAGGAAATTATGCACTTTTTTCTTGTATTCTAACCTTTATTTTGTAGATTTTCAAAATACACATGAAGATTTTGACACCATAAAGCTAGGGGGAGCTTTGTTTCAAACCATACATTGCAAATCCATTTGCAACGTGATCCTTATTTGGATTACTCTTCATGACACCCCATTGCAAAATTGCAATCTTCAAGGGGGAGCATTTCCGTCACATGGACGAACCATTTGCAAACACAATTGCAACACATTAGCTCACTTACTTTTATGTACTTGACGCCCTCACAAAGGGATGGACTCGTCAAGGGGGAGTTAAGACGAGAACCATTCCTGTCACTTGCTCTCTTTAAATTTTTTTCTTTCTACATGTTTTTCTTAAAACTTTCGTGTTAGTTTCTTTTCGACGCTCTTTTTGTTTCGAGAAAAAAGGGGAGAAGAGAGTAAAAACTCCAATTCGAACTTTTACGAATTTTAGTTTTTTCTTAAAATAATTTTATGTTTTGTCATCAACAAAAAGGGGGAGATTGTTAATACAAATAAGCCGTAAAAACGTTTATTTATATTTTACGATCTTCTAATGTTTTGTCGATAACAAACGTAAAATCATTTTAACGAAACAAATAAAATACGTAAATAGTTTGAGCCAATAGTTTTCTAACATACTTACGCTTTCACATAAAACACTAAAACAAGTATAAGTGATTTTATGATACATATGTACAACAACTAGTGTTTACATATTTGGGTAAATATATACTTAACTAGTATATACTAAAAAGGGTAAAAACTAACAAATGGTATTGACCCATAACCCATGGTTTTATCTAAACCATTTGACTAGGTACATTGAACTCTTGAGATACATTGTATCTAAGAAGAAACCCATGGATCAACCCATAAACCATGACCCATGACCCATAACCAAAATACCCATGGGTAAAGAGGAGCGTCCCACAGATCCCTAGCTTTACGCCAGCCGGTCCCTTGTGGGAGGGATACGTGGGATCCGGGGAACAGTAAGTTTTCTCCTCTATAAATAGTGAGCCATTTCTTCCTTTTGGCTCACCACTTTCACACATACTTTCTCCAAGTATTGTACCTCTCTAACCAATGATCCTAAGGGATCTTTCTATGTAGTTTGTCTTTTGTTTTTGTGTAATTCTCTAGGTTCCTCTTAAAGGCGAGATCGCCACTTCTTGAAGTCGAGCAAGCTCAAGTCCATGAGTTGCCATGCTTCGTCATCATCAAGACAACTGAGGTTCTCTTGTTGATAGTTCTTTCTTTCTCCGTAGATGTTGTGTTGAAGGCATTAGTGAAGGATGCCGAAAGAGTCAAGACGAAAGCATTAGTGAAAGATTCTTAACGTCCATGTCAAAAGCATTAGTGAAGAATGCTAAAGGGGTCAAGACGAAGGCATTAGTGAAAGGTGCCAAGCGTTGTGTCAAAGGCATTAGTGAAGGATGCCTAAGAATCAAATCAAGTGGCATTAGGGAAGAATTCCTAGGTCGTATAATCGATGAGGTGCATGGTTATACATATAATACTAGTTTATTTCCAAGGATGGTGATATCTTTGGTGGTGGTGTAACAAGGAGTGGATCTCCTTGAGATTAGGTGTTGTGTTGTGTTGTGTTGGTTAGTAGTTCCCCCATAGTAATGGAACTAGGTGCTTAGCCTAGTACCTAATAAAGGGTAGGCGACGTTGTGATAGGATTAGTTCTCCTTGGAGTGAAAGAACTCGGTGGTTAGCCTGGCACCGTATAAAGGGTAAGCGATGTTTTGTTCGGTGTGGTTCGCCTTGGTGTGAAAGAACTCGGTATTTAGCTTTGTACCGGAAAAAGGTGTAAGCGACGTTGTGAAGGCTTCTCCGCCATAAGGAGATTGGTGTAGTGTTTACAAAATCTCGAGTAGGTGACTCGGGGAGTGGAGTAGGGCAAGGAAGGTATCCTTATAGCCGAACCACTATAAATACTCGCGTTGTGGTTGTGTGCTTCTTACTCTTTATCTTTCATTACACGTTTATATATCTATCTATCAACGTCCAACATAAACAACCAAATAGATTGACATAAGTTGATCTAAATATTTAAAAGGAAGTTTTAAATTGGTAAAACTATTCAACCCCCCTTCTAGTTTTGCACACAATAGATGCAAGTTTAAAGCCAAAGAGGAAATGCAGAGAATGTGGAGTGAAAACTAATACACATACCAAAAAAACTTGTCCTCTAGGTCCAAAGGCAATAGCGGCTGCAAAAGCAGCGGCTGCAAAAGAAGAGGCTAAAAAATCGATGAATAACACTGCTTCAAACTAAGTGATTGTTTTTACTTTATAAATACTTTTCAGACTTTGTTAAGTTTTAAATATTTGTGGATTGTTACCTCAGTTGTAACTGAGATGTTGATTGTTACTTGAGATAAAAACTTTGATCTGTTGATTACTACTTGTATAAAAATGATAGTTGGATTTCAATTTTTACTTTTTTATTAAGTTGTATTAATATAATTTCAAGTTTGCTTTAATGATAATTATAGCCAAATCACTTGTGATTTGTACATACAAATCACTTGTGATTTTCCCACATCTCACAAGTGAATAACCACCAAAATTTTAATAAGTCACATTAACTACACGCTAAATTTTCACAGTAGCTTAATAAGAAAATCTATTTAAATAGGCTAAATAGTTGTCCATAACTACAAGCTGACTTTTCATAGATCCACCAAAACACTTGTCCATAACGACACGTGACCAACAAAATTTGAAAAGTCAATCCACCTGCCAGGATAGCGACGTGACCAACACTTGTCCATAACGACACATGAACAACAGACCTTAAAAACAAACAAAATTTGTAAACACTTCATTACTACAACTAGCCATCAAACTTACTATCTAGTTTCGTTGTTTGCCCTAGCCAGGATAGCGTTCTTAATCATCTCCTTCTTTGTCACTGGTAAAAACTTCACATGGAATTCCTCAGTCTTTCATATTTTTACTAGCATGCACTTTTATGTCATGTGACAAAATCTTGGTTGCATACTTGACCCTCAAAAGAAACAAGAGGTGTTCTTTATCCGACTTTCCCACAATTTCACAGTCCCACTTTGAAAATGGTTCTCCCATATACATATCCATATGATGCATACAAAAGATACCTGAATCTTTGATATTCTTCTACGTAGTGGTACATTTAAGTTTCGGAATGTGTGGAACCGTAGTCGCAACAACTTGACTCTTTCTGTAGCCAACGCTTTCGAGGTACCTTGCAAACAACTTTATCTAAAAAAAAAAAAAAAAAAAAAAAAAAAACGAATGTTAAAAAATAGTTAGACTAGTAAATAACAGAATCATTATAAAATGTTTCCAAAAGTCAAAGAAGAAATAAAAAACAGAAATTATTTTGACTAGTAAATTACCAAATAGACCACATCTATCTTTGTAGTAAGCTTCATATGATGGTGTCTCGTCACGATTATTGTTAAGGATTTTGATAGCCGTCTTTTTCAGATTAATAACAACAACATAAAAACACTCAGAACCGAGAATGGGGAAGAACACATGTTATACAAAGAACAAAAAATCAATAAATCAAAGTAAACTTCTTTATTAAACTATAAAAATAAAAAAGTTACCAAATCAACGTTCTTGAGATTAGAGCCATCAGTATTGTCCTTGAAACTAAAAACAACTTGTGCATCAAATATTTCACACTTTTGCTCCCACGTAAGTCCGCCATGACACATATTCCTTGTTTGTATTAATATAACAAAAAGTCACTTAAGAAATAAAAACGTATGTGTAGTTTAATCCTAATTTATAAAAAAGATCCAAAACTTACATCACAACCCGTATGAAAGAAATGCCTGGACAGAGCTCCTGGTTCTTTGAATTTTTACTCATAATTAAGCAAAGCAGACCAACAATCAATGACACTAGAATCCACACAAAAACGCGATGTTAATGACTCCATTTGATCTCTGATCAAAGAATCGCCAGATTTCGTTTCGAAGACCACATCCCTGTATTAAAAATGTGGTTGTAAGAAAGTAGACATAAACTTGTGATTTTCATACATACAAATCGCAAGTGATTTGTACATACAAATCGCAAGTGATTTGTACATACAAATCGCAAGTGATTTGTACATACAAATCACAGGTGATTTGTACATACAAATCACAAGTGATTTGTAGGTACAAATCACTTATAGTTTGCAGGTACGAATCGCAAGTAGTATTCTTACCTATTATCGCCAAACATCGAAAACAAATAAATGTCATTATAGTGTCAACGACAGTCTTCTTATGAAGATAAGGAGAGCAGAGGTAGACAGATGGTTTAGCATGTCGTCTCGCATGAGTCTTTAGAGATCCATCAACTACGGGGCGGTCATGATCCTGAAATAAAAAACAAAATATTTCTTAATTAAATAAAAAAAATACAAAATAAGGAAAATGAATTATGTTGAAAGTCACATGGGTGTTTGGCAATTTTGTTTATAATAGTTAAGAGCAAGAAAATCAACCTTGTTGCAAATCTGATCAACCTTGTCAAACAATTAAAAGAGTTCATCAGTTTCATCAACAGCCTTTCCATCTTCAGTTGACATGTTCTTGCCATCAATAGCATCATGTTCTTTATCTTTGTTACTGACCCTCTTCATCCTTATTTTCTTCTCCCTCGCCATCATCCTCCTTACTATCTTCCTCGCTATCACTCCCCTCACTGGCGCCTTTCTCTTCTTCCTTTCCATCGTCCTTACTGACCTCTTCATCCTTATTTTCTTCTTTCTCACCATCATCCTCATCACTATCCTCCTCGCCATCACTCTCCTCAATGTCTTCTTTCTCTTCTTCCTTTCCATCTTTATCCTTATTTTCTTCTTTCTCACCATCATCCCTATCACTCTCCTCCTCGCCATCACTCTCCTCACTGTCTTCCTTAGTATCTTCCTCACTATCCTCTTTCTCTTCTTCATCACCATCATCCTCCTCACTACCTGCTTTTGCTTTTTCCTCCTTCCCAGATTTGATGTCTTCATCACCAGAACCTTCTTTGTCACTAGAATCTTCTGCATCACCAGATTCTTCTTCATTATCAGTGGAATCATCCTCAGATCCATCGTTGTCTTCCTGATCAACTTCGTCATTTAGACTTTTTACCTTCTTGAAGAGTTGACCATACTTCTCAAAGTAATCAGGCAGCTTGGCATCACCAGGGAACAATTTTTTAAATTGTTTGAGGGTCTCTTCTAAATCTTCCATCTCATCAGAAATGATGGAAAACTTTGCTTCAAGCTTATTACAAAATCCTTACAAACAGTTAACAAAAAGTATCTGTAAATTAACTAAAAGCTCATAAATTACTACAATAAAAAGTATATAATCACATGTGATCCTATATTACCTCTTGGGTGGTCGGTGCTAGTGGATAATACAATCTGGTAAAATCATGTACCTCATCAGTTTCAAAAAAACCCTCTGTTACCCCAGCCTCCTCTGTAGTCCACTCTCCCTGTAGTTCCAAGTCGCCAAAAACACTTTGTTCAATCTCAAAATCCATTCTATTCTTCAGGAGAGTAGAATTCCAATCTTTAAGTGCTGGACGTAAACGAATGTATGGCATGGCTTCAAACTTGGTTGAATCCAAGTACAAAAGCTAGTTATAAAAACATACAAAAGATATATTAACACATCATCTTTAAAGAAAAGTTTAAGAATATGCATTAGGCTAAAATGGCAAATCACAAGTGATTTGACACAACAAATGCAAATCACAAGTGATTTAGAACACTTGTGATTTACAGTGGTAAAAAACAAGTGATTTAAATAACTTGTGATTTGCCACTGTAAATCACAAGTGATTTATAGTGGCTTATAGTGTAAACTTAAAGCTTGAAATATAAATTGATGAAAAGAAAACTTACAACAAGGAAATACACGGGGCCATTGTAGTAGAGACCAGGACCCTCTGGGAGTTTACTCTTATAAAGACAGTTGCATATGTAGCCACACCAATCAAGGCAGTCAATCGGAGTGTCATCTCGAATACGTTTCAAGGAATCAAATGAAAGATCCCCATTCGTTTTCTCATTCTTACCAAGTGTGTTGGTGACAAGCGTAAGAAAATTCAGCTTGAACATTAAATCAACACGAGTTGCAGTTGTAATCTTATCAGCAATATGAGACGCCCGAATTCTTCCCATCTGCACGTCAAACTGCTTAAGCCATTCTTGTGTCACTGGATCTTCAGGCCAATTAGGTTTCTCATCTAGGGACAAAAGTGATCTTCCACCATTAGGAAGTCCTAACATATCATGATTTTTTTAGCATTCACATGAATAGTTCCTTGTTTTAAACGCATACAAAACTCCTTACTATCAAACAATTTAACAGCCAAACGACCCAATCTCCCTGGAATTACTTCCATATTAATTCCATATAACGATCCAAAACCGATACTATCCAAAAACAACTTCATATTGAGTTTGGCACCATGAATTGCTTTAAAAAGCGAAACAGGAACAACCCTTGAACGCATATTAGGATATTCACTATCAAGAAACTCCTTCTTAATTTTTTCCTCACTTGGACCCTTTTTTTTCCGCCTTCTTTTATCTTTATGAAAACTAGATTCGGAACCATAGTCATCTTCCTTCTTCACATGTTTTAGAGTGTCCCCCTCTTAAACATTCTTACCCTTATCCTTCTGGTTAGCAAAGGCTTTCATTTTCTTAACACTCTTTATTTTTTCCTCCTCCGCTGCAAAAGGATCAGAATTCTTTCTTTTCCTAGACTTGTCCTTCACAGAAGGTTCCACCTCATGTTGCTCCTTCGACTCAGAAGTGGACTTAGACTTTGTTGGATCGATATACTTTAATCAAACTAAACTAGCTTGTTAAGGTTTAATAACCTCGGATAAATCCTAAGTTATTAACAAAGAAACACTGAGCAATCTTTATTAAGTACGCGGAATTTACTTAACAAAGCTAAAAAGAAACTTTATTAATAAAACTCTAAATCTGCTTATTATGCAGATACTCTAATACAACTCTAAGATATTCGAACTTTTCTCTAAACTCTTAATTCGTAAACTCTAAAACTCTTTTTCTGAAATCGTACCTCTAATGCCAATCTAGAAGTCCTTTTATAGGCTCAAGGATATCCTAGTCGGTTTACAATTGATAACCTTGTACGACAAGTAATCTAAACATGGAATACAATACTTTCCATAAACGAATATAACAGATCTTCTGTTCTAGCAGTACTTTGACTTCACCTTGCAGTACTTTGACTTTGTCTTTAGCAGTACTTTGACTTTTTGACTTCTTTCAGTACTTTGCAGCTTACAGTACTTTCATATCCCAACAGACTTACTAGAAGGATGTGCCTCTACTTGCTGCTTCGCGGCCTGCTTATGTTTATAATGAATATGTGGCGGATGCACATTAATTTTGAGTTCTTTGTCTTGTTTTTCAACATTAAGCCTATGCGCCTGAGAAGGCTTCGCCTTTGCATCAGGCTTTGCCTGAGAAGGTTTCGCCTCAGAAGGGTTATCCTTTGCATCAGGCTTCGACTTTCGACCAGGAATCACCTTTGGGTCAGGATTTGCCTTTGGTTCAGGATTTGACTTTGGTTCAGGCTTTGATTTTGGCTCAGATTTTGACTTTGGCTCAGGCTTTGGCTTTGGCTTTGGCTCAGGATTCGGTTTTGGGTCAATCTGTTTCTTAGACCTCTTAGAACTAGAAACCACATTTGATTATGACTCAAATCTGTCACCTTCTTTTTCAACATGAGTTTTTTTCCTTTTAGAAGGAACATCTTTAGAAGGAGAGTCACGGGAGGCCATAGTCTTAGTTAATCTAGTTTTTTTGGGTGCTTCATGAGAAGGACTGTCAGCAGCCTCAACAGCCTCACTTACTTCACTGATGCAAGGTAAGGATGGGTTGGACTTCTTTTTAGTTGCTAATTTGTCAACAGTTTCTGAAGATGGTTTAGGATTTGTGACACCTGCATAAAACAATTGAAAAGGTTTATAAGAAAACGTAAACTACTTTAAACTAAAAGTAAAATAACATGTTTAAGTATTTGTAATTCACTTCTGAGTAGCCTACATTACATTTTCACATCTGATCAGGGAAAATCACTTGTGATTTTGGAAAATCACAAGGGATTTGAAAAAATCACTTGTGATTTGCACAAATCACAAGTGACCTTTCCAAATCAGTTGTGATTTTCCAAAATCACAAGTGATTTTCCTTGATCAGAAGTGAAATGTAATGTAGGCTAATCAGATCCATTTATGAGTTTGGCTACAATGAGTATGTTTGTCTGAAAAATAAGGTCAAAACAAATAATTTCATTCACCTTGATAGATAAGAAAGTAAAGATGATATGTGACTATAAATACCTTTAGGAATATTAGTAGTTTTATTTGAAGCTTTGTCCTTCAAAAAAGTCGGTGTTTTCAAAAGCATATCAATTCCAGCATCATCGTCTACAAAGTCATTTACATCAAAGTTTAAAACGCAAGAACCAAAAAACTAAGCATATAACACAATAATTAAAGATAATTGGAAGAAATTCAAACAAATATGGACATGTTGTTGTCATAATATCTTATGAGCTAAAACACTAACTGCGTGGACATATCAATACCGATTTACTAACGACATCATTGTGCAAATTGAGTGGAACCAACCTATACTAAATACAATATGATAACACTACTTAAGTACTTAAATTGTCAAATACTTGTATGTGTCTTTCTAGCCCACCAGTAAGACATAATCATTGAAAGAAATCACATAAGGTGTCCTTGTAACGCGGTGGTAGCATACTTCTCATTATAACTTTTACCGTTTATCATCAATTTTAAAATAGGTAAAAACAACATGTAAGCTGTGAAAACAATGGAATGGTGCATATTTTTACGGAACAACTACCATCTCATTGTCTGGAAACCAGGGTTTAACATTTCAAAACTCGCACCACATTTCAAGTTAAATCGTCGATCTAAAAATGGCTCGATTGGGACAACTATCAAAGAACATCACTACTTAAATTGTCTAATACTTGTGTGTATCCATTAGTCGAAAGCTAACAGAACTACTAGTTGATAAAACATCAAACACCTTCTGGTCATACCACCAAAAATGTCAAGGGGTGTTTGTCGAGATTATATAATTTCGACTTATACACATATTCATAAGCTCATACTTTCTCGTTTATTTTATGGATTATAAGCTTATTATGATTAATATATGAAACATAAGCTGAAAAATGAGGAGTTACCAAAACAAGCATATAATTAGCACTTAATAATAACTAGAAAAAACCACAAAAATAAGCGCATAATAAGCCAATTAACCAGCCAAAATACTAATTTCAATTAAGATTATTGATTAAACATCATTTTTCACAGTACAAAATCAAAATGAAAACCCACGACTTCACAAATCATAAACCCTAACAACAACAATAATCAAACACTATGAGCCTATATCCCCTAATCCTTCTAGCAAGCTAAAATAATTAAAAAAAAATACATAAATATTGAGATAGAATTTACCAGAAGTGCTAGAATCGGTCGGCGCTTTCTTTCGATTAGGCATAATTGCGCTCTGAAGAATCCACGATTTGATTTTGGAGGAAATGTAATGAAAGATTATGAGTGTGTGTTGGTAAATCAGAGATTGATAGTGTGTGAGAGTGTGTGTTATAACTGGGATGAGTGTGTGTTGTGTGTTGATTTTGGATGAATAAGTGTGAAGAGAGTAAATGAGACCGGTGAGAGTAGTTAGACTCATTTACTATTTTGTCCTTTTTTCTTTTTTTCCTCTATAATGCATTTTTAATTCCAGCCATTAGATTAAAGGGAATGAAGGGTGAGGATCATCCCATTTGATCTTTGATAAAAATGTGATATACAATGAACCAAACTCTAGGATCTATTCTAAATGTCATTAATTATGTATTTAGGAACTGTTTGATTCACTAAATATTTTTGAAAGATATATCATCTATCAAATAATTTGTAATTTGAAATAATTAGAGTTTGAGTGAGTTAATTGATTGTAATAATTAAACTAGTTATATACTCTTATGCATGCATGAGATTTTGACACAAATATTACATAATATGTATTAACACAAGTCACAAATATCTAAAATTTTAGTTATTTGTGCATAAAAGTTGTATATTATCTAATTTTAATAATACAATTGGTTAAAAATGCAATTTTTTTTAATCTTAGCTTGCTAAAAACTGCTGGTACATACACGAGATTGTTAACTAAGATTTATTTATAACAATATGTAAAGTCTTTTATACTTATATAGTGACGTGAGACGCGAAAGGGAATTTAAATAAACCTTAATCCAAAGGTAACCCTAATCGAAGGAACATGGATAAAACATCAAAAGAGTATAAAATCCTTAATATAAGGCACACTTTATTTAATAATCAAATGGTCAAAAGAAGTTTTACAATTGAAACCTAAACTCTACATTTACAAGAGAAAATTATCTTAAGAATAGATAACTAATCAAAGTAAATAATTTTTTTTAAATATAATTAACTTTTCTAATTAAACAAAAATAATTAAATCCGGACTTTCTGCGAAACAACCCAGATATCTTGTCTTCGTCATTCACCCATGCTTGAAAAGAACTCGCATTTGAGTTCTCACCATATATCAAGGGCTTCATCTACCTTAAATATCTTCTCACGACGAACCTTATCTTCAATAGATTTGTGCTTCTCATCAACTCAAGACCCCTCATATATTTTAGCACACCTACGGCACTCCCAACGATCAACCCCTGATCCCAAACGTCAGGTTATTTAATCTTTATCAATAATCACTAAATCATCAATTGAAACAAAAATAGTTTTTTTTTGTTCAACATTGAAACCTTTATTGGATTATTGATAATCATATTTAAAATTAACCCACAATTAAAATCAAGAACCTTTGTACTTCTAATAACTTTGGATGCGATAGATTCCACTTACAAATATTTCAAAGCCTTATAATTGTTTGTCTTCTCCGTTACTTCAGTCGATGCCTCTACACTAGTTGTATCAACTTCAACATCACATTGATTTTCAACTTCAACAATGATATCGGGTTTCAACAACTTTTCTTCAATTAACCTCAATCTTTGGTACATATTTGCTCTTCGGATGGAATCATCACAATTCTCTTATCTTCCCATAAGAAAAAAAGGTAGAGATGATGCGTTAAATTATAAAAACCTTGAACTTCACATTCCCATGATTTTCCCAACCCTATATAACAATCCTCCATGTCATCCAACTCACAAAACACTTCACGTTTATCAGACCTATGCAGTAATTTATAACCTTAATGCACTAAAATCATGATTATGATGCAGTAAATTTATAACCGTGATGCAGTAACTTATAACCTTAATGTACTAATAAGTTTTGGTGCATCTTTATTATAAGTTACTGCATCATTCTACAAAAGGTGTAGATTGGCGGGAACACCCTGACCCTGTGTGCCTTTTGGCACCAGCCATTGTCCACCCCACAAGGAATAGCTCCGGAAACTCTCCTGGCCTAGTGGGGCCTAGTGGGGCACCAACTGGAGTGAGCACGAGCCAAGACTAGGACCCCTAAGCTCTTATTCCACAAAGTCTCTCCAGTGTGCCCACAGGTTTTGCGGAGGTGGGTACCTATGTGAAGCAAATGCCAAGGATGGGACTTGAACTTGGGTCAATTGACTCAAGCACAAGTGCTCCAACCATTGGACTAATGCTCCATTGGTAAGTTACTGCATCATAGTTAATAGTTCAGTGCATCAACTATGATGTACTAAAATCAAGGTTATAACCTTAAATGCACTAAAATCATGATTGTGATGCAGTAACTTTATAACTGTAATGCAGTAATTTATAACCTTAATGCACTAAAATCATAATTGTGACGCAGTAACTTATAACCTTAATGCACTAATAAGTTTTGGTGCATCTTTTTTATAAGTTACTGCATCATAGTTAGTAGTGCATCAACTATGATGCACTAAAATCAAGGTTATAACATTAATGCACTAAAATTATGATTGTGATGCAGTAACTTTATAACTGTGATGCAGTAATTTATAACCTTGATGCACTAAATTCATAATTGTGATGCAGTAAAAAAATTTGCCGGGAAATTTTTGGCGGGAAAAAAAAATTTTGCCCAAAAAAAAATTTTTTTTTGGCGGGAAAAAATTTTTTCGGGGGGAGGGGTGGGGTATGGTGATGTGGCATGATGATGTGGCAAAGGTGACAAATGTCACCTCCACATGCCTTCTCATTCTTTTCATTATAAGAAACTTTTCATAATAACCCAAACATATATATATATATATATATATATATATATTATGGTAACATCAATTATAGTTGTAAATTGTTTAATTTAAATTTTAATTACTTTTTAGTATATATTTGTTCTACTAAAACCTAAAAATAAAAACCACAAGTCATACCCGTCCATCGGACGGGTTTTGACACTAGTATATATATAATGAAAAGAATGAGAAGGCATGTGGAGGTGACACTAGTATATATATAATGAAAAGTAAATGGAGCATTAAAATGTTGTGAAAGTTAAATTAGTAAAAGCTATGTATTGTGTACATTATGCATTAAAGCTATAACGTTTAAAAAACACATTAATGACATATTAAAAAAATTAGAAGAGATGGCGCTAAATGCTATATAAGTTGTCTTCAAAAAATTGTTTCGGTTATTACAAAAAACGTTTTTTACTTTTGTGGTTAATTTTATTTAAAATAATTCAAAATTTATTTAGATTGGTTCTCGAAATACTCTTACGATATAATAATAGTTTTGGAACTTTGTATTTTTGCATGCATTTTAAAATCATATTCATTTATATGTGAATTTTACATTAGAAGTATACTAATTCAAAAAGAAATAATAAATGAAGCATTAAAATGTTGTGGAAGATAAATTAGTAAAAGCTATGTATTGTGTACATTGTGTATTAAAAATTATAATGCTTAAAAAACACATTAATGGCATCTTAAAAATTTTTAAGAGAAAGTGTGCTAAGTGCTTTATAAGTAGTATAGATGTTCTATTTTAAATATTTTGGAATCAATGAAATGTAGTGTTATCAAACATATGATACCTCTAAAGAGTATACCTAAATTTAAGTACATGACAATCAAATATTCACTTTTCATGCATGTCTCAATAATACCTCATATTTTCTGAGAAGCTCCTTAATCAAATAATTGTGGGTTTAACTTCTGCTTAAGATATGTGAGATAAATTTGTAATCTAGTTATTATGAGATGGTTAAAATTACCATGAAAAAAGGAAGCTTGATACAAGTGATCATAAGGGAGTGTTGCAATCTTTTTCCCTATTTCATGGTTATGTACAATTCGCAAATAATTTCATATCACTGTTTGTAAAGAAAGAGATCGAGCCTCGATCTCATGCTTATCGAATCATTCATGAACCTATTTCATTTAGCTAGAATTTTAGTCGACACTTCAATTTGAATAACTGACATGTGTTAACAATACATATCACATCTCTAACATTCATACATTTTGTCAGCATCTTTGTGCTAATTCTATCAATATCTTATATACTTAAAGATTTAGTCCTTAATTTAATGTGCAAGAGTAATTGTGCACAAAAAATGTACGATACAACACTCTTCAAGCCCTCTCTCAAAGCTCTATATTATGCTCACATTTACTTGCAGCAATTAAATGTGGAGGAAGATGAATACGAACTATTCAAAAGTTACAAACACAATTACATGTCCCAATTTATTTATGTTGGCCTTTAAACGGGATCTATGGTCTTAACGTTAAATCACAAGTATGCCAAGTAAAATGCAGGGATTAAATGAAACTATAAATATGTTCTTATTAATCTGTCATCATGTTTTTACATAAAATGTATCAAGTATATATACTGAATGAAAGGGTATGTTTGAACCATTGTGTGGGTTCAATGAATATGGCAGTTATTGTATAACTGCTACATAACCGTTTCTGTAACTGCTTCTTGTTGACTTTCGTTGAGGTTGACTTTCGTTGACTTTTGTTGACCGGGTCATAATGGGTTGTGACGGGTTTATGGTTGGGTCGATAGTGATTAACCCAATATTCTCCCCCTTAATCACAATCATCTTGTTTCAGATCTTTGACTCCAATTAGTTGTCTCATTGTGAGGAATCTGATCTTCGGTAATGCCTTTGTCAGTATGTCAGCCTTCTGAAATTCTCCACTTATGAATTTGACTTGTAGGTCTTCTCTTTCGACGCATTCTCTTATAAAGTTGTATTTTATATCAATGTGCTTACTTCTTCTTTGGAATACGGGATTCTTCATCAGTTCGATGGCGGACTTGTTGTCGACCAGTATTGTAACCTTTTCTTCTTCCGTGTGTGTAAGTTTGCTCAGCAGTCTCTTTAACCATAATGCTTGTGTTGTTTCTTTTGTGTACTCCAGCTGATTGGTGATTCACCGTAGTAGAAGATAATTCCAGTAGTGCCTTTGCCTTCTTGAGTGTTGACTCCGTAGCTGCTGTCACTATAGCCTTGTATTTGTTTTCTTCCATTGTGCTTGTAGGTGATTCTATAGTCTTTTGTTCCTTTAACATAGCGTAGTACTTGCCTTATAGCTTTCATGTGTTGTTCCTTTGGTTCTTGCATAAAACGACTAAGTAATCCAACGGAATAACTTAAGTCGGGTCTTGTATGTAGCAAATATCGTAAGCATCCAATCAAGCTTCTATATTCAGTTGAGTTGACCGTTGTTTCTTCAGTGTTCTTTGTTAGTCTTGTTCCTGGATCCATAGGTATTAAAGTTTCGTTGCAATCTAGCATTCCAACTTCCTTTAGGATCTTGCTTGCGTAAGCGGATTGTTTTATTGATATGTCACATCCAGTTTGCGTGACTTCAATTCCTAAGTAGTAGGATAGTAATCCTAGGTCACTCATCTCGAATTTCTCTTCCATTTGAGCTTTGAACTTGTCTATTTCAGTCTTTGGTGTGCCAGTGATGATTAAATCATCCACATAGACTCCTACTAGAAGTAATGAGTTTTTTGACTTCTTCGTGTAGACAGCTTGTTCCAAAGCGCACTTCTTGAAATTTAAGGACTTCAAGGTATTGTCTAACTTTATTTTCCATGCACGTGGTGCTTGTCTTAAACCGTATAGAGTCCCTCGGGTTGTGTAACATAAACTTCTTCTTTTAAGTCTCCATGCAGAAATGCAGATTTGACGTCTAGGTGATGTACTTCCCATTTGTTATTAGCAGCTATGGCTAATAGTAATCGGACTGTTTCCATTCTTGCTACAGGTACAAAGACTTCTTCAAAGTCTATGCCATGTTCTTGTATGTAGCCTTTTGCTACTAGTCTTGCTTTATGCTTGACTATATTTTCATTAGCATCTTTCTTGGTCTTGAATACCCACTTTAATCCAATGGCTTTATGTCCTTTTGGTAGAGTGGTTAGTTCCCATGTATTGTTTCTATTAATGGAATCTAATTCGACCTTCATTGCTTCAATCCATTTTTGATCGTTCGATGCTTCCTTGTAATTCTTGGGTTCATCTTCAGCTAGTAATAAATGCTCGGGTAAAACTTCCTCGGTGTTTTCATATAAATCATTCAACGTTCTAAAACCTTGTAATGGTGTATGATCAAAGTCTGAATGTAAATTCCGGGTTATGGTTGAGTTACTTTGATTGGTTGAATGTCTTGAGGTAGTTGGTGTAAATTGAGTATTTATTCTTGATGAAATTTTAGATGGTGTGCGAAGTGTTTGTGATTGTGAAGGTGAGTCAGTTGTTGATGTTTCATATTCATGATCATCATTTGCAGGGATATCATTGTCTTCTTCATATGGTTGGCTTTCGTTTTCCTGATGTTCATTTGTGGCTTCAAGGTTTTCGACTTTGAAGTCAAACCATTCGGGTTCATCATTGGTGTGTTCATCCAGGTAATCCTTCCAGTCCCATTCTTCATCCTCCTTAAACTTCACATCACTACTAACACGTATTCTTTGTGTTGTTGGATCAAACAGTCTATAAGCTTTTGATCCTTGTTCGCTTCCTAAGTATACCATTTTGTTGCTTCTGTCATCTAACTTTGTCAGATATTGTGATGGTACCTTTGCATATGCTATGCAGCCAAAAACTCTTAAAGTTTCTAAGTTTGACTTTCTTTTCTTGATAGCTTCATGATCGGTGCAAAACCGTCAAGTTATCTTACGCAAGCTAGCCACTTGTGAATGACCAACCGTAAGAAACTCAAAACAGCTCACACACCAAATGTAATTTAGTTCAGAGGAATATAGGGAATTCCTGGGTCGTTAAGTCCCACGGAGGATGAATTGGTGTAAAAACACTTGATCAGATGGTAGAATGATCACTAAGGATAGTGATCAGTAAGGTTTTGGGATGGAAAATTTACCTAAAGAAAAGATTTACAAATTAAAGCGACTTAAATGCAAATTAAAAGAAATAAAAGATAAAAGATATTAAATAAACGCTATCACTATTTTTAAAGTGATGAACGTTTAAAACCTAAAACGTACGTTTAAATAAAATTACGTAAACGTACAAAATAAAACGTGAGTTTTAAAGAAATAAAAGGCCTACAAATATGAAAATGATATTTTTACAATCCTAATAATAAAAGAAAATTATTAGAAAAAGAAAATTATTTTTACAACTATTTATTTAATTATTATTAATTAAAAACTATTTATTAAGAATTTAAAATGCACTAAAATACAAGAAAATACAAAATTAACCTAGAAAAATGAAATTATAACTTAGAAAAGTCTAAAATATGATAAACTTATTTTAAAACTGAAAATATATTTTTAAGACTTTTTATGTATTTATTATTAATTTAAAACTATTTAAAACTAATTAAAATGCTAGAAAATACTATTTAAGCTAAGAAAATTATGGAAAAATACTTTTTATGACTTTTATATTTATCTTAATCTATAAAAATTGAAAACATATTTTTTAAAGCTTTTTCTGATTTATTAGTATTAAAAGCTATTTAAAAAGGATTAAAAACTATTAAAAATAAAGAAAAATAGCAAACAGTGTAAGAAAAATATGAAAAATTCAGGAAAATGCTAAAATATTATTCTGAGTTTATAAAAAATATCAAAACATATGCTTATTTGGAGGAAAAAGCAACTGCTGTGAAACTGCTTATAAATAAGCAAATCAAAATAAGCTAAAAGCTACAAATGACCACCAAATAATCACAGAAGATAAGTTATGCTATATTAACTAATTACTAACCTATTCCAATCATTCTAAACTTCTGAAAAGCAGATTAAGCCAAAAATTAAGCAAATCAAAAACTAGTTTTGACTCAAAAATGGGACAACATTAAGGCTTATCTAAGAGTGGGGTCCACACTGATTAGGCTCAAAACCTTTACTGAAATGGCTAGTCAGCTGGGTGGTGATTGCTAAGAAACCAAGAACCACCAGTGGGGTCCACTGGTGTGGCCTGTGGGACCCACCAAAGTGGTGGTGATGCCACTGTGGTGGTGCATATCAGCTGCACAGGGTATGGTTCAGAAATGGGTGCTCAAAAGAAGCTACTGATTAAGCACTATATAAGCTGATACAAAGCAAACTATTATTTTTCTAATTTTCTTAAGCAACTATATTTTACTATCCCAAAAGCATTTAAGCTAAATCCTAATATTGAATACACTATAAAATTCTAAGTTTTATTCAAAAACAGGTATATGAGAATTTGACTTTTTATAAAAATAAGCTAGTTTGACTTTTATGAGCTTTTACTTGATTCTATGAACTTATAAGGTTATAATAAGCTGAGATAAGATTATCTATGGCTATGGAAACAACTTTTAAGCATGTTAACTGAATTTGGCAATCCAAATTCTCAACAGTGGATTGTGTAGGGCAATTACATGAGATTTTGACTTATTTACTACTAAGCACAGAATTTTATGGTTTATTTGACTTGTACAGAAGTAATATAACATGCATCAAACAAAAACAAGGCTTCAAACAACCTTAGATACAGTGTAATAAGTAGATCCAAACACACCTTTTAGAAACTGTTTTGAAGCTAAACATACTGAAAAAGATTTTTAAAGCAAGAAACTTGTTGATTAATTGATAATGACTATATTTAAACAGTTTTAAACTAGAATTAATAAGGTTTAATTATTAAAACTAAAAAATGTAAATTTCAAAGTAAAGGCTTACAAGATGAATTCATGCACAAACATGAGAACTGAAGATCACTAATACTTCCTATAGCTTTCCATAAAGCTCTAAACCAAGATGTAATCCAAAATCAGTACTGCACCAGACTGTCTTGATCATTTCTCATGGCTTTCTATTTTTAACTAATTTCTTGGTAATTTTTGGAAATTTTTGGATTTTCAACTCTAAAATGGATTATAAGATTTCTAATAGCTTACAGAAGCTTTATAGAGGGCTTATGAGAGCTTTTGAGTCCAATACAACACTTACAAACAACATTCGATCTTATTAAGATTTTTGAAATTAAAACTGCTTAAACTGAATTCAATCAAGAACCTTGAAATTGCTTATTGAAATGATTTATAACACTCTCAAATTACTTAATACAAAGCTTGAAAAGATTAACTAAACATTGGAAAATTTAAAATATTTAAAACGACATGATAAAATAAAAATTACACTACTACTCCTTCTCTCTGCTTCATTTCTTCTTTATAATGACTTTTTAGCATCCTTGTCGACCTCAAAACATATCCCACCTTGATCTAACCATTGATTCCTTTGATTTCATCATGTACGTGCACTTGGCACTTTTGGCGGGAAAGGTCATGAAGCAGGTATGTGCATTTAATGCTATGGTGAGTGTTTGCAAGGTGGAAAGGTGGTTGTTAGCCAGCTGTGGAGTGGGTGGAAAGTGGTGATGAAGTGGTAAAAACCACCCTGGTTTTGGATTTCAGGTGTGGGTGAAAGGGATGTACAGTACCCCCTGTTTTGGCGGTATTTTGACCGTTTGACCTGGCTTAATAACGGGGTAAGGTTTGGTTGGGATTGGGCTAAAGATTGGGCCTGTGTGTTGTGTTCTGTTTTTGGACTTGGATTAATACAAGGGTTCATTTGTTGTAGCTTACAAGTATAAGGACCTTTCATGTAATTTGGCCAAAGTTGAAGGGTTGAATCTGTCCATTTCCCAAGGTTCTTACAAGGACCATTCCTGCCAAATGAGATTAATACAAGGACCAAGGATGATTATTTCATTTTTTTAAACTTAAAAGGACTTTAATTTTCATTTTTGGATTTTGAGGGGGTGAAACTGTAAATTTCCCAAAAGTTATCAAAAGGACCAATTTTGTCATTTATAAATAGTACAAGGTTAATATTTGATAATTTTCATTTTTTAAATTAACCAAGGACTATATTTGACATTTTTCCAAAGTTCAGGGACTAAAGTTGTCATTTTGTGATTTTTAAACTTTAAAGGGTTTGTTTTGACAACTTTTGAATCTTATGGACCTAAAATGACATTTTACAAGTTTTTTGAATTACCAGGGACTAGATTTGACAATTTTTGAAACTTGGGGGACTAAAACTGCCAATTATGCAAACTTGGTACGTTTTTCATCAGATTTTGATGTTTTTGCATTTAAAACATATAAAACACTTGTTTGTGATATTTTTATCATTTTGAAGCATTTCTGAGTGTTTTCAGATGTTTTTGCAGTCTAGATAGTACAAAAATGATGAGTATTTAGACACTCATCAATCCCCCACACTAAGATATTGCTAGTCCCTAGCAATGATTTGAGAAAATTTAATGGATTTTATCTCTTTACCAAAAGCCATTACTTCTGGAGTAGCCAATTGTTTTAGTTCAAGTAAGAATTTTGGTACAATGATAACCAAATGATTTTGAGCAAATCATAAGCTGTCAACGGATTTGATTTGTCTTTACCAGAAGCCGTACCCTTCTGGACTAGCCAACTCTTAGATAAATTATCAGAATTATCTTTGGTGAGCTGATTACCAATTATGGTTTTTCAACTGCCTTTACCACAAGCCATAAACTTGCGGGCTAGCCAACTCTTCACTTTTAAGGATATGGTGAGTCGAATACCATACAATTTTGGGCAAATTGCAAGCCATAAACGGATTTGAGATATCTTTACCAAGAGCTGTTTGTTCCTGGATTAGCCAATCCTTATGTGGGTTAGACATGGTGGACTGATTACCATTTGTTGTGTTTAGTACATAGTACTTCCACTAGATAAAAAATTTTAAAATTTGGCCATTTTGGGGGAAAAAGGGACTAAAAGGGTACATTTATGATCAAATTCGCCAGAATTTCCCCCCCACACTTAGAAATGAATATTGTCCTCAATATTCAAAGTACCGGCTGTTATACCGAAACTTAGAACGTAAAAAGATAACATTACTAACTAAGTGTAGAAACACAACAATTATTCTCTTTTTTAAATATTTACAATTTTCATTCATTTTTTAAGGTCTATATACAACATGTGGGGCATCTCCCCCACACTAGGGTGGTACACACGGGTGAAAACCCATGTTTAGCTACTGTTTTTGATTACCGAGTCGCTAGCTTGACTCGACCCCGAATTAATTGGTGCATGGGGAAGTAAGTGGAAGAGACAATCTCCATCGGACTTTCATTCAAAATGTTTGTATAAACACTGAAGCATGTGAAAGTTCCACACCGATGAGATATACATAGAACCGGCTCACAAATGATAAATGAAAATGCCGGGATCAAAAATAATGTCTTCATTCCCGAAGGAGTGAAGAACAGGAGAAACCACGGGATAGGTGAAGAAAAGAAAGAAAATCATGATGAAAATCATGACTAACTCATCTTCATCCATTGGAGAATTCATGATTTCTGGATCATGAATTTCATCATTTAAGCTCATTTGATCAAGACATATTCTGGGTGGGAGGGATGGGATTTTGATATCAAGCAAGTTCTCATGGTTGAGAGCATTTCCCTCCGGAACACAAAAATCATTTATGTCTAGATCAAAGTGGAAGTTATCATACTCTGTAGAGATATGATATGAGTGAGTTCAAAGGAGAACTCCTCGTAAAGAGAATCATTCACAAGATGTAAATCTGTGAATTCTTGTTCCACTGTAGACTCATCACTATCCTCGTCAAAGATTGGATTGTTAGAAATCCAAGTGAATTCAGATTCGAATTCAAATAGAGGATTGGTGAAAGTAGTTTTGAATGCTTCGGGAACAAGGTGATTAACATTCTCTATTGGACTGTTAGGGTGAGAAGTGAGTGAACGATCATTATAAAGGAGATTTTCAATTTCTCCTAAGTTGGCTTTAAAGTCAAAGAGATCATCATCACTTTCCGATGAAAGTGGAATGATGTGAGTGAGTTCATCAGTAAAATCCTTAAAAAGAGGATCAACATCACAATGTGAAAGTGATGCCTCAACATTCTCAATGTCTCCATAAGATTTACAATCATCGCTAAAATCGGAGAAAGTCTCAAAATGATCTTTTGAACACTCAAGAGGGGAAGAAGAATCACACATATGCTTAGAAGTTCCCTGTGACTCTCTCGGGATTGGGACAAGGTCCTCAACACTAGACTTTATGAATTCGTCCGATTCCTTTTCAGGAACAGTGTTAAGATGCTCGTCCCTCATGTTTAGAGAGTGAGTGGGAGCTTCGGGTGTGATAGCAGTTACATGAGAATGAATCTCAACTGCTGGAATATCCACTGATGAACTTGATGAATCTTCAAGTGTATCTTCATCATCACTATCATCAGGAATAAAACGAAATTGAGAGCTAGATCTGGCTGCTTTTTCTTTTGCAATTAATTCCCTAATAGACTTTTCAAAAGAAATTTGGGAATTTATTTTAGCAACCTGCTCTTCAGCTAGCAATTCTTCCATGGATTTCTCATGTGAATTTTGAATGACGGGACATTGTGGAAGTGGAGATTTGTCAAAACCGGAAGGTTGACATTGATAATCATCATGAGGACCCCCACAATATACACAAGAAAAACTGGGAACATTATGAAATGCTGTCTTACTCAACTCCTCAGTTCTTTTCACTGACTCTAGAAGCTCTAGATAAGTGTCTTGTTGGGTTTGCTGAGGAATTTGAGTCATTTGGCACTGTGGAGGTTGGTCGTGATATGAATAGTCATAATTGTTACAAGGAAATGGATTCCCTGTTTGACAATCAGAACTGAAATGGGAACCTCCACAGTTCTCACAACAGTAAAACTGTTGATCCTGGATTGGTGAATCGTATGGATATTGGTCATAGCCAAAGTTCTGAGCATCACCGGAAAACTGTTCATAGACAAACGTATTTCCGGATTGACATTCAAATCCTTGGTGAGGACCTCCACAAAATTCACAGCAGTATTGTTGATTATATGAAGATAAGTCGGGCTGTGGTAGGTAGTTAGAAAAATTTGAGGGGTCGTTAAATGAGCTCGGATTAGGATCATAATCAAATGAATTCCTCGAACCACAAAACAAACAACTCCCGTTCCGAATATCATTACCACACTGTACACATGTACACCAGCGACATGGTGAACCAAAAAGAGGCTCACCACAACCGACACAAGGAATAAACGATTCTATTTGAAAGTTATGAGAAGGAATCCGTTCATTCAAAGAATCAACAAAACCAACATGGTGATCTGAATGACTATTTAGACTCAAAGAACATTTTGAAAAATCCGGAGGTGGGACAAGTGGTGTGCTCTGAGAGCTAGCAATTTCCATCACTTCCGTTATGGTCTCCGGTTCTGGTTCTTGAGAAATGTGAAGATTAGGCAAGTCATTCTTGCTAGTCACCGGTTTAAATTCTGCATGTTTGCTTTTAACCGTAAATCGTGAAAGTGTAGGATCAATTTTAGACGACTTAGGAGCAATTGAGGGATTAGATCTTTGGATAACCGTAGGTTGGACGTATTTAGCACCTCCATTATCAGATGAAAGTACCTGGTCCTTTGTCACCCCGGTTTCTCGTTCTATTTCCCTACGCAGAATCAATGGATCTTCACGAACAACACGAATTCTAGACATTTGTGATAAAGTCTGAAGCTTTTCAGCTTCGTCCCAGAATTCGTCGTAGTCGAGAGATTCCATTAGAATAGAAGAAGTTTAGAATCAAATGGATAGAGGGTAAAGGAATAAAGAATCAAAAAGGGTAAGAGGGTAAAGATGAATATTTTTGGGTTTTTGAAAAACATGCCATAAAAACAAAGAATGAAAATATTTTTGGTGTTGTTAACACTTTAGGAAAAGTGTTAATGAACTTTTTGATTTTGATTAACTTTACAAAAAAAAACTGTTTACAAAAAGGTGGTATATGTGCAAGAATGGATCTGGAAATGCTTAAAACAAGCTTACAGCCTCCCCGGCAGCGGCGCCAAAATTTGATCGGTGCAAAACCGTCAAGTTATCTTACGCAAGCTAGCCACTTGTGAATGACCAACCGTAAGAAACTCAAAACAGCTCACACACCAAATGTAATTTAGTTCAGAGGAATATAGGGAATTCCTGGGTCGTTAAGTCCCACGGAGGATGAATTGGTGTAAAAACACTTGATCAGATGGTAGAATGATCACTAAGGATAGTGATCAGTAAGGTTTTGGGATGGAAAATTTACCTAAAGAAAAGATTTACAAATTAAAGCGACTTAAATGCAAATTAAAAGATATTAAATAAACGCTATCACTATTTTTAAAGTGATGAACGTTTAAAACCTAAAACGTACGTTTAAATAAAATTACGTAAACGTACAAAATAAAACGTGAGTTTTAAAGAAATAAAAGGCCTAAAAATATGAAAATGATATTTTTACAATCCTAATAATCAAAGAAAATTATTAGAAAAAGAAAATTATTTTTACAACTATTTATTTAATTATTATTAATTAAAAACTATTTATTAAGAATTTAAAATGCACTAAAATACAAGAAAATACAAAATTAACCTAGAAAAATGAAATTATAACTTAGAAAAGTCTAAAATATGATAAAACTTATTTTAAAACTGAAAATATATTTTTAAGACTTTTTATGTATTTATTATTAATTTAAAACTATTTAAAACTAATTAAAATACTAGAAAATACTATTTAAGCTAAGAAAATTATGGAAAAATACTTTTTATGACTTTTATATTTATCTTAATCTATAAAAATTGAAAACATATTTTTTAAAGCTTTTTCTGATTTATTAGTATTAAAAGTTATTTAAAAAGGATTAAAAACTATTAAAAATAAAGAAAAATAGCAAACAGTGTAAGAAAAATATGAAAAATTCAGGAAAATGCTAAAATATTATTCTGAGTTTATAAAAAATATCAAAACATATGCTTATTTGGAGGAAAAAGCAACTGCTGTGAAACTGCTTATAAATAAGCAAATCAAAATAAGCTAAAAGCTACAAATGACCACCAAATAATCACAGAAGATAAGTTATGCTATATTAACTAATTACTAACCTATTCCAATCATTCTAAACTTCTGAAAAGCAGATTAAGCCAAAAATTAAGCAAATCAAAAACTAGTTTTGACTCAAAAATGGGACAACATTAAGGCTTATCTAAGAGTGGGGTCCACACTGATTAGGCTCAAAACCTTTACTGAAATGGCTAGTCAGCTGGGTGGTGATTGTTAAGAAACCAAGAACCACCAGTGGGGTCCACTGGTGTGGCCTGTGGGACCCACCAAAGTGGTGGTGATGCCACTGTGGTGGTGCATATCAGCTGCACAGGGTATGGTTCAGAAATGGGTGCTCAAAAGAAGCTACTGATTAAGCACTATATAAGCTGATACAAAGCAAACTATTATTTTTCTAATTTTCTTAAGCAACTATATTTTACTATCCCAAAAGCATTTAAGCTAAATCCTAATATTGAATACACTATAAAATTCTAAGTTTTATTCAAAAACAGGTATATGAGAATTTGACTTTTTATAAAAATAAGCTAGTTTGACTTTTATGAGCTTTTACTTGATTCTATGAACTTATAAGGTTATAACAAGCTGAGATAAGATTATCTATGGCTATGGAAACAACTTTTAAGCATGTTAACTGAATTTGGCAATCCAAATTCTCAACAGTGGATTGTGTAGGGCAATTACATGAGATTTTGACTTATTTACTACTAAGCACATAATTTTATGGTTTATTTGACTTGTACAGAAGTAATATAACATGCATCAAACAAAAACAAGGCTTCAAACAACCTTAGATACAGTGTAATAAGTAGATCCAAACACACCTTTTAGAAACTGTTTTGAAGCTAAACATACTGAAAAAGATTTTTAAAGCAAGAAACTTGTTGATTAATTGATAATGACTATATTTAAACAGTTTTAAACTAGAATTAATAAGGTTTAATTATTAAAACTAAAAAATGTAAATTTCAAAGTAAAGGCTTACAAGATGAATTCATGCACAAACATGAGAACTGAAGATCACTAATACTTCCTATAGCTTTCCATAAAGCTCTAAACCAAGATGTAATCCAAAATCAGTATTGCACCAGACTGTCTTGATCATTTCTCATGGCTTTCTATTTTTAACTAATTTCTTGGTAATTTTTGGAAATTTTTGGATTTTCAACTCTAAAATGGATTATAAGATTTCTAATAGCTTACAGAAGCTTTATAGAGGGCTTATGAGAGCTTTTGAGTCCAATACAACACTTACAAACAACATTCGATCTTATTAAGATTTTTGAAATTAAAACTGCTTAAACTGAATTCAATCAAGAACCTTGAAATTGCTTATTGAAATGATTTATAACACTCTCAAATTACTTAATACAAAGCTTGAAAAGATTAACTAAACATTGGAAAATTTAAAATATTTAAAACGACATGATAAAATAAAAATTACACTACTACTCCTTCTCTCTGCTTCATTTCTTCTTTATAATGACTTTTTAGCATCCTTGTCGACCTCAAAACATATCCCACCATGATCTAACCATTGATTCCTTTGATTTCATCATGTACGTGCACTTGGCACTTTTGGCGGGAAAGGTCATGAAGCAGGTATGTGCATTTAATGCTATGGTGAGTGTTTGCAAGGTGGAAAGGTGGTTGTTAGCCAGCTGTGGAGTGGGTGGAAAGTGGTGATGAAGTGGTAAAAACCACCCTGGTTTTGGATTTCAGGTGTGGGTGAAAGGGATGTACAGTACCCCCTGTTTTGGCGGTATTTTGACCGTTTGACCTGGCTTAATAACGGGGTAAGGTTTGGTTGGGATTGGGCTAAAGATTGGGCCTGTGTGTTGTGTTCTGTTTTTGGACTTGGATTAATACAAGGGTTCATTTGTTGTAGCTTACAAGTATAAGGACCTTTCATGTAATTTGGCCAAAGTTGAAGGGTTGAATCTGTCCATTTCCCAAGGTTCTTACAAGGACCATTCCTGCCAAATGAGATTAATACAAGGACCAAGGATGATTATTTCATTTTTTAAACTTAAAAGGACTTTAATTTTCATTTTTGGATTTTGAGGGGGTGAAACTGTAAATTTCCCAAAAGTTATCAAAAGGACCAATTTTGTCATTTATAAATAGTACAAGGTTAATATTTGATAATTTTCATTTTTTAAATTAACCAAGGACTATATTTGACATTTTTCCAAAGTTCAGGGACTAAAGTTGTCATTTTGTGATTTTTAAACTTTAAAGGGTTTGTTTTGACAACTTTTGAATCTTATGGACCTAAAATGACATTTTACAAGTTTTTTGAATTACCAGGGACTAGATTTGACAATTTTTGAAACTTGGGGGACTAAAACTGCCAATTATGCAAACTTGGTACGTTTTTCATCAGATTTTGATGTTTTTGCATTTAAAACATATAAAACACTTGTTTGTGATATTTTTATCATTTTGAAGCATTTCTGAGTGTTTTCAGATGTTTTTGCAGTCTAGATAGTACAAAAATGATGAGTATTTGGACACTCATCACTTCATATGGAGTGATGTCTTCTAAGGCTCTTGTAGGAACGCTGTTTAGAATGTAGATAGCGTGTCTAACAGCTTCAGCCCAAAAGTTTTGTGGCATGTTAGTTGCTTTCATCATGCATCTCGTAGTAGACATGATTGTCCTATTTCTTCGTTCAACTACTCCATTTTTGTTGTGGTGAGTAAGGTGCAGTTAATTGTCGTGCTATGCCTTTTTCTTTGTAGTATTGAGTGAATTCGTTAGATGTGAATTCTCCTCCATGATCAGTTCTTAACATTTTCAATGTTGTCCTTAGCTCCTTCTCTATTATTTCTTTGTATTCCTTGAAAGTATCGAATGCTTGATCTTTCGTGTTTAGGAAATACGCCCACATATATTTTGAGTAGTCATCTACTAACAAGAATATATATTTCTTTCCAGATGGTTTTGGTGGTGTGATTGGTCCACATAAATCTCCATAAACTAAATCTAATGGTGATGCTGATATAGTTTTTGCTTTCTTGGGAAATGGTGTTCTGCTGTGTTTACCAACTAAACAAACATCACATATTTGTGTTGTATGTTTAATGGCAGGTATTCCATGAACTAACACTCTTTAAGTCATAGATTTTAATGATTCAAAGTTGAGGTGTCCTAATTGTGCGTGCCATAACCAAGTGTTGTCACTTAAGTTTGCTAATAAGCAAACAGGTGTGCCTATCTTCAGACTTGCTTTGTATAGACGGTTTCTTTGTCTTGTAACTTTCAAGAAGATTTTGTTGTCCATGTCATAAAGTCGTAATTCATCATCGTCCATTACAACTTTACAACCTATTTCGGTAAATTGTCTAAGGCTCAATAAGTTGCTTTTTAAGCTGGGAATGTAATAGACTTGAGATATGATTCTTTGTTTCTCGTCATCACATTCTAATAGGATTGAACCTTTTCCTTTAATCTCTATATGAGATCCATCTCCGAATCTTACTTTTCCACTAACGTTCTCATCTAGCTCTTTAAAGTGTTCTCTTATCCCAGTCATATGGTTACTAGCTCCGTTGTCTAAATACCATTGACTATCGACACTTGTCTCTTTATATCCTACATCTTCTTCGTGTAGCGAGAACTTTTGATCTTCAAGCTTTGTTACGTGTGGGTCTTCTAATATTGCCATTAATAAGGTAGGTTCTAAGTCCTCCTCGACTAGATTATATTGCATATTAGTGTTTGGTTTTGCATAACACTTAGATGCATAATGACCAGTTTTATTGCACTTGTAACATTTAAATTTGCTGAAATCAATATTCTGTTTGTTGAAGTGATTGTGAGTGTTTTCTCCATCCTTCTTCTCGTGGTTATTTTTATCGTGGTTTCTCCATCCTTTATATCTTCCACGTCCACGTCCTCTGAAATTTTTCCCTCTATTGTCATGTCGTGTGAACATCAGTTTTTCTTGACTGTCCAATTGTTTTCCTTTCTTGAACTTAATCCTTTCTTCGTAGGTCTTAAGTCTTCCTATTGCCTCTTCTAATGTCATTTCACTTAGATCGGAGTATTGTTCTATAGATGCGACTATTTGCAGATATCTTTCGGGTACAACATTTAGTAATTTCCGTACTAAGGTTTCATCTTCTATTGTGTTGTTGGAAAATTTAGTGCACTTGTGGGATGGTTCACACCTTGTAATGGGTTAGGAGGTTGATAACGCTACACGCGTCGTTCGGGGTCAAGGAAACTTCCTTTTCTTCGAGCAAGTTTTATAACACCCTAGGCAGTGAACCTAATCGTTGTAGTGTAGTAATTAGGGTAAGCCACGGGTATTGATATCGTTCTCTAGGGGAATAGAAATGCTAGTAAGGAGTTACTACGCTAAGGTTAAGGTTGAGGAAGATTATTTTTTATCTTTTTATGTTTTATGAAAATGGAAAGGTACGAATCTCGGGTATTGGATTTGGGGGGTTTGGTATTTCTACCGATTACTCTACTATTATCTAATTATCTAAACTAAGGTTGTGGGAGTCTATGTCTAATTAATGTGTGCTCGTATGATAGTTTAAAGATGTGTTTACTTAGATTGTATTACTCCTTAATTATCTCCTATTGATGGTTGAGTGTCATGTCTTATTCCTAATTGCGTTGTGTGTCTAAAGTTGTAGGGTATGCGTTTCTCCCTAACTCTTTGAACTTACCAAAGGGTCTCGTCTACAAACCCACTAGGGATGATAAACTCCTACTCTAAGGCGCTCTTTGGATGGTTTAGCCTACAACTACTCAGGTAATTATATTCTAAGGTTCACAAAGATGAATCAAGCATTAAGTACACAACGAATGACCTATCGTATTACTATATCATTAATCAACTAAGATAAGAAACAACCAATCAATATTCAATAATTAAGTTTCATACTTTCTAAGCAAACACACAAATAAATTAGCCGGACATGGAGAACATGCAAGCATACACACAAATAATCAAAGACATAATTGAATTAATGAAGTAAAGACTTATCTTGATGTAAGATAGGGTTTAAAACCCTAAAATACTGTACAAGACACCTTAGGTTCGGTTTTAGGTTTTTACTCCAAAGACTCTCCACACAAAGACTGAAAAATTTGGATTCTATATATAAGATTACAATTGCGACGGCGTCACCTTATGTTTAGTGACGCCGTCGTATCGCCGCCATTAGGGTTTCGTCTTGGCCACGTTAACCTTGCGACGGCGTCACCTTATGTCCGTGACGCCGTCCTCTTCAGCTTCTGACGTCGTCTGGATTGCATCTAGGCCGTCTGAGTAGCGACGGCCTACTCTTTCACAACTAGACGCCGTCTCTTGAAAATACGAGGTTTGGGTTCTGGCCCGTCACAATAATTTTGGGACGCCGTCGCCAATAGCACCTGACGCCGTCGCCTTCTAACTTCAGCAACAGTGAGTGTCTCGATTTCGACTTTGGCCATTTTCTTCATATAATCGCGCCTTTTCGTCCAAATAAGTGTCATTCCAGCATTTTGCCTTCACGAGACCTAAAAAGTGAAAAGGAACGATATTAAGCAATAACGGATACAAAAGTGATCAAATAAGGACTTAAACGACCCCTCAAAATGGTACCTTTTAAAACCTTATCAAATATCCCTACACTTGTTATTTGCTTGTCCTCAAGCAAATGTGCTTTTAGCCAATTAATTTATAAGTTAGGGGTCATGAAGCATTAATTCAAAACGGTCCACAACACATATAAGCCCCGCAAAATTCATAACAAGCACGGAAATTACATACTAGCACCTCACATGGGGTGTTTGGATACTCACATCTCTCTCGGGTGTATATATGAAATATAACAAAATAGGAAATGGAAGATAAACACTCATTAACCGGTCCTAGTACATAGATTACCATAGGCTTGAGAATAGATCAAACCTCCATCGCTTTGGCGTAAGCACCTAGGAAAGACTATCAAAGAGGTCTTTTAAAGGGTTGTAACGTTAGGCTTACGGTAGGGAAATGAGGGTTTGGTGGGATAGGCTATTTAGTGGTGGCAAGTCAAAAATCTTTATGTTAACTGCATATGAAGAATGGCGTTGCTAAGCCAAGACTCGACACTCTAAACTCTAGATAACTGAAATAAATAAACATAAATTTAAAGATAGATGCAGGATGGTAGCCCGTACGGTTTTTTTTTTTTTTTTTTTTTTTTCACTCTATTTTTTTTTCTTTTCTCTTTTTTTTTTTTTTTTTTTTTTTCATACACTTTTACTCTACCATCCTCTATGATAACATCAAAATACTAGGGATTTATAGGCATATCCCTACACTTGAGTTTTTATTACTCTAACACTAATTTGACCCGAATTGAAAAGATCAAAACACTTGGGGTACATTATTACGCAAACAAAGGGAATTTGAATTTTTAACGTTCCCTTCCCGTCATTTCATAAACTTTAACTTTTCCCATGAATCCCAATCATCCCAAAACTGTATACAAAGGATATGACTCGACTTAGCAACTTATGCAAGCAACTAGATAATTGAACTAAGGGTTTAGGGTGATAACAAACATTTGCACTAAAAGTGAGTGCATAAGGGGTAGGCTAAGGCGATTTGGGTGTATATTTGGGGGTGGGGTGTAAACAATGCTCTTCATTGATATTCCGGGAAAACCAAAACATCACGAGAACCGCGAAAAGGATAAGCTCTGAGGGGTTAACTAGGGGTATCGTGTACTAAAGATGAGTACAACGCAAAGGGTGTGGGGGAATTACTCAACCGATATGGAAAAAGTAATTATATTACAGGTATCAAACAAGGGTTATCCTAATGCCTCTTATCATTTAGTTATTCCTAACTACACAAGTGTAGCCTCACTTGCGATCTCGGAATGCATCACAAAACAAGTTCTAGAATCTAATATACTACCGGTTCACACTCTAAGCATTAAAGATGAATGCTTTAATTCCTACTAATCTAAGGGCGATCCTCACATTTTGGTGGAATTTGGGTGGTAAATGGTTTTTGTGCTAGTCATGCAACTTGCTATCCATGAGACACTTTTGTTAAGACTAATGACACACTCTTATATGTCATAAAAAAAATTTAATTTGGTGCCAAAATTACCCTAACCGACATTTTCTCATGGTTTATTACACAATCACAATTGGACAAAGCAAATAGTCAAGGATAAGCATAGTTTCAAAGTTCCCGTTTTATTTTCCCTCCCTACACGTAAACTGAATATTGTCCCCAATATTCCCCGAAAGTATCAAAGTTATGATAAAAGAAGGTAATTAAAAACGAAAGAAACTAATACTCCCCTGATTAGCTCGGTAGGATCCGTGTAAAGTGGTGGTTAAATTCTTTTCAAGAAGAATTATTGCGTGAAAAGCTCCTTCAATCTTATGTAACTTCTTCTTGACAAACTAAACCTGCACATTTGAAGAAAACAAACGAAACCTTCGCGTAAAATCGGCGGTAATAATATATATAAGACTCGATTTAAACTAGGATATAATGCTTGTGGAATGGATGTTTACAGAATTTCTAAGAAAATTAAGACCTGGAAAATTCCAAAAATTTATAAGTAGCTCAGAAAACGAGAAAAAGTGATCTGATGTTTTTACTCCTTCCTGACGCCGTCAGGTTGCAATCCTGACGCCGTCAGGTTATCCTGACAAAAACTGGTCTGCGATTTTCTGGAAAAAATTCTGGAAAATTTACATCTTTAGAATCTGGAAAAATTTCTGCAAAACATCCATTATGACTCGATACAAGCATTTGACTCGAACAAACAAACATAAATATCTTTTAGTTAATTGTTATTCTCATGTTTACGTTTCTTTTGAAAACGTGTGTAATCCTCCCTACACTTATCCCTTATGTAAAATACCTTTATATGCAATTAAGACGAGGTTAAAAACAAAATAAAGCATTTTTACAAATTTAAACATGAGGATAAACAATTAATAAAAAAAATATATGACACTTAACAAGCAAACAATTAAGCATGGGTTGCCTCCCACGAAGCACTTTTCTTTATTTAAGAGTCTTGTAGCTAGACTCGTAGTCGTGCTCCTACGTACCGATATACGTAAGTCTATCCTCAACAATGTCGTAAGGATCAAACTTATCATTCAAGTTCCTAGTAGTACGTTCGATTAAATATGCCTTTTCAAACATCTCACCATCGGGATCATAAATTTGTATCCTAATGTGCCACCTTCCATTACCATCACTAGGCGGTCTATTCCAATCCCACATGTGTTCGGATTTCTCAACTATCCACTTATTCATGACAAGGTTAACGGGCAAGCTTCCTAGGAACTCGGTCATCTTCCTAAATACTAAGGCGTCCTCGAACGGGTTCACTTCTATGTCCCTAGCCATTTCTTGTTCTTGGAAAGTTGCTGCACTAGCAAAGGCTTTATCTAGGTAAAAAGGTCTTTGGGGGCCTATGATGTTCTTATCAATCCAAGGTCCATATCTAGAAGGCTCTCTATCCAACCTTATCTCTTGTGGAATTTCCTCATCCTTGTAGTATGTATGCTTTTTAACATCGTAAACGGATCTAGCACTCCCCTCTCCTACCACTATTTTGGACATCTTACAATCGATGATGGCACTAGCGGTAGCTAAAAATCCTCTTCCAACTAGTAATGGGCATGTCGGGTCCTTATTCATGTCTAGCACATGAAAGTCGGCCAAAAGAGTTAACTCTCCTACATGTACTACATTGTCCTTTATTATTCCTACCGGACGTGCTATACTACCGTCCGCTAGACCTAAGATGGTTTCCGTTGGTTCAATTTTACCTAAGTTAAGGCTTCTATGTAGGGACAACGGAACAAGATTGATGCATGATCCTAAATCGGCTAGAGCATCGAGTGGCTTGGAAGTTCCAAGTCTACACGGAAGAGTGAATAGCCCGGGATCGTCTAACTTCTTAGGTAAGTTGTTTCGCACAAAAGCGGACCCATGTTTTCCAAGCCTAAGTTCTAACTCATTTTTTTCTTTTAAAGCATTATAGTAAGGTGCATGAGCTAAGACTTCAAGAATCGGCTTTTCTTGATGGAGTTCCTTGTACTCCTCCTCTAAACTAGGGTTGGATTCTTGGCTAACGGGTTTCTCAAGAGTAGGCTCTACCAAGGGTGCCGGGCCTTGGTACCTCTTGGATGGCTTAGAACCCTTTTTGATAGCATTTACCGAGTGAACCGTTGGGTGAGAGGGGCATGGATGTGCACTCTCCCATGGTGAACTAGAACATGAAGTCGATGCAATCGAATCCACTTTTGGGTTCTTAATGGTATCACTTGGGAGTGCTCCAACTTCCCTCTCATTGAAGGCTTTTAAGAGGGCATCAAGCTTGGTTGTCATCTCGCTTTGTTTTTGCTTAAAATCAGCTTCAAGCTTATTTAATCGAGTTTCTTGGGATGACAAAAATCTAGATGCAATTGCCTCAAGATTAGTGGGGTTCCCGTTATTAGAAGAATTGAACCTAGTAGGTGAACTAGATGAGCTTTGGGGTGTGCTTGAGTTTTGGTTCCACTTAAGGTTAGGGTGATTTCTCCATGAGGGGTTGTATGAGTTTCCTAAGTTGTTTTGTTCGGGTTTGAAAGTGTACCACTTCTCTCCCGCTCCGTCGGTACGTATGGAGGCGTAGTCCGCAAAAGCTTGTTCGGAGAGCCTTGTGCAATCACGAGTGTCATGGGGACCACTGCATAACTCACAAGGTAGAGTGATTTGATTCACTTGTCGTGAGGACTTAGGATTTTCGTAGGAACTCATGAGGAATTTAACTTGATCTTCAAGTTCGATCATCCTACGGTCGGAAGGAGGCAAGGAGATTGCCTTAACGGTTTTGGGCAGCTCACGGGGGTCATCCCAACTTTCGTTGTCATAGAGGGCGAGGTCCTCTATTATTTCCCATGATTCTTCTGCGGTGAGATCACTAAGTTTTCCACCGGCCGCTTGGTCAATGGATCGCTTAGTGGGGAAGTTGACATGATCATAAAAGATTTGGACTTGGAGCCAAAGATCAATGCCGTGATGAGGGACTTTATGAAGTAAGTCCTTGAATCGGGTCCATGCTTCGTAGAGAGATTCACCTTAACGTTGTTGGAACATCAAGATGTCATTCCTAAGCTTAGTGGTTCTCCCCGGTGGGAAAAATTGAGCAAGGAAGCGAGAAGTAAGATCATCCCTACTTGAGATGGAGCCGGCGGGAAGTCGCTCAAGCCAATTACTAGCTTGGTCCCGTAGAGAGAATTGGAAGAGACGCAGGCGCGTGGTCTCCCGAGTAGTAGCATCAAGGTCGATGGAATCGACGATTTTGAGGAAATCCGTCAGATGCTGATTTGGATCTTCGTAACGAAGTCCATGGAATGCACATCCGTTTTGCACCAACCGGATGGTGTCGGATCGCAGGGTCGTAGTTTGGGCTTGGTCGGGAAGCTCAATGGTGTTCCTATAGCCTAGGTGGCTTGGTCTTGAGTATTCACCAAGAGTACGGGCTCTTGGCGAGTCATTTGGTGGTATGTTGATGAATGGTAGTGGGTTATCACCTTCCATGATGAAAAGTGATGGGATTACGAACAAAGGTTACGAAGAAGGGGGATAGACTAAGAGAAATCTAAAAATGAAAAAAAAAATTTACTTGATAGGAATCAAGCAAAGAAACCTAAACGAGGTTGACTACTAACTAGCTATTCTATTCCCCGGCAGCGGCGCCAAAAACTTGATAACGCTACACGCGTCGTTCGGGGTCAAGGAAACTTCCTTTTCTTTGAGCAAGTTTTATAACACCCTAGGCAGTGAACCTAATCGTTGTAGTGTAGTAATTAGGGTAAGCCATGGGTATTGATATCGTTCTCTAGGGGAATAGGAACGCTAGTAAGGAGTTACTACGCTAAGGTTAAGGTTGAGGAAGATTATTTTTTATCTTTTTATGTTTTATGAAAATGGAAAGGTACGAATCTCAGGTATTGGATTTGGGGGGTTTGGTATTTCTACCGATTACTCTACTATTATCTAATTATCTAAACTAAGGTTGTGGGAGTCTATGTCTAATTAATGTGTGCTCGTATGATAGTTTAAAGATGTGTTTACTTAGATTGTATTACTCCTTAATTATCTCCTATTGATGGTTGAGTGTCACGTCTTATTCCTAGTTGCGTTGTGTGTCTAAAGTTGTAGGGTATGCGTTTCTCCCTAACTCTTTGAACTTACCAAAGGGTCTCGTCTACAAACCCACTAGGGATGATAAACTCCTACTCTAAGGCGCTCTTTGGATGGTTTAGCCTACAACTACTCAGGTAATTATATTCTAAGGTTCACAAAGATGAATCAAGCATTAAGTACACAACGAATGACCTATCGCATTACTATATCATTAATCAACTAAGATAAGAAACAACCAATCAATATTCAATAATTAAGTTTCATACTTTCTAAGCAAACACACAAATAAATTAGCCAGACATGGAGAACATGCAAGCATACACACAAATAATCAAAGACATAATTGAATTAATGAAGTAAAGACTTATCTTGATGTAAGATAGGGTTTAAAACCCTAAAATACTGTACAAGACACCTTAGGTTCGGTTTTAGGTTTTTACTCCAAAGACTCTCCACACAAAGACTGAAAAATTCGGATTCTATATATAAGATTACAATTGCGACGGCGTCACCTTATGTTTAGTGACGCCGTCGTGTCGCCGCCATTAGGGTTTCGTCTTGGCCACGTTAACCTTGCGACGGCGTCACCTTATGTCCGTGACGCCGTCCTCTTCAGCTTCTGACGTCGTCTGGATTGCATCTAGGCCGTCTGAGTAGCGACGGCCTACTCTTTCACAACTAGACGCCGTCTCTTGAAAATACGAGTTTTGGGTTCTGGCCCGTCACAATAATTTTGGGACGGCGTCGCCAATAGCACCTGACGCCGTCGCCTTCTAACTTCAGCAACTGTGAGTGTCTCGATTTCGACTTTGGCCATTTTCTTCATATAATCGCGCCTTTTCGTCCAAATAAGTGCCATTCCACCATTTTGCCTTCACGAGACCTAAAAAGTAAAAAAGGAAAGATATTAAGCAATAACGGATACAAAAGTGATCAAATAAGGACTTAAACGACCCCTCAAAATGGTACCTTTTAAAACCTTATCAGAGGTACGTAGTGTACACCCATAAGGTCCATGAACACCCTGACTCTAATAGCGGTATGTATTGGTAGTGCTTGGTGAAAGTACTGTTGTGGTTAACACTGATTATCAGTGTTTCCACTGAAGCAGTACTTCAGCAGGATCAGTGTTTCCACTGAAGTGGTATCTCACTGAAGTTGTGTTTATACTGAAGCAGTGGCGTTTCCACTGAATCAGTGTAACCACTGAAAGCACTATGAAAGTACTGATATAAGTACTGATAAATGACAGTTACAACTGCATCATTATGACCACGTTTAATTGGTCATGTAACCACTAACGGCTATAATGGGGATAATTATGAGGCTATTAATGGGCCGATTAATACTCATAATTCCATTGGAACGGTCAAGAGTAACCTCCTATAAATAGGAGATCTGAACATGCATGAAAAACACACAGAAAACACAAAACACTTATAAGCGCAAGGGTTATTGAATTGTGCCTAATTCTATAACTGCATTTGGTCTTATCCCAAGTAGATATTCGTGTAACCCAGGCATTAGGGTCGAATAGTTTACTTTGGAAAGTGATCACACGATTCCAAGTGATATCCGGTAACCACCTAGTGGTATCTGTTACTGATGACCTTGTTGTTTGTTTCTGCTGAACAGTTGTTGATTATCATTACCCTGTTGCTGGGCAACTGACACCAACAATCAAAGTAAACTTTTTTGTGATAATCAATGGAAAATGCTGCAATGAAACACATGGCTTCAAACTTTGCTAAGCTGGACAAGTTTGAAGGGGTGGACTTTAGGAGGTGGCAGAAGAAAATGCACTTCTTGCTGTCAAGCATGAGTGTGGTGTATGTGCTAACTACACCTATTCCTGATTATGGGGATGATGCTACTATGGAGCAGATCCGGAGGAGGAGCAAATGGGAGAATGATGACTACATATGCAGAGGTCTTATTCTCAATGGTATGTCTGATTCTCTGTTTGATATTTATCAGAACTTTGAATCTTCCAAAGAACTGTGGGATTCCTTGGATGCCAAATATATGGCTGAGGATGCATCAAGTAAGAAGTTCCTTGTTAGTAATTTCACAAATTACAAAATGACTGATTCAAGACCAGTTATGGAACAATACAATGAACTTCTTGGAATACTTGGAAGGTTTACACAACACAATATGCACATGGATGAGGCTATTTCAGTCTCTTGTGTTATTGACAAACTTCCTCCTTCTTGGAAAGATTTCAAGCATATCTTGAAACATAAGAAAGAGGAATTAACTCTGGTTGAGTTGGGCAGTCATCTGCGCATTGAGGATTCTCTCAGGATGCAGGATAATGACAAGCCAAAGAGTAGCACTGCTACTGGACCATCTGTTGTCAATATGGTGGAGCATAACAACTCCACCAGGTACAATGACAACAAAGGCAAGCGCAAACATCATGATAACACAAGGGCGGATTCTAACAAGAAGGCAACACCTACTTGTTGGAAATGTGGAAAGACTGGTCACATTAAAAGGGACTGCAAGGGTGTTAATGTTGGTGGTAAAGCCAATGGATCAGGCACTAAAAGTTCAGGGAGTGGTGGTTCAGCCAACTCACTGAAAGGTCAGAATATGTTTAATAAGTCTTTTCAGATTTATTATGTTACATATGTATCTGAATCTTTTTATGTGCAGGATGATGATGTTGCGTGGTGGGTTGACTCTGGAGCAACAGTTCATGTGTGTAAAGATAGAAGCTGGTTCAAGACTTATGAGTTATTGAATGATGGTTCTATTCTTCACATGGGAAATGAGTCAACAGCCATGGTGCATGGTCGTGGTTGTGTAGATCTTATGTTTAGTTCAGGAAAGATTGTAACTTTGTTTGATGTTATTCATGCCTCTGATATCAGGAAGAACTTGGTTTCAAGTAGTATTTTGAATAATTATGGTTATAAACAAGTTATTGAGTCTGATAAATTTGTGCTTTCTAAGCATGGTGTTTTTATTGGTTTTGGTTATTTATGTAATCAAATGTTCAGGCTTAATGTTTCCACTGATAGTATGTCTGTTACCACTGACAATGTTATTTCAGCTTTTGTGTCTACTTTTGATCAGACTAATTCTATCCTCTGGCATGCAAGACTTGGTCATGTACATTATAAAAGGTTGCAAGATATGTCTAAGGATGGGTTGATCCCAGCCTTTGACATGGACACTGAAAAGTGTAAAACTTGCATGTTGACCAAGATTACCAAGAAACCCTTTTAGGGTGTTAGTCGTGAGACTAAGCTCCTGGAGCTTGTACACAGTGACCTGTGTGATTTGCATGCCACTCCTTCTTTGGGAAATAAGAAGTACTTTGTGACATTTATTGATGATGCTTCTAGATTTTGTTATGTCTATTTGTTACATACCAAGGATGAAGCATTAGATAAATTCAAAGTGTTTAAAACTGAAGTTGAATTACAACTTGGGTCTTTGATCAAAAGATTAAGGACTGATAGGGGAGGTGAGTACATGGATACTCTGTATTTTCAGTCTGTTGGTATAATCCATGAAACGATTGCCCCTTATACTCCTCAGCAAAATGGTATTTCTGAAAGGAAAAACAGGGTGCTGAAGGAGATGGTTAATTCCATGTTGTCCTATTCAGGACTGAGTCAAGGGTTCTGGGGTGAAGCTATGTTAACAGCTTGCTATTTATTAAATAGGGTTCCCAACAAAAGGAACAAGGTTACCCCTTATGAACTCTGGACTAAAAGGAAACCCAACCTGAACTATCTCAGGGTCTGGGGTTGTAGGGCTGTTGTAAGACTCCCTGATCCAAAGCAAAAGACTTTGGGTGAAAGAGGCATTGACTGCATCTTTGTTGGATATGTTGAGCATTCCAAGGCTTTTAGGTTCTATGTTATTGAACCTAATAAACATGTTTCAAT